>OZ023262.1:112917737-113087737 GCA_964006375.1 Tillus elongatus | reverse complement strand
TGACTTTTTAAATTATTGTCGTGCGTATAGCGTTTTGTTCTGTTGTATAAGTCAGTATGTTATCTATAATTCTTTCGTTTTACTCATATTTTTTTCATTACGTTCATTACATCCTTTCCGTTCTTAGTTCAGAGTTAGGTATCGTCTAATTTTTCCATTTTAGGGCTTCCTTTCGTTCACATCTTTCAAGTTATTAATCCGTTCCTTATTTTTAGTTTAGTTGGTTTTTATAGTCAAGATTACATCAGACTAAGTTGGAGTAATTTTCAAATGTTCCTTATTGTTCTTGTTTTGTTGTTGAGTTATTGTTCTATAAATTATTCTCCTTGGATCGCACTAATTATACGTAGTAAGTAGCTATTATTATTTCTGATTTTATAATTTCTATATTATTATTGATAATTCTGCTCCAGTATTGTTCTCGTGCCTGACATCACTTTCACGCGCTCCATTGATCCTATTCTCTTTTTTTTCCATAACATGGTTTAGACAAGATCCGAAAATTGTGGGACTTTCGATCGTAGAATGGCTCCTATTAGAACAGACGAAAATCAAGAAATAGATATTCTAGCTATGTTCGAGTCCAATGGTCATTTGTCATTGAGGGAATTATCTGAGGCCCTGAATTGTTCCTACAGTAGAGTATTCAAAATTATCAAGAAATACAAATACAAAGCTTCAAGATTCAGCCTGTGCAAAACCTACATGAAAGTGATGCTGCATGAAGATATCATTTCTGTCGGTGGTTAAATAATAGTAATAATTCAAATTTCTTGGGAAATATCATCTGGAGCGGCGGGTTAAATCTCTCCAACAAACAGAAATTCAACAGAAAGAATGCCCGCGTCTGGAGCAGGAATTCACCACATGTGACAATACCCATTGAAACTCAAGCAAGGTTTTCAACGAATGTTTGGTGTGTTGTTACAAGAGATTTGATCTATGGCCCTTATTTCTACGAAGGAACACTGACAGCTGCCAGATATTTGGAATTATTATGAAGTGAATTTCCAAATGTAATAGATGATATCGCCTTGAGTGGAGTTAGTGACATCATGTTCCAACATGATGGTGCGCCGCCACATAGGAGCGAAAAGGTTCAACTCTATCTGAGAACAGTTTGACAGATGCATTGGCCATGGAGGTACAGTTGAATAGCCGTCAAGGTCGCCCGATTTGACCCCATTGGACTTTTAATAATAGGTTACAATAAAAGACGATGTTTACGCATCAAGAGTAGATAGTCTGGACGAATTGAAGGCAAAAATCACAAATGTAGTCAACATAATTTCTGTACAAACTCTTCAGAGAATACAGTCTAGTATATTGAAGAGAGCAATATTATGCCTGAATCATAACGGACATATTGAGCAATATTTGTAATTATTTATTTATTTTTAGGAAATAAAATTCAGTTCTAAATATAAATGTGTATTTGGACAGTGGCTTGCCTTGAGTCGATTGAACGCCAAATATTCATATCGTTCCATTTAAAAAAATGAGGTTATGTCAACAAATTTGACAGTTGTTGTGCAATCTAGATATCCGTGACATATTCAGAAGCGTCGTGTCCAGTTGGTCAACTTTGGCCATTAACAGACTTCTTAGCTCAAATAATAACGAAAATAACTATTGGTCCCGATTTCCGTAAACACCCTGTATATATATATATATATATATATATATATATATATATATATATATATATATATATATATATATATATATATATATATATATGTCATCGTCATTTTGCATCATCTAGAAGAAGTTGAACTACGACCTATGGCGTGATGTGTTTTTCATATAACACCATTAAGTTGCAAATATTTTGTTATTCCCAATTTTATTTTATTATGCTTGTTAAGCATTTCCTTTGTAAATGTTACAGCAAGTACTGCAGACAATCAGATTGGTTTTAGACGTGCGTGCTATAACATCGTTGGTCATAACTAGTAATCTTTGTTCCTTACACATTGAATAAACTTGTATTTATTAGTCAAATAAATTGCCTTTTTTTGGACGGCCAAATCAAGTTATTAACTGGCGCTGCGAATACAGAACAGGATTTTGTGACAGCCCCTTATTGCACAAAACTTAGAATTCGGCATTCCTAGACTGGTTTTGAATAAGACATTTACACTTCTTACACCCAGACTAGAGAACAGTGAAATTAGACGATACTAGAAGAAATATGAGTAATTATTTTCAGTTAGTGAAACATTTCCTTTTATATCATACAATTGTATCTCGTTTATGTTAAACATTTGAACAGCATACCTATTTATTTTATGTTAACAAAGAAATTGCTTTCGTTAACATAAAAAATCGATTACACATATTTTACATATTTCTAAGGTAGTATTTATTATTTATGTCAATTCTAGAAAGATCTCCTATGTCTTAATCGCGTTACTAAAGACGCGCAATTAGAAAATAGTAACAAACGTTTAACTAAACATAAAATTAATTCAGAAAATAACTCCAACTCAATTATCATGGCTCAGCAAAATTCTTTAAGCATGATTTCTCAAGTCTCTATGATGATTCCGGAGTATTTTGGTAGTCAGAAGCATTTAGCATATTTTATTAACCAGTGTGATTTATTTATTTGCAATTACAAACAAGAAGGAAATACCGCAGAGAATTTTCATTTCAATAGTATGATACTAGAATTTATCAAAGCTAAGCCCGAGGCGTGCTTTTAACAATTGAAAATTTAACATTGGATAGTATTAAATCAGCACTTAAGGCACATTATTCTGACCCTAGGATTGTTATTATGAGATTTGACGACAGTATTTATGACGAAAACACAATCAATACTCGATTTTATTAATATCATTAAGGCAAAGTTGAAAAATTTGAATGAATTTGTGGAATTGCAAAATTTGGAACCAGCTTTAAAATCTTATAAAAAACAATATTTATAAAGTATGGCCGTTTCTGCTTTTGAAGCTGGTACTCTCAACTATGAGCAAGAAGAACCAATTTACCTCGAAAAAAAGACTGCGTAGATGAAAATCAGGATTTTCACTTAGCAGCCCCGGAAAATTAATCAAAATTGATTTCAATAATATTCATTATCAACCCAAACTCCAGTTTACCACACCCTCGTTAGATTTAAAAATGTTGATCAATACAGGTCCGACTGATAGCATAACCAATCTTAAAATAGCACACAAATAATTTTTAGACTGTTTTTATAGAGTTTTGCCCTTAAGCCTGTGCACAAGGTTACAAAGGGTACAGATAATACTAAATACCCTGTATGAAAAGAGAATGGTGTAAATTTTTCATTCTCATTCAATTATGAATTAGCACACTAGATTCGATGCCCTTATTGGTACTGCACATATGCAGAAATTAAAAACACAAATCGACTGCGAAAATCAACTAATTAGATCCGGAAAATTGATATTATATTTTCCTACAATTATATCGTTCAAATTTTACACCTTTTAAACACGCAGTAAAAGTTCATGTTAAAATACCGGTCGCTATTGTCAAAGTGACAGTGATAGTTCCTAAAATTGAAACTGAAAATATGTATAGAAGAATGCATAGCCAAAGCAAACAACGGTGTAGATATTGTACCCCGCACAATGAAAAATAATGTCAAGTCAATTACATTGTGCTTTACCCAACAATTGGAATTATACCCTATCTAAAATTTTAGCGAATTACAAGGATCCATTAATAAAAATTTTACTAAACCACAAGATCAAATTTTAGACCAATAAAAATTCGAGTATCTCAACTTAGAAGAGAAATCGAAATTATTAAATTTATATCATAAATATAAAACATAAAATAATAAAATCTTTTATCACGAATGGTCAGATTTAACCTTTACTAACTCTGTTAAACATGAGATTAAAACCAAGAACAAGGGGCCTATATACGTAAAGTCTTATCGTTATCCTTTTTATTTGAGGGAAGAGATACAAAGCCAAATTAAAAAATTATTAGACGTCAAAATTACACGCCCTTCTATATCACCCTATGCAAGCCGTGTGTGGGTGGTTCTCAAAAAGATTGACGCCTTAGGAAATAAAATATATAGATTAGTTGTTGTCTATCGTAAGCTAAACGATAGAACAATAAATGATAGATGCCATCTACCGCGTATAGCAGAAATTTTAGACAGTCTAGGAAAATATACATATTTCACTACTTCAAGTTTAGCTCAAGGGTTTCATCAGATCTAGATGCATGAACATAATCTAGAAAAAACATCTTTCTCTGTACACAACTGGCACTATGAATTCGTGCGCATGCCCTTCGGAATTAAAGGGGGCCAAGCTCCTTTTAAAAAGTAATGAACAATGTTTTACGTGCATTTTTGTATAAATCTTGTTACGTCTATATGGATGACATAGGTATCTTGTCAAAATTACTACTGGAACACATGATTTACCTAAAACAAATATTAAAGAAACTATTAGAATGTAATTTTGACGTACAGCTTGACAAGTCAGAATTTTTAAGAAAAGAGGTTTTGGGGCACGTCGTAGCTGTTGGCGGGATTAATCCGCACACAACTAAAATCTCTGCAGTCCAAAGATACCCTTTACCCAAAACCCAAAAGGAAATAAAGTCATATCTAGGACTTATAGGATACTATAGACGCGTCATAAAAAATTTGAAAAGGAAATAAAGTCATATCTAGGACTTATAGGATACTATAGACGCTTCATAAAAAATTTGAAAAGATAGTTTTCCCTTAACAAAATGCTTGAAAAAAGACGGTAACTTAGACATAGATAATTCAGAATATAGAGAAGCTTTCTAGAAATCAAAAGAGTTAATTTCAAATTCACCAATACTAACATATCCTTACTTTAACAAAACATTTCATCTTATGACAGATGCAAGTAACGTAGCTATTGGAGGCGATCTTTTTCAGGAAGACAAACCTATTGCACTTTATTTACGAACTCTTAATTTTGCCGAGAAAACTACTCCACAATAGAAAAATAATTACTCTCAATTATAGAAAATACGACTTTAGACTTCATTTGTATGGTAGAAAATTTTCTATTGAAACTGATCAGAAACCATTGGTTTGGCTATTTTCGACCAGAGGCCCTAATTCGCGACTAGTAAAGTGAAACCAAATGCAAAAGAGGTAAGGATAATGTTGTAGTCGATGCCCTTCCCGCATAGAAACAAATGTTACCAAAGAAGAGGAAGACTTAGCGTCTCTTTTCAATAATGCATACCCTTTGAATTTGAGAGTTTTAATTAACGAGGATTTAAAAGAACTTGTATCCTGTACAAAACGCCGTCTTTAGCACGCCAATCCCAGAGAACCCACTTAACACTTTAAACAACAAATTATTTTTTACTATGTTGCGAAAATTTTCTAAAGCATTTAACAATATTTCTTTAAAAGTTAATATTGAGAAAAATCATGAACTACGACAAACTGCAACTTTTTTGAAAAAAACTATATTAATCCCGTAAACATATAAGGCATATTATTTATGCAGCCTGAATTAGAACGATATTTTACATTACTTACCTCAGACTTATTTAACAGCTCTGTTAAAATTATTAAATGGCCTAAATATGTTGAAGATGTTTTAACAAAGCAAAGGCAACTAGACGTTATACAAGATTACCATAATTCTAACCATAACTGCATAAAGAAAACGTCTAGCCACCTTAAATATAAATATTACTGGTCACATATGAAAACACACGCGAAGTTTGCCTTCAATCTAAATACGAACGACACCCGCATAAACCACCCTTTTTAGGTCATTTAGTAGCAACAAGGCAGTTCAAAGTAATTCACATAGATGTGTTTAGTTTTCACAACTGTAAATTTCTTACTTTTATTGATCTATTTAGTAAATACGCTCAAGCGTATTACATAATAGACAAAACTGCCCTTACGATAATAAAAAAATAGAATATTGAAAATGCAGCAGAAAGCCCACAATCTTTAGTAGTTACTGCGGTTTTAATTTACAATCAATCAGTTCACTCCCTAATTGGATATTCACCCTTTAAGCTCTTCTACGACCCATAGACGAAATAGAACCGATTGACCCTAATCAGACTATATACAATGAACATATTAATAAAAGAATGAAAGAGATTGCAGCATGTTACAACGCACTGCATTATAAGCAAAAAGAATAAGCCACGAAAATTTTAGAAAAAATAAATCAAAATAAAGAACATAACATAAACGTTTCTACTGATACAGTGGCAGTCAGGACGTCGAGAGTTTGAAAAACCGACTCATTATAGAAAATACATTCCGGTCCTGTAAATATCCCACATAATAAATTACTATTACGTCATTCTACGAAACAATCTGCTCACTTAAGGAACGTAAAAAATTTTTAAAGCACGTTTCCCTTACAGGAACCTTCTCCCTTGGCTGGTGATCGTCCTTCGGCAAGTTCCTTGTAATAGTGATAATAGTTGTTAGAAGAAGAACAAGAAGCTTGTCGGAAGCCAGCAATGCTCAAGGAACGAACTTCGTTTCCAAGAACGAGGAAGTTCTCCAAACTGGCAATGAAGGAGATAAGTCATCGTCAACTTCCGTCATCTAGAAGAAGTTGAACTACGACCTATGGCGTGATGTGTTTTTCATATAAAAACATTAAGTTGCAAATATTGTGTTATTTTCCATTTTATTTTATTATGCTTGTTAAGCATATCCAATTTAGGTCTCTAGCTTTAAAGACAAAGAAGTTATGGGCAGTTAAAGAAGCAAATTTTGGAGTTTTCCTCAAAACGTTAAACTCGCAATTTTAAACGTCAAAATTGGCAATGTTTAGGCAAATAACGTGAAGCAAATACGGATTGTGAAAAGAAAATGTTGCAAGAAGAGTGTTCTGCAAACCCTTACGTTTCAGATTCAACCGTCATTGCCCTTTATTTTACTAAAATGTTTACAGAAAATTCATTTCAAGTAGACCCTTTCCCTGATGCTGTGGCAGTCGGTTTAGCTAAGTTATGCTTTCGCTGTAGGTTTAGTGAAGTTTATGGTTTAACTGTCTATAATTTTTTTTGCTAATTTTTGTAGAACAAATTCGTTAATGCATTTTTGCATTTTTTATCGAAATATGATGCGTTTGTTAGAAAAAATCTCGACGCAGTAAGTGCGTTTTGGTAGCGAATTTTCGGTAAATTTTCAGTTTAGCTCCCGAACGCTTTTCAAAAAACTGTTTTCAGAAACCTGCCTAGCCCCCACCCCCCTGAATCCACAAACCCCCAAAAAAAATTTCTTGTTCACACCCCCAAGGAAGTTTCGGAAGCAGGAGTGAATAGGGGTGCTGAGCGGGGTAGGTAGTAAAAAAGAAATAAGAGCAGAAAATTCAAACAAAAGGGGCTTGAAAGCTGTCTTTTTCACATCTTGAAGCCATATCCCCCTTAAACCCTGCATACCCCGCACAGCACCCCTATCACCCCAGGTGCGGTAACTTCCTTGGCGGGTAGGAACAAGACATTTTTCTTGTGATTTATGCAGCGAGGGTGGTTGTATGCACGCGAGTGGGAAGGAAAATCCCCAAGACGAAGCCGATCGAGATGAATTCAAGTTCAGTGAAAGTAGTTTACTTAATGTCAAACTTCCGGTTTAACCGGAAGTGACCATCAATTTGCTTATTTCAAATACAATATGGTAATTTTCATTATATTTTCGAATTCTACATTGAATTTGAGATAAATTATTATTAATACACCATATATCAAAAATCAACCGTTTTCGAAATTTTTCGATTTTTTTGAAAATTCTCGCGAAAACCAAGGTGAACGTTGCACGCTCTCTCTCTCTCTCTCTCTCTCTCTCTCTCTCTCTCTCTCTCTCTCTCTCTCTCTCTCTCTCTCTCTCTCTCTCTCTCTCTGTGTGTGTGTGTGTGTGTGTGTGTGTGTGTGTGTGTGTGTGTGTGTGTGTGTGTGTGTGTGTGTGTGTGTGTGTGTGTGTGTGTGTGTGTGTGTGTGTGTGTGTGTGTGTGTGTGTGTGTGTGTGTGTGTGTGTGTGTGTGTGTGTGTGTGTGTGTGTGTGTGTGTGTGTGTGTGTGTGTGTGTGTGTGTGTGTGTGTGTGTGTGTGTGTGTGTGTGTGTGTGTGTGTGTGTGTGTGTGTGTGTGTGTGTGTGTGTGTGTGTGTGTGTGTGTGTGTGTGTGTGTGTGTGTGTGTGTGTGTGTGTGTGTGTGTGTGTGTGTGTGTGTGTGTGTGTGTGTGTGTGTGTGTGTGTGTGTGTGTGTGTGTGTGTGTGTGTGTGTGTGTGTGTGTGTGTGTGTGTGTGTGTGTGTGTGTGTGTGTGTGTGTGTGTGTGTGTGTGTGTGTGTGTGTGTGTGTGTGTGTGTGTGTGTGTGTGTGTGTGTGTGTGTGTGTGTGTGTGTGTGTGTGTGTGTGTGTGTGTGTGTGTGTGTGTGTGTGTGTGTGTGTGTGTGTGTGTGTGTGTGTGTGTGTGTGTGTGTGTGTGTGTGTGTGTGTGTGTGTGTGTGTGTGTGTGTGTGTGTGTGTGTGTGTGTGTGTGTGTGTGTGTGTGTGTGTGTGTGTGTGTGTGTGTGTGTGTGTGTGTGTGTGTGTGTGTGTGTGTGTGTGTGTGTGTGTGTGTGTGTGTGTGTGTGTGTGTGTGTGTGTGTGTGTGTGTGTGTGTGTGTGTGTGTGTGTGTGTGTGTGTGTGTGTGTGTGTGTGTGTGTGTGTGTGTGTGTGTGTGTGTGTGTGTGTGTGTGTGTGTGTGTGTGTGTGTGTGTGTGTGTGTGTGTGTGTGTGTGTGTGTGTGTGTGTGTGTGTGTGTGTGTGTGTGTGTGTGTGTGTGTGTGTGTGTGTGTGTGTGTGTGTGTGTGTGTGTGTGTGTGTGTGTGTGTGTGTGTGTGTGTGTGTGTGTGTGTGTGTGTGTGTGTGTGTGTGTGTGTGTGTGTGTGTGTGTGTGTGTGTGTGTGTGTGTGTGTGTGTGTGTGTGTGTGTGTGTGTGTGTGTGTGTGTGTGTGTGTGTGTGTGTGTGTGTGTGTGTGTGTGTGTGTGTGTGTGTGTGTGTGTGTGTGTGTGTGTGTGTGTGTGTGTGTGTGTGTGTGTGTGTGTGTGTGTGTGTGTGTGTGTGTGTGTGTGTGTGTGTGTGTGTGTGTGTGTGTGTGTGTGTGTGTGTGTGTGTGTGTGTGTGTGTGTGTGTGTGTGTGTGTGTGTGTGTGTGTGTGTGTGTGTGTGTGTGTGTGTGTGTGTGTGTGTGTGTGTGTGTGTGTGTGTGTGTGTGTGTGTGTGTGTGTGTGTGTGTGTGTGTGTGTGTGTGTGTGTGTGTGTGTGTGTGTGTGTGTGTGTGTGTGTGTGTGTGTGTGTGTGTGTGTGTGTGTGTGTGTGTGTGTGTGTGTGTGTGTGTGTGTGTGTGTGTGTGTGTGTGTGTGTGTGTGTGTGTGTGTGTGTGTGTGTGTGTGTGTGTGTGTGTGTGTGTGTGTGTGTGTGTGTGTGTGTGTGTGTGTGTGTGTGTGTGTGTGTGTGTGTGTGTGTGTGTGTGTGTGTGTGTGTGTGTGTGTGTGTGTGTGTGTGTGTGTGTGTGTGTGTGTGTGTGTGTGTGTGTGTGTGTGTGTGTGTGTGTGTGTGTGTGTGTGTGTGTGTGTGTGTGTGTGTGTGTGTGTGTGTGTGTGTGTGTGTGTGTGTGTGTGTGTGTGTGTGTGTGTGTGTGTGTGTGTGTGTGTGTGTGTGTGTGTGTGTGTGTGTGTGTGTGTGTGTGTGTGTGTGTGTGTGTGTGTGTGTGGAAATACAACTGAGAAGACTCAGTTTTTGTACAGATTACCCTCAGAGTGGCACCTAAACGACACGTTTGATAGCGTGTCTTTTAGGTATACATGGTGATGAGAATTTGTTGTGCCATTTGGTAAAATTGAAATCATAATCACTTGCTTATTTCAAATGGAACAGCCTATATTTTATGCGCTATTTCGGTTCGCATTCCGTTTCTCTTTCAACGTGTATTAACATTCCCTATACCTAAACTCCACCGTTTCCCGAATATTTCAATTTAATTGGATTCACTTAATTCAAATTGCCACAATAGATTTAAGGCAGGCTTTGGAACTTGATAATATGCTTGTTGACGTCTACATGTCAAAAGAGCGTCAATTATTTATGGTGAGTGTCAACGAATTGTGGGCAGAACATGTCGTGCATTTGCAGAAAAGTACCTGAATAAACCAAAATCCAGTCACGACATGATAAAGGGGTTGCTGCAAAATTGTTCACAGCATGGACGTTTTCGCCCAAAAGTACAGAAGCGTAAGCCACTCGTCGATAACGAGGTAAACGAAGTGAACTTATTGGCATTTTTTGTTGCTGATCCCAAGGTATCTATCAGGGATTGCGAAAAATTATTACGATTGTCAGCGAGAACGACTCACAGAATTTAAAAAAAGCATCAATGGAGACCCTTCTCTTACCACCCGATACATGGTTTGCAACCAAACGATCCTTCCAGACGTGTTGAGTTCTGTTAATGGTTCCTATTGAAAACACAAGAAGATGAGAATTTCTGCAAGAGAATTATTTGGTGCGATGAGGCGAAGTTCTCCAAAAATGGCATGCACAATCGCCACAATAGTCACTTCTGGTCAGATGAGAATCCCCATGTTACCAGGATCAACTATTTCCAATACAGGTGGTCATTCAATGTGTTTTGTGCAATTAAGAACAATAAGATTTCAGGGATTAAAATATATGACGAAAATCTCACTTGTATGAGTTATAATGATATTTTGCACGAAGTGATTCTAGTTTCTCTCAACACATTAAGTTTAGACGAATCCAGAACAAGCTGGTATCAGAAAGACGGAGCACCGCCCCACAGTTTCCATTTGGCTCATAATTTTTTGCAATAACATTTTGAAGACAGGTCGGTCGCCAATAACGGCCCACATAGATGGCCACCACGGTCACCTAACTTAACACCCCTGGGTGCAATCATATGGGGCTACATCAAAAATAAGGTTTACCACGAACCTGCCACCACAAAAGAAGACATGGTAGGTAGAGTTTTACGTGCCTTCAATTTACTGAATTCGAGACAAATCAGAAAGGCTACGAAACAAAACATTATAAGACGAATAACAAAATGCCTCCATGTCAGTGAGAATAATTTTGAGCATTTGTTATTAGTTAAGTTCTGTACTCATTTATAATAAATAACTACCTATATTGTTGAGTTGTATTTTGGTTTTACAAGTTAGTTAACAACACATTGATTTTACAGATCTAAAACAAGGGAAATGCATCGATTTGGATGCAAATACAAAGTGTTCTCTTTTTTTACGCGACAAGGCCCAACAAATGTTATGTTCTCTTTGTAAGGGTGGGACTTGACATGTAGACGTCAACAAGCATATTATCAAGTTCCAAAGTCTGCTTTAAAGCTATTGTGACAATTTGAATCAAGTGAATCCAATAAAATTGAAATATTCGGGAAACGGTGGAATTTAGGTACAGGGTATATAGCTCATAAAATACAGGGTGTTGTATTTGAAATAAGCGAGTAATTGTGATTTCAATTTTACCAAATAGCACGGCTAATACTTATCACCCTGTATACTTGAAAGAAACGCGATCAAACTTGTCGCTTAGGTTCCAATCTGAGGGTAATCTGTACAAAAACTGAGTCTTCTTAGTTGTATTTCCACAGAGAGAGAGAGCGTGCAACGTTCACCTTGGTTTTCGCGAGAATTTTCAAAAAAATCGAAAAATTTCGTAAAGGATTGATTTTTGACATATGGTGTATTTGTAATAATTTATGTCGAATTAAATGTAGAATTCGAAAATATAATGAAAATTGCCATGTTGTATTAAAAATAAGCAAGTTGATGGTCACTTCCGGTTAAACCGGAAGTTTGACATAAAGTAAACTATCTTCGCTGAACTGGAATTTGTCTCGATCGTATGCGTGTAATTTTTCAAATTTCAAATCGAAGTAGTTATTGAGAACCGGCCAACTAACAGTCTTGGCGCCACACCCTGTATAAACACAGATCTCCACGTTAGTGAATTTTTCGTGTTACGAAAAATTCGCTAAAAATATAAAGTGTTTATTAGATATTTTTAGCAAATAAATAAAAAAGATAATGTAACAGTCTGATGCGCATTTGCAAACTCAACACTAAAACATTAAATGGGCTGAGCATGAGATCAGTAATATGAGATATTACAGCACATTAATTTGGTGATGAATCCATTACTTTCACCCTCGACTATCTACCACGATTTTCATCATGACGAAGTGAACGGAGGGTTGTATTTATGCCTTCGTGAAAGTTACAATTTTATATTTCACTGGTTATGGAAAGGGAATAGTATATGTCTAATGACGCGGAATAAATATCCCTCAACAGTCACAGGGTACACCAAAAAAGCATTTCGGGGTGTATAAAAAGTTGCATGTCAAGCGACTATAATCGACAAAGGGCTTCATAATGTACCATCTGTTGTAGGGAGATAAAAGGTAAATAAATATGTACAGTATATTTTGTTAATGTTGAAAAAACACAAAGCTACTCCTTCGTTCCGTACAAAACCCTTAAACCGAACGAGATTTCTCCGGGATATCAGACGATTTATTGCTTTGGCTCTTTTTTTATTAGATTTCAATACGTTCGCTCGCGCTCTAACATGCCTCTTGTAAAAGAAACATGCTCCTAGACGGGATTAAGAACTTTTGCGCCTAATTTATTGCGACAAAAGATTTTCCATATCAATAGCGGCCTTTCTTTTCGTCTTTAATTAGCGGTAGATGCAAACGAATATTTTGTTGTGACTTTATAACGTAATATAATTGGAAAAAGTCTGGACGCAGCAAGTGTGCTATAGTAGCTGATTTTCATCGAAGTAATCTACGCATTGTTTTTTCGAAATTATATACAGGTGCGCAAAGTAACGCAACAAGGCCGTAACTTTTAAACCGAGAAACCGACTATTTGGTGACATTATCGACATTTTTTGAAGCACCCCCTTTTTGGAGGTTGACAACACTTTAGTTTCTTAAATTGCAATATGGGTCATGCGACAAACTTTTGAAACCCGTAAACAACTTACTTGCTGAGGGTGTTAATTATTTTTAGGTTACGTTTGGCAAGAACGAAAACAATTGGAGTTTTATGAATATAAATGAAGTAAAATAGAGGCTACTTAGGTAATTTTATCTCTGGCGAAAAACGTCTAACATTCAGAATTTAGTTAAGTGATAATATAGGCTAAACTAAAATAATTTTCCCCATAAACCAGTTTTGTCAAAATTATTTGCCTAATCTTCCCCAGTGGCAAGCATTTTGGTATGTGAACTAAAACATCAGTGTTTTTGTAATTTACTTGGCCTCCCTGTACTTCGAACGAAAAGACACTGGATATACTCCTTGCTGTACAGGAAACTCCCAAAATGTCTACATTGGAAGTTGCTACAACGAACAAATTTTCAGACGTGGTTACTTTTCTTATAAGGCTCATAACCTCCAAGACCCTTTGCATAGAAGGATCGAAGTTTGTGAACAAATAATTCAGCTTCTTCAACAAAATGGAATTTGTTAAACTACGTTGTTTTCTACGATAAAACTGCATTTTGCCTTAATGGCAGTCTAAACAACAACAATCATCGATATTGGTATAACGGAACCTTTGGTGACTTTTATCATTAATTCAGTGAGGCTTACCTTGACCGCCCACCACTTAACAGACTTGACCTTAAATTTACTGAAACAGGGAGCGTTAAAGATCGTCCCAGGTCCGGCCTCCCTGTACTTCGAACAAAAAGACACTGGATGTACTGCTTGTTGTACAAGAAACTCCCAAAATGTCTACATTGGAACTTGCTACAACAAACAAATTTTCATACGTGGTTACTTTCCTTATAAGGCTCATAACCTTCAAGACCGTTTGCAGAGAATTTTGATAGAAGGATCGAAGTTTGTGAACAATTAATTCAGATTATTTAACAAAATAGAGTTTTTTAAACTACGTTGTTTTTTCTGATAAAGCTGAACTTTGCCTTAATGGCAGTGTAAACAAAACCAATCATCGATATTGGTATAACGGAAGGAATTTATTTGCAATTCCCAAGAACTGAACATATGAGCCGTAATTGTTAGTCATCATGTAGTTGGACCCTTGTTCCTTTAACGGACTTTAACAGGTCCACGGTATCTAAAATTGTTACAAGAAGATATTGTCCCGCATCAGAGCATTCTTTCAAAATGATTTCTTCAATGTCTACTTTGAAACAAGATGGCGTCGCACCTCATCTTATTCGAGGGGTAGATATGGTGGAAGAGTGGACGGTTGGTCAAGGGCTCGGGGTGAGCACCGAGAAAGCAACCGTCGGGCCGTTTACGAGGAGGAGGAAGTACGCCAGCCACAAAACTCTCACTGTATACGGTAGGAGCATTCCACTGGCCAGAAAGGTAAAATATCTTCAGGTCGTATTGGACTCTAAGCTAACCTGGAATGGTCACATTGGAAAAATACTGCGTAAGGCAGTCATAACCTTAGCCGTCACTAGGCAGCTATATGGAAATACGTGGGGACTAAGACCTAGTATGGCCCACTGGCTGTACACAAGGGTGGTCAGACCATCGTTAACATACGCGGTACTGGTCTGGTGGCCTAAGGTGACACAATCCAGTGCCAAACAAAAACTAGGTAAGCTCCAAAGGATGGCTTGCCTAGGCATCACAGGGGCCGTGTCTTCAACCCCAACAGCCGCCATGGAGGTGTTGCTGGATCTGCCCCCCCCCCCCACTTGGTTATTATGGGGGAGGCCAGGTTAGGACTATACAGACTAGCATGCAATGGTAGACTGAAGATCAACCCAGGCTTCAAGGGCAACTGCAAAATTCAGGAGATCGTGAAGGAGCTTGAAATGATGCCAGACTTCACGAGCCCGCGAATCTGCAGGGAAAACAACTTTACAGTGAAAATCCCCGACCGCGAGGCATGCCGGGAGGAGACGCTGGGCATATCATGGGACGCGCTCGTCTGGTTCACGGACGGAGCCGGCGGGGAGCGTCGGACGGTGGCAGGTGTTTACTCGGAAGGACCGAGGGTAAGTCATAGTATTTCCCTCGGAGCCCATGCAACGGTGTTTCAGACTGAAATGTACGCGATCCTGCACTGTGTGCGGGAGAACAAGAGGAGGGGCTACACCAACAAGCGGATCCTTATAGCCACAGACAGCCAGGAAGCCCTTAAGGCACTAAGTAGCCCACGGGTAAATTCCTAACTGGTGAGTGAGTGCCGAGACGAGACGAGCGACCTGGCTGGGCAGAATGAGGTGACCCTAATCTGGGTGCCGGGTCACTCCAGGGTAATGAAGAAGCTGACAGTCTCGCGAAGAGAGGGTCGGCAGAACCATTTATGGGACCAGAACCGGCTCTGGGCGTGACAAAGAGCACTGCCAGGGGAGCCATTAAGTCATGGGTCAAAAACCAACACAAGGTGTACTGGGCAGACTGTCCAGGGCTCAGACATGGGAAGTCAATAATTGACGAACCTAGTTGAAAGAGAGCTGTGGAGCTGCTAAATATTAGCAGATGACAGCTCAGTAACACAACATGTCTCTTGACGGGACACATGGCCGTTAAGAAACAACTGCATAAAATGAGGCGTTTCCAAGGGGACCTGGCATGCAGAATCTGCGGCGAGGGGGAGGAATCAGCCTAGCACATCTTGTGCGAGTGTAGAGCTCTGGACCGCAAAAGACAACTGATCTACGGTCAGTCTAGACTGGAGACAGAGCAATATAAAATTCACCCTACCAATCGCTGTGCAGGCAGTTTAGGGCACAGTGATTTTGGAATGGGTGGAGTAAGACTAAGGGTATGCACAATCAACCAAACGTTGCAGTGCTATCGGGGCGGCAAAGCCGCGGACGAGCCCTGAGGGAAAAAAGGGATATCTTAATGTGATATTTCCTAACCGATGGATAGGAAAATAAAGATCCATTGAGTATCCAGCTAGGTCTGGGGTTCTGTGGTCATTTAAAATGCGTAGTTTACAACGTCAAACTGCGAATTTGGAACAGCTGTGAGATTGAATTTTGATGGGCCTTCAACAGATGTCTAACGGATAACTGAAAAACTCGACTCATCAGTTTGACAAGAGAGTTAACTCTTGTCAATAAGTTAAAGGTGCTCAATATGAGCATCTTTTTCGATATAGTAAGATCTTACCAGTTTTCCAAATACATTCCATGAAAAGCAGATTGTTTTCGTTCCTGCCAAAGGCAACTTTAAAATAATTAATAGCATCAAAAAGTCCCTGAATGCGCTTTCAAAAAATGTGTCGCATAGGTCCATGTTGCTATTTGAAAAATTAAAGGTTGCCGCATAAAATTTCGGGAACAAAAAAATTTCGTACTCACTGGAAACTCATTGAAAATTTCAAATCGTATCCTAAATCTGGCTTTGTTATTGTGGGTTCTAAAAACTGGGCTAACTTTGTCGTTGAAACCTTTAATGTATGATACTAAGGCTCTGTGCTGTTACAAGGACTCTGTTTGTTCTTGTGTAATCCATGTTTTTTTGGCGTTTAGCAGTATGTGATTTTTGTCGTATCGGTTTTGCCTGTTTTAAGAAGTTTTATTCTATATATTTATTATTGTCGTCCGTCAGTCTAATGGTGTTACTAGTGCTTGAACCACATTATTTGGTTGCGACGGGTGATCATGAGATTGGGCATTACGGTAGCGATTACTCTAAGTTGGTTTATGAAGATTGAAACGAAACCTCATACTAAGTGTTTGGGGTCCTAGTTGAGGTCATTTGCATAAGAAATTGTCGAAACTTAATATCTTCTCAATAGCGAATCTTTTTCACAAAATTTTGCTATAAATAACTGCATAGCTCATTTTAGATTCAGTAAAGCAGAAATATCTACCGTGGCCCAACATATGATTTAATATGGACATAAGGGAGGCGATAGTAATCTTAAGCTATTGAACGTAATTATGGATTATCGAGATTTTGATGCTTCGGAAGTTTTAGAAATCCTCAACGTTGAGACGGTTCTAAACCTTACTTTGCTTTTTTTCAATTTGAAAGGCCAAAAAAATCTTTAATAAATGAGCATAATATATAATACTCACTTGGGGACACTGTCAATATTATTGTGTATGAACTAAATAAACAGATTGCTTATTATGAACACCTGTAAAACCTCATTGTTTGGAATTATCCTTTTCAAATTCTTGTATAGTACTGTTTACTAAAAATAAGCAACAACTCATATAAATCCATTGGTAAAACTTAACCTAAATCCAATTTAGTAAGCAATTCAATTTTAGGTTTGGTTTATAAATAGTGTTTCCTTCTCTCTCAGATAAAGAGCTTAAAATGCTGTATCGAGATATTTACAGTTGCCTGTTCTTATCATCTTATCTTGGTCCACATATTTCGGATATCCTTACCGACAAAAATTTGTTATCTTAAAAAGAAAAAAAAAAGAAGTTTTAAAAATTAATTTTATTGGAAATTCAGAAGATGAAGGGGCTTGAGTCAAACAGGTTATAATTACCTGCAGTAAGTTGCGCTGGATATTATCAAGTCCCTTGTAGATATTTGTACCGTAAAGGTTGTTTAATATACAACCACCACAAGGCACTATACTTCTATAATTAAAACCCCTGGATGTGTATATATAGGGTGTGTGTAGTTTCCATAATTCTGAATAAACTGCGTTTATTCATACGACTCCAGTATTAGTTTTGAAATCTGCTTTTAGGGTTTTCTGACTTGGCATTTGATTTTCTGGCTTGGTAATTTACAGACTGATGGTTTGTAAGGCCATATGCATTCTCACAATCATTATAACCGTATACCGGTTTCACTCTCACTAGAGATCGTCAGTACGGCATATTAACGGCAGCGAAAATACACCTATAAAGTAATACGGCTAAAGTAGCCATCCTTTCAACACTAAGTGAGTGGTGAGCGTGTCGGGACAAAGTATGTAAGGCTAGATGGATTCTCACAACAATTAGAACCGTAGACCGGTTTCGCTCTAATTAGAGCTCATCAGTACGGCATATTAGTTGCAGCAAAAATACACCTATAAAGTACGGCTAAAGTAGCCAGCCTTTCAACACTAAGTGAGCATGTCGCCACCTAGTTGCGGAACCAAGTAGTATGTTGTCACGCCAGCTCCCAAATAACACAAAGTGTTAAGAAAATAGAGACTGTATACAACCAACTAACAATTTAATAAATTGTCAGCCCTGGCCCATTTCTACCCCAATATAGAGACAAAGTATGTAACGCTAGATATTCCTATATTAGGGTAGAAATGGGCCATGGCAGACAATTTTTTAAATTGTTAGTTGGTTGTATACAGTCTCTAGTTTGTAAACACTTTGTGTTATTTGGATCTGGCGTGACAACATACTACTTTTTTTTCTTTTGTTCCCTCAGGGCTCGTCCGCGGCCTTGCCGCCCCGATAGCACCGCAACCCTTGGTTGATTGTGCATACCCCTAGTCTTACTCCACCCATTCCAAAATCACTGTGCCTTGAACTAGTCTGCACAGCGATTGGTAGGGTGAAGTTTTATATTGCTCTGTCTCCGGTCTAGAGTGACCGTAGATCAGTTGTCTTTTCCGGTCCAGAGCTATACACTCGCACAAGATGTGCTGGGCTGATTCCTCCCCCTCGCCGCAGAGTCTGCATGCGAGGTCCCCTTCGAACCGCCCCATTTTATGTAGGTGTTACTTGACGGCCATGTGTCCCGTCAAGAGACCTGTTGTGTTTCTGAGCTGTCCTCTGCTAAGGTTTAGCAGCTCCACAGCTCTCTTTAAACTGGGTCCGTCAATTATTGACTTCCCATGTCTGAGCCCTTGACAGTCCGCCCAGTACACCTTGTGTTGGTTTCTGACCCAGGACTTAATGGCTCCTCTGGCAGTGCTCTTTGACACGCCCAGAGCCGGTTCTGGTCCCATAAATGGTTCTGCTGACCCTCTCTTCGCGAGACTGTCAGCTTCTTCATTGCCTTTGACCCCCGAGTGACCCGGCACCCAGATGAGGGTCACCTCATTCTGCCCAGCCAGGTCGCTCGTCTCGTCTCGGCACTCACTCACCAGCCAGGAATTTACCCGTGGGCTACTTAGTGCCTTAAGGGCTGCCTGGCTGTCTGTGGCTATGAGGATCCGCTTGTTGGTGTAGCCCCTCCTCTTGTTCTCCCGCACACAGTGCAGGATGGCGTACATCTCGGCCTGAAACACCGTTGCATGGGCTCCGAGGGAAATACTGTGACTTACCCTCGGTCCTTCCGAGTAAACACCTGCCCCCGTCCCACGCTCCCCGCCAGATCCGTCCGTGAACCAGACGAGCGCGTCCCGTGGTATGCCCGGCGTCTCCTCCCGCCATGCCCCGCGATCAGGGATTTCCACTGTGAAGTTGTTTTCCCTGCACATTCGCGGGCTCGCGAAGTCTGACCTCATTTCAAGCATGGGTTCCTTCACGATCTCCTGAATTTTGCAGTGGCCCCTGAAGCCTGGGTTGATCTTCAGTCTACCATTGCAGGCTAGTCTGTATAGTCCTAGCCTGGCCTCTCCCATAATAACTAAGTGTAGGGGGGGTAGATCCAGCGACACCTCCATGGCGGCTGTTGGGGTTGAAGACATGGCCCCTGTAATGCCTAGGCAAGCCATCCTTTGGATCTTGCCTAGTTTTTGTTTGGCACTGGATTGTGTCACCTTAGGCCACCAGACCAGTGCCGCATATGTTAACGATGGTCTGACCACCCTTGTGTACAGCCAGTGGGCCATACTAGGTCTTAGTCCCCACGTTTTTCCATATAGCCGCCTACTGACGGCTAAGGTCATGACTGCCACGCAGTATTTTTCCAATGTGACCATTCCAGGTTAGCTTAGAGTCCAATACGACCCCAAGATATTTTACCTCCCTGGCCATTGGAACGCTCCTACCGTATAGAGTGAGAGTTCTGTGGCTTTCACACTTCCTCCTCCTCGTAAACGGCACGACGGTTGCTTTCTCGGGGCTCACCCCGAGCCCTTGATCAACCGTCCACCCTTCCACCACTTTCAGTGCAGTCTGCATACGCTCCCACACTGCCTGTGTGACCTTTCCTCGGACTATGATGACAATATCGTCCGCATAGCCCTATACCTTATACCCCCCTCCCGAGAGCCTCCCCAGCAGGCCGTCCACGACTAGACACCACAGCATGGGAGACAGAACGCTCCCCTGCGGACACCCCGCCGCGACCCCCGCCAGCAGAGTCCCTCCCGCGAGTGAGGTGAACACCGCCCTGTCCCTGAGCATGGAACCGATCCACCTGCAGCAGGTCTCCTCTATTCCACGCTCCCGGGCAGCTGCCAGAACCGATCCGAACGAGGTGTTGCTAAAGGCCCCCTCTATGTCTAGGAAGGCCCCCAGCGCCACCTCCTTGTTCTCCAGCGTATTCTCCAGTTTCAGCACCAGTTGGTGCAGTGCTGTTTCTGTTGAGAATCCTGCTCTGTATGCATATTGTCCGCAGTGTAGAGGATATGCTTCCAGTACACCGCCCCTAATGTGCCGGTCGAGCAGTTTTTCCACTGTTTTCAGCAAGAAGGACATGAGACTTATTGGCCTCAGGGACTTTGCCTGGTCTGTTGGACGCCCAGGTTTAGGAATAAATACAACCCTGGCCAGTCTCCATGCCCTCGGAATGTACCCCAGAGCCAGGCTGGCCCTCATAATGAGGGTAAGCACCGGCGCCAGTATATCTATCCCCTGTTGGAGCATGATGGGCATTATTCCATCAAATCCCGGCGATTTGTATGGCTTAAAGCTGTTAATGGCCCATCTGATTTTGCTCCAGGTAACCACCTCTTTAGCGACTGTCCAGTCTACTCTAGATGCCCGCCTATAAGGCGCCTCTATTTCTGAGTGTTCCCAGTCCGGAGGTGATTGGTTTATTACGTTACAGCCGGGGAAGTGCGTCTGGAGTAAAATTTCCATAGTTTCCTCCCCCGAGCTTGTAAAGCCTCCCGTGGGTGTTCTAAGGGAGCCTATGTTAGTCTGAGGGCCCTTAGACAGGATCTTGTGTAGTCTAGCACTCTCGGACGTGTTTTCCACTTCTTCGCAGTGCCTCCTCCACGACTCCTTCTCGGCGTCCCTCAGTCTTTTGTTATAGGTCGATAGGGCCTGTCTATATTCATCCCATGCTCCCGACCTTTTGGCCGCGTTAAACAGCTTACGAACCTGCGTCCTCCTTTGCCTGAGGTCCTCGTTCCACCATGGGACGTTCCTGGTGGACACCCTCATTTTCAGGGGGCAGTTGGCGTTATAGGCCGAGGTAATTGCGTCTCGCAATTGGACTGCTGCAATCTCGAGGTCTATTGAATCCCTTATGGCACTCTCAACCCCCCGCAGTTCCACAGCTAGGTCTGCCCTGTAGGCTTCCCAGTCCGCCTTGCGGGGGTCCCGGTACCATACCGTTTCTCTTCCGACTTTGGCGATTTCAAACCGGATGTATCTGTGGTCTGAGCTACTCACTTCCCCAGACACAGCCCAGCTTTTAACAAAGTCACCCAGAAACTGGGTGGAAACTGTTAGGTCTAAAACTTCCTCACGCCGTGTTGTGACGAATGTCGGTTTATTACCTCTATTCAATATGTCTAAATTAAATTTCATAAAGAATTGTAAAAGTGCCTCACCCCTAGAGTTTGTGTCCGAGCTACCCCACAACTCATGGTGCGCATTCGCATCCATGCCGATGATGGTCTGCCATCCACCTGCTCTGCTACCCACCATCAGCTGCTCCAATTCGTTGGGTGGAGGAGGGTCCGTGCTGTCCCCTGGCAGATAGGCTGACGCGACAGTAATGTCCCTCAGCCCATCCGCTCCTCCACATCGGATTTTGATCGTTGCCAGGTCCCTGGAACAGAAATTCATTAGAGGGAGAAACTCTATCCCTTCCCTGACAAAAATGCAGGCCCTCGGATTCTCGCTGGACCTGTTGTAGATGAGCTTTCCAGTAGCTCCGCCGAGTCCCTTGATCTCTCCTTTGTAGGAGTACGGTTCCTGGATGAGGGCCACATCCGTGTTCCTCAGAGCCATTAGTAGTCCGGCCGTGGCTGCCCTACTGTGTTGGAGGTTGACCTGAAGGAACCTAAGTCCCATTAACCCTTAGTTGCTTCCCCAGTGGGCGGAAGCTAACCCTTCCCATGCCCCAGAATGCCTTGAAGGAGGTTCCTTCAAGGGCTCTGTAAGATGTTGGGTCGATCGAGAAGGCGAGCGTCTGTCCTTTCTCCTCTGCCTTCCTGCTTAGAACCGACCAGTGTTGCGTCCCCAGTTCAGGGTTCTGGATCTTAAGTCTGCTGATCACCGTCTCCTGCGGGACGGTGTCAGGGATCCGTACGAGGACCTTGCGTCTCTTTGGGAGTTCCTTGGGCTCGACGGCTGTCAAGTCCGCCCCCTCCCAAATCTGACCGAGGCCCCCGATCGTTTTCCGCAGCCAGTCCCGCGACTGCGGGCCGGCACAGGTTATCCAGAGGATGCCCCCCGTCAGGCGCGTCCGGTGGAACTGAGGCGGGCTCTCCCCTTCCTGAAGAGAGTCCACTGCAGCTACCACCGCAGCCTAGATCAGGTCCGCCTTCCCCTGGTCTAGCGTGACCTCAGGATAGCGTCTGTCAATCACCGCCATCCCGAGGCCCTCCGCAGCCTCCTTGTAAGAGCCAGTCTGCGCCGGTGTTCCGGCCTTGGTTCCTTTGGGAGGTCTGTCTGTAGTAGGCGTGCTAGAGCCAGAGCGCGGCGTCTTCCGACTCGCACTCTCCTCTTGCGCCTTTACAGGCCCTGGCCCTTTTGGAACGTCTGTCTGTAGTGGGCGTGCTAGAGTTCGAGCGCGTCCTCTTCTGACCCGCACTCCCCTCTTGCGCCTTTACAGGTTTCTCGACCGTCCAGGTCCCGGCCGCCATTTTTTGCGCCCTCCGGAGCTTCTTTCTTTGCGCCCCGGAAAGACGCTTGGACTGCCGGGGCAGTCCCTCTACTCTAACAGTAGAGTCCTCACTGGTGGAGGGGCCCCCGGAGTCCGCGGAGCTCGCCGCCCTCCGGTGGGACCCAGCCTCCAGCTTGGGTGTCGGGGACAGGTCTCTGGCCGAAGCTACCCCCTGATCCCCCGTATCTACGCCGGTCGTGGGACCTCCAGAGTCCGCTGCCGCCCCTAGCTCGTCTCCGTTTCCGGGATAGACTCAAGGCACAAGTCTGTAGCCGGAGCCACTCCTCGAGCCTCATTGGTTTTGGTTTTGTATGTGTTTATTATCTTCATGTTGTTCCCACGAGAATGGGGGAAATACTGTCCACACCATCAGAACCCCCTGTGTGGTGCAAGGCGGGTTACTCTGGAGGGTTGCCTGGTACTCCAGAGGTTCCGTTCACGACACCATCGCCCTGGTGCCATCCATCCATAGGCACGGGTCACGTGACACCGTAGATTGGGGGAGTTTAGTTCGACCTCCTTGTCTAGATCCGTCATGTTTAGTTATTAGCAGGGTCACCTCGTGCAGGATGCGGATTTTTACCGCGCATGACGGTCTTGGGGAAAGCTTCATCGGGAGTTTATGTTGTTATTTCCACTTCCTCAGCTTGCCCCCTGGAGTCCTTTGGCCCGCGACTCCTTAACCCCCAACATACTACTTGGTTCCGCAACTAGTTGGCGACACGCTCACCACTCACTCTAATTAGTAAAATACATTTATTAAATCTAATAAAAACTTACACAATTATTTTAAATAAACCAATAGGAATACGTTTGGCGGCGACTTTGCAATCCGCGAGTGTATGTATCTAGCTTTTGTCCAAGACTACACTGAAATCCAGTCGAACGCAAGAAATCCGCTTTTATGCTCGATAGGCTTGGACGGTTAGGTATGTCTAATTTTAAGCGGGAAACTGTTTCTGTTTGAAACATGCAATATGATAAATGCAGAAATACGCTTTAAAGTGCTATTTATTAAAAAAAGACCAACTAACCTGCGAAAACATCGACAATAAAAAGTCTGGATGCAGCAAGTGCATTATGGAAGTGAATTTTCATTAAAATATTTTTAATAGCAAATGCGAGCAGGCATCAGTCTGATTACCGTTATAGCCTATGTAGTAGAAACAACGTACAATGTTTTATCAAAATTACTTATTGCTTGAAAACGTACAAACATTTTCCAAAAATAAACTTAAATGTTGATTTCCTAGCCAACAAACCTTACGTTAATAGCAAATTGAGTTATTGAAATTTGAAGGATGTAATGAAAATTCGCTACCAAAACGCACTTACTGCGTCTAGAATTTTTTCTTACAAACATGGATCATATTTCGTAAAAAATGCAAAAATGCATTAACGAATTTGTTCTACGAAAATTTGCTAAAGATTATAGACCTTTAAACCATAAACTTAACTAAACATACAGCGAAAGCATCATTTTAACTAAACCGAGAGCAAAAGCATCAGTGAAAAGGTCTATTGGAGATGAATTTGCTGTAAATATTTTAGTAAAATGACGGGTAATGACGGTTGAAGCTGAAACATAAAGGTTCGCAGAACACTCGCCTTTCAACGTTTTCCTTTCACAATCCGCATTTGTTTCACGTTCTTCGCCTAAACATTGCCAATTTTGACGTTTCAAATCGCAACTTTGACGTTTTGAGGAAAACTCAAAATTTTCTTTAACTACCCATAGTTTTTTGTCTTTAATCTTAGAGACTTAGGTTTTGGTACATGGTTCACTATTTATAATACAAAGACGTGTATCAAATTTGGTTGCTCTTACTTTGTTACTTCCGGAGATAGAAATTTTTTTAGAAAGAAAACAGAAACATAAAAAAATTCAAACTGACGGATATGTGTTCTATGGGGCCTTACTTTGTTACTTCCGGAGATAGAAATTTTTTTAGAAAGAAAACAGAAACATATAAAAATTCAAACTGACGGATATGTGTTCAATGGGGCCTCATTTGAAGACTTTTTTTAATTTTAAAGTCGGGATCTTCTTATTAGTGATTTTTTTTAAGAAAATTTACAAAAAATGATGGATCTAGTAACTTATCTCTCAGTACAGTTCTCACTTTGCAAGCAGGTTTTTATACTTGCAAAGAACATCAAGCCACTTGCAGTCGCATGCTAAAATTTAGCGCGTTGGGACGCAAATATTGTCCTGGTAGTGAGAAAGAAATGGGCCAGGGCTGACAATTTAAATTGCTGGTTTGTACACAGTCTCCATCTATAAAAATTTGTGTTAACTAGAGCTGTCGTGAAGACATAATACCTGGTTGTGCACCCAGATGGCGTCTCTGTTTTACATTTTACAATGTTATACATTCTGACATCTTGCAATGATTGTAACTTCCGTGGTTTAGCTTTTTATCTATTTTTATCTATTCAAATAGCATAGCAATACAGGTAACGTCCTCTGTCTTTGTCCAACATTGCAGATATTGAATTACAGAATCTGAAGTGATGTCGAGGATTATTTTATTATTAATTTCGAATAACTTTACTTTTCGTTAACCAGTAGACTTGAAAATTGGTACACAACCCCGTCTGTCTATGTTCTTTTAATATGTATATTTTTGTTTCAATCACTTAACAATTTTTTGTTAAGAAAAATTGGGCGTTAAGATCTGATGAACGAACTCATCCAAGCCATTAGCAAAATAAGGGTAATTCACAAATTTGGTCCAAATCAGTGAAGTATTTTTCGAGTTATCGGTTGGATACACACACACACACACACACACACACACACAAATATATATATATATATATATATATATATATATATATATATATATATATATATATATATATATATATATATATATATATATGTATAAACTTTTAAACTGACCATGGAAATGGGTTCCAGGGATCTAATTCGCATTCATTTGACGGAATCTCACCATAAAATACCTCTCTACAAGTGAATTTTATTTATGAAAATTCACTAAAAATGTAGCTAGTGTTTACGCTGTCTACTTAGTAAAGAAGCTAGTCAATAGAAATCAAACAAAGAAAATGTTAGCAGAATCCACGACTTTCACAAAATATAAACCAAACAAAACCGTTGTCTATTTACCATTTCAACCGCGAATTACGAGATGTTTTAATAGCATTTATAAGAAAGCCAATTTGCGGCTAATACTTTCTACAAAAAAAATACAATAAAAAATTTGCTAGGTAACCCAGAGGATAAAGCTAAAACCACAGAAGTGTCGAGAATCTATGAGATAGGCTGTAAGGATTGTAAACTTAAATATGTTGGGCAAACTAAAAGAAGTATAGAAACTAGATTCAAAGAATATTTAGCGTAACCGAGATATGGCACTACTGACAAACCATGTATTGCTCAGCTGGGATAATAATCATCACGTAGATAAAGAAAATCTCAAGTTAATCAAAAATGTCAGGCAGTCACGTCAGTTTGATGCTTACGAAAGTATATATATATATATATATATATATATATATATATATATATATATATATATATATATATATATATATATATATATATAGTTAGTTAGTTAGTTAAAAATTTGATCAAAAATGTTTTGATGAATAGAGGAGGTCCGTAGGTAGTCCATTGTACGAACTGTTATCTTAATAACCAGCGTGTCCTTCTTAAAAGGAATATTTGATAACGACGCACAGTATAACCAAGGCAGGTATGCAGTTTTAATTACATGGATTTAAGACTCCACATTGGGGGGACTGTCTGTAAACCTTCCTACAGGACGCTGTTTGCAACTGCTTGGCAACTAACATATAAATAGTAGTTCTAGTCTTAATTCACTTAGTTTATTCATCCTCTTGATGACGCTACCTTTGTTAGCGAAAGGATCGTCGGGTATAAAAACTGTATTGTGATGAATTGGGTTCTGGAAACTGTACTTATAGCTTGTTTTACTTGGTTTGCACATGTTACTCATTTATAAAACACTACTGTTGAAATTTAATCTACCTCAAAGGAGAGCGCAGAAAATATAGTCAAATAAATTCTGGGAAATAAAAAAGTGAATATACACAAATTATTTTATCGCAGGGACGTGTACTGGAAAACAGCACTTTGTTGTTGAGTAGTTCTA
Source organism: Tillus elongatus (assembly GCA_964006375.1). Taxonomy (NCBI): domain Eukaryota; kingdom Metazoa; phylum Arthropoda; class Insecta; order Coleoptera; family Cleridae; genus Tillus; species Tillus elongatus. Next base: position 113,060,673 of record OZ023262.1, on the reverse strand, counting down.
AGATTTATGATGAAATTATACAGTAGAACGCTGAGAGGCCAACAATGCGGGGTATAATTTAAATTCAAGTCATTGTGAGGCATAACAAGTGGTATTGTACGTTAGCCAAGGGTCAAAACTTGTGTGTTAACAGGTAACATCTGAGAGAAGCCTTGTCCTTTTAGTTAAAGAATATCTTAAAGCTTACTTAATCCGCATTTACAAATTAATTGTAACCTAAATGGATGTCAAGTTTTTTTTCTTCGTATGTAAAAAAAAGACTATCCACAGCAAGTGCGTTATGGTAGTGAATTCTCAAAAAATGTTTTTTAATGAAAGCAGGCATGAAAATTGGTATATATATATATATATATATATATATATATATATATATATATATATATATATATATATATATATATATATATATATATATATATATATATATATATATATATATATATATATAGGCCAGGAAAACCTCCCTTATGTTGGGAAGCAGTATATCCAGTCCCCTTTGGAGCAGGACCGGAAAGATACCATCACGACCTGCTGACTTGAATGTATTTGTGCTGCCTCAGAGTATGTGGTGAGAATTGGCGTCACAGCTTATAATAAGTTGTAACCCATGTTCCCTCTCGAAATCGACGGCACTCACCAAATCCTCCGACAGAGGCAGCCCCTGCCGATCGTAGGGAACATTAAGGCTGCACAGAATAACCTTAGGCCTAATATTACGCAACTTATACTATAGGATAGCTGCTGGGGCGTCCCTGGATCCGAGCTGCGGCAGAAACATAATGTAATGGTCCTAACCCCTTTTTCTATTTTTTTCACATAGAAAAACTGCATTAGCAGGCCTTGGTCAGGTGACATAGAGAACATATCACACAGCGTTAATATAGTTTTGCATCTTATATCTTCTGATTTTTTGATCATCAGAATCGAGTTATAAATACAAAAGTTACAAGGGTATATATATATATATATATATATATATATATATATATATATATATATATATATATATATATATATAATCCATAATTAGGATCGAAGAAAAGAGAATGTTAACTTTTTTAGCTTTTAACGGAAATTTGATCCAGTGGGAGTAAAGAAAATATACCTAAGCGGAAAAATACTTATATTTCCATCTCACAAGCTGCCAGAAATAAGAACATTCCTTAAGTCTATTACTTTAAAGTTTCATTTGAAATTTGTGCATTTTTATTAAAAATTCACACGTGAGGAGATCTCGACTTTTGAATTTTGATAATAAATTTATGGGAATGAGCGCGAATTAGGCCCATATCAGGGACAGTTTGAATTTCTATATATATATATATATATATATATATATATATATATATATATATATATATATATATATATATATAGGATTCCTGGATTCCATTTCGGGTTTGTTTCAGTTTTTATCTGTTATATGCATGTATACAGGCTGACGCATACGGAAAAGCCCAATATACTTGCTTTTATACAAGACACGAGCAAAAATTGTATACGTTAATTATAGGGTGTCTTGCGGTGCATCTTATTAAATTATTTTGACAATCACAGGCTGGCCCAAAAGTCGTTGGTGATACCTACAAATTTTTTTCGATCATCATATTATTGCATTTTCGCATTTCCTTATAAATATTATGCATGTTCGTAATATAAAATAATCGAGTCGCAGTATGTGCGTTTTGGTAGCGAATTTTCATAAAGTGCTTCAAATAAAAATATCTCGATTTGCTATTAACCTAAGGTTTGTTGGTTACGAAACCAGTTTTCTCGGAAACAAAATTTTTGTAGATATTATATAACATATAATAACAATAAAATATTTTGGTAAAACGTGGTACATTTTTTTCACTATATAGGTCATATCGGTAACCAAATTTGATGCCCGACTTCATTAGAAAAGAGATATTGGCTATTAAAAACATTTTTATTCACCAATATAACGCACTTGCTGCTTCCAGATTTTTTAAGTTGGCATAGTACTCAGATTTATTGTGAAGCCTTTTAAAATAATTAACCAATGGCAGACAATTTTCAACCCGGTGCCTTTTTGGTGATTTGACACAATAACCAGAATTACCCCAACAAACCACAAAATCATAATAGAGAGTTATGCGCATAACATTTAATTATTATTTTTATGGGTTTTTGGGGTGATTCTGCTTTTTGTTTCTTCAAATCAGCGCAAAGTAACCACCCTAGAACCCACATCAGTGATTATTTTCAGTTTTTATCTGCTTATATATATATATATATATATATATATATATATATATATATATATATATATATATATATATATATATATATAGGGTGTCTTATCCCTGGAACACTCACGTATATCCCGGAATGAGTCCCCGTTTCTAGAGATATGTAAGGTTTTAGGTCGTGCGTGCTTTTAAGACTGACACTATGCCGGTATTAACTATAACTATATTGTAAAACTCTATAAACATAACAATGGTGAAGTAATTAAATGACAAGTAATAGACTATCGTCTTTAGTTACGGGATCCAGCTGTTATCGTCGTCGTCGTCCTGGATGGCCTGTCACACCGTCGTTGAGTACCCCTGCGTCGTCTAGGTACTCTCTTGTCGTACTTGTCGCGCACTATGTTCACTCAAGCTCTCTTCACACTCGACTCTCGACTCCGATCGTCTCGTACGAACTAGTCATGTGTAACACTGTGTTGAATGACACTTTTTTGCTGACACCTTTTTATGTGTCATGAGTGTTTTAAACAACGTCCATCATTGTAATGACACTGACACACTATTAACTCCCTTGTCCCTCGACACACGCCCGTCACTCTGTAGCGCCCGGACATCTATGCATATCGTTAGCGGCAGAACGTTCATGCACACAGTTGTTGAGATAAAATTAATTCCCACATATATATATATATATATATATATATATATATATATATATATATATATATATATATATATATACGGTGACAACTTTATACGTTACAGCTCAATATATCTAAATAGTAAAAGCAATGTACTATATTTCATCAAAGTAACTCTATTGTTAGCACAAAAATTTTCTGAAAATAAACTTAAGGTGTTTCCCAAAAAAATGGTCCGATTTTTCTGACCAACGAACCTATTCAGGCTATTTACCCACCTAGCAAGATTTAATTATTCACAAAAAACCTTCCGACAGTCCCCTCAGGAACGCATTTTTCTATACTAAAATTCAGTACAAATTATAGACCATGAAACCATAAACTGCATAACTAAAACTGTTGCCAACGCATCAGAGAAATGGTCTATTTGAAATTAACTTTCTGGAAATAGTTTACTAAACTGAAGGACAATGGCGGTTGAAGCTGAAACTTAAGGGCTTGTAAAATACCCGTCTTGCGACATTTTCTCTACACAACTCGTATTAGTTTCAGGTTCTTGCCTTAACGTCGCCAAGTTTAACGTTTAAAATCGCGAATTTGACGTTTTAAGAGGAAACCCCCATATTTTTTCAATCCCTATAACTTTTTGTGTTTGAAGATACAGATCTGAGATTTGGTACGTAGTCTACTGGGTTACTATAATACCTACTTGTTTTTATTATTCATACCTATGATGTTTAATTTTATTTTCTCAGGGTTATATCACTGTAATTTTTATTTTAAATTGACCAATTTTCCGTCACATAGTTCTATCTAATCAATTTTTTTATTTTATTTTAGGAGAAACTTCTCTATGTTGTAATTTTACTGTTTATTTTGTACATTAAATTATTGTCAGTCTCGTTTCGTCTATTCGGCATGTGATTCCAGATCTTTCTACATTTTGTCATCTGTAGTTTCTCGTTTTCTCTTGAATATAGTTCTAAAGTGTTCGCTACTGCCACCACACACTACAGGCTGGCTGTGACCATAGAGGTAATCATGCTCCATGAACTCGAATTTTGCGCCCGAATATCGGTTTTAGGAGTCCGAGTTCGCGTTTATTTTGAAAACCACTTTCAAAATTTAAAAGGTGACATCTCCCCAAGAGCGAGTATTTTGTACGAAAATGTCTTAATAACTCCAACGCGTAAAATTATTTTAACCATTGTTGAGCAGTCTGCAATATGGACAGAAAAAATAATATACGTGTCTAAGAGAGGAGATTCCTACATCCTTGTTTTTAAATTTCGTTAAAACGGCGTTCTATTGTTGACCCTACTATGCTTTTTGATAAATATAAAAAACTTCTTTAAAAAATGCGACATATACAATGCTTTGAAGCAGGGTAATTATATCTTAACTTAACTTTAGAGCTGTAATAACACCTCTATAATAGAGTCGCTCTGAGCCTGCTTAAGGCACGAGGTAGTACACAATATCTCAACAAGGTAATCAAAGAGGTGTCATAAAGGAACGCTTTGTAGTGTAACAAACCGCGTTCTGCAAACGTTGACGTGGATTATAGCGTCCTGTCGACAAGTGTCATTTTCACACCCTTATCAAATGCACATGTTTACAGGTCTCAGCAGCGTGCCCTCAAACATAAACGTGACCAAATTTCTAAATTCGTTCCTGGCATTGTGGAAATTTATTACGGTCATCAAGGTTTCCTTTTTTATATCAAATAAACGGCAACTAGCGGTAATGTTCATGGGCTCCTTTCATCTAGATTTTCATTTTCATGTATCATTTTGTAACACCGCACCAGGGGGGATTCGCATAAAGCTATCGTTTTTAATAAGACATTCGCTAGAAACAAAAATGAAGTAGAAAAGTCAGGACGCAGTAACTGGGTTAAGGTGGCGAAGTTGGAGAAAATCTTTCTAAGACAATAGATAAAGTGATGGCATATTTGAAAAAGAATTAAAAACTTTAAATGGTTTTGTTTTTAGTGAATCTTCTTAAAAAATTCACTAGTGAGGAGATCCCGACTTTTGAATTTTGAAAAATATTCTTCAAATGAGCGCAAACTAGGCCTAGAACACATATCCGGGGTCAGTTTCAATTTATATATATATATATATATATATATATATATATATATATATATATATATATATATATATATATATATATATATATATATATGGTTTTTATGAGGTGTATTTGTATTTTCTTTATGTCTTATATTATGTGTAATTTAAGTATTTATGTATTTATGTTTGTATTTTTAGAGAACTATAACTTTTAAGGCAACTAAAACTTTTAAGTTTGTGTATAATTCTGTGTAATATTGTTATTTGAAGTTATATGTATTTAGTGATAAGTATTTGTGTTGATGTAGAAAATGGTTGATTAAATTGATTGCTGGGTGCCTTCTGTTTATATTAAATGATATTTTTGTTCTTTTGAATTTTATCTGATTTGCAATTTATTTATAATTTTATTGTATCAAGAGTTTCTCTTTAATTTAGGACGCTTGTTATAACCCTTTAATGCAAAGCTAATACCTCCTTTAAAAATGTCAAATTATTATTATGACCTCAATTCTTAGTCTATGGAATTTCCCTATTATATTTGATGTCTTTATTTTAACTATATATACGTTTTGAAAAATTAATATTTACCTGTTCGTTGTTGTTTTATTTACCACAAGCTCTTTTTGAGTACGTCTATCTCTACAGGGAAATTTTATAGGTGGGTTCAATCCAAATTACTGTATAATTTTATATGATGGAGATCACGTTTTTGATTGCCTTTATTTAACTTATTTTTTACTGTTCCTACGTAAATAAAATAATGTTTTATAACTTTTAATATTAGGCTAATTCACTATAATATATTTTTCTTATAAAAATCTACTGCCTTAACGTACTTACTGCATCCAGAACACTTTTTTTTTAAATATTTGTTTCTAAAACCGTAAAACATATCTCACTTTTCTTTTTTCACAAATGATTAGCACCGGACTACGCAACTCAGCCCTAATTTAACAGTCAGTTTCCCATGGCGAGCCTCGAAAATCGGGCACCCTGTAAATATATACATATATATCGCTATTAGCAATTTTTTTTAAATTTCCTAATGGGGAGATCTGTGTTTATATATATATATATATATATATATATATATATATATATATATATATATATATATATATATATATATATATATATATATATATATAGTGTGTGAATGGTCGTGTAACAGTTGTGTGAGTGTTTTGAAGAATTGTGGGCAACTCAGCAAGAAAAAATACGAGAACGTAGTACTAGAGCCTTCTTTATGTAGTGGTCTATTAGTGGAACGTAACAATTTCTGCGTAGGTTGAGTGGCTGAATTGCAAAAGGTAAAAATACCGTAAAAGGTTGTGAAATTCGGTCGACATTTTAGCAGACAAAACTTATCAGATAACAGGTCAAGGCGAAGATAAAGCTAAGGCTGGACATATACGAGCCTCTTTTCATTTGTGGTTCGTTTATTTTACGGCCCGGTTGTGTGTATGTCGCTGCTTTCCGAAGAAAATGACAAGCGGAGCTGAGATAGACTTTGGAGTACATTTTAATGAACTGAAGAATCTAATAGAGGCCAGCAAAAAAGAAGTAAAGTGTAAGGTAGAGGCGGTTAAAATTGATTTTGTAGCAGAATTGAAGAATATTACAAAGACTTTTGAGTATCTGAAAACGCAGAATAGTATCTTGACTGAGAGAGTCGAGCAACTAGAAAGGAGAGTATTAAAGAACAATATTGTTGTTTTTCGACTTGAAAGAAACGAAAAAAATGCTATAGATTTGGCTGAGTGGGTTGCAGCTGAGCTCAGTAAATTGTTGGACATAGATATAGGCGCGGGTGACCTGAATGATGTATATTTTATTGGCAAGACTAGTAATTAAAAAAGTCCTTTACTAGTTGAGTGTTCCTCATATTTAAGAAAAACAGAATTTTCTTAAATATTAAAGTGTGCTTATCGGTTGAAAGGAAGAGGTATATCCATAGGTAATGATCTGACCAAGAAAGACCAAGAAATAAGAAAAGTTTTAGTGGAAAATTTAAAAGAGGCTAAGAAGAGGGGACTCACAGCATGTATTAGAGGAAACGGATTGCAGGTAGGAGATTAATATTTCACTTGTCAACAACTGACTAACCGAGTGAGTGGGAACTTGGAAGCCGAAACTGAAAATCCAGACGCAGTCTTCTCCCCACCTGCTCCTAGAAAGTCTGCAAGTGCACCCGGAACTCCATTGACACAGATAGAAAGGGAAGAGCCTGAGGAAATTTCCGTGATAGATGCTGGGAAGGCCCTCGAGACACACGGATTTTTTTCACAGGTGAACATTCCCACTCGAGTGACGGAGAACACAGAAAGTTGTATAGACCACGTATTTTCAAGATACAGTAGAGCAGCACAAAGCGAAATTCACAAAGACAGGCTGACACTCAGATCTTTGGTGTTACAGACGAGCATAACGGACCACTATGCAACGGTAGCCGATGTAATTTTACAGCAACAGAGAACGGATCCTTCTTGTGCCACTGACGGCAAAGCAACGAGAATAAATACTAATAAAAAGAGATCGTGTTCCAGAGTCAGTGCAAAACATTTCCTGCAACAATTGGAACATGAAAATTGGGAACCAATTTTGAATACCACAGATGTGCAAGTTATGACTGATATTTTCTACAAAAAAATCAACTCTTGTATGGAAAGGTCAATCACCTTGACTAAACAGGTGAACAAACAGCCATGGGTAACACAGGGCCTAATAAGATCAATTAAAGTAAGGGATAAACTAAAGCTTAGATGGCTCAAAAATAAGAGTAACACTGGCTTCGAACAGGAATATAAGCTCTATAAAAACAGGTTAACCAATCTTCTGAGAGTTGCAAAAGACACACATTACAGGAAGAAGGTACTGAGTGCTGGAACTGACATTAGGAAAATTTGGAGTACAATTGGAGAAATAACAGGTAAGGAAGACAAAAACAGAAACGTGGCCCGCCTCTCACTGAAAAATGGATCGATAACTGAAGACAGGCATTTGATAGCTGAGGAATCTAATAGTTATTTCATCACCGTAGGTGGTGAATTATCACAAAACCTTAGCAAAGGCATTTGGAGAACAAAGAAACTTAGTAGCACAAAGTCAATTTATTTGAAACCAGCCAAGACTGAGCTTATAAGGGTTATTGGAAGCTTGAAACCCTACTCGGCACCAGGTCCGGATGGTGTGTTGAACAGATTGGTGAGGGATGGTCATTCTTTCTTGATAACACCACTGGTGAGCATAATTAATAAATCTTTTGAAACAGGCATAGTTCCGAAGCAGTTTAAAGAGAGTGTGATTATACCAATTCATAAGTCGGGAAGCAAACTCGACCCTAATAATTACAGGCCAATTAGCCTGATTAATACATTTGCGAAAATATATGAAAAATGCTTAAAGAACAGACTGTGCGACTACCTAGATAAGCATAATATTTTATTTCAAAATCAATTTGGTTTTAGGGAACATATGTCGACAGACATGGCACTTCATAAAATGTGCTCGTCTGTTGTGGAGAGCTTTGATCAGAATAGAAAAGCAGTGGGAATATATTTGGACTTGCAGAAGGCGTTCGACACTGTTTGTCATGAGGTTTTGTTGGGTAAACTATATGAGTCGGGAGTGAGAGGGATAGTTTTAAAATTATTTGAAAACTATCTCTCAAATAGAGAACAGCGTGTAAAGGTGGGAGACGAAACGAGTGGTTCTTTGATAGTGAAACTAGGCGTACCACAGGGGACAGTTTTGGGTCCTGTACTTTTCATATTGTATATCAATGACATCTTGATCAGTTTCAACGAACGTTGTACGGTTATCTCCTATGCGGATGATACTGCTGTAATTTTTACGGGCTGTGATTGGAATTCGACAATGTTGGAGGCCAGTGTATTGCTGGGTGAAATCTGTGGGGCATTTAACAGCGACTGTTTGGTACTGAATATGGAGAAAACAAAGTGTGTTGCATTCTCACCAACTATCGCTGGCCTGGCGGAAACTATGCCAGAGCTAAGTGTCGGAAATTGCGAAACTAAAATTGAGAGAGTGACTAACCTTAAATACCTAGGAATTAATATTGACCAGCACTTAAAATGGAGTAAACATGTTCAGTACCTTACTGACAGAGTCCGTAAACTGATTCATGTATTTTATATACTCAGGGCTATCTTAGATACTAAAACGCTTTTAACCATTTATGATAGTTTGGTGGTATCTATACTACGATATGGAATAACGTGTTGGGGATCCGCATATAAGTCTGCTATTTCACCACTGCAGATGACACAAAATTTTATTCTTAGAATAATTTGGTTTAAAAACATTGAGTATCCCACACGTCTACTGTATAACATCGATACTGGAATACTTAATGTTACTGGGTTGTATATACTTGAAGTATTGAGTCACACAAAGTCTAGGGGGGCGATGCATCCGTATGCAACGCACTGTTACTCTACGAGGCAAAAAGTACGCAAACACATTACGTTTAACACATGTAAGAAAGAGGTATCCAGACGTTACATTATTTCTATTGGACCTTGTTTATATAACTTGCTGCCCAGTGAAATTAGGGCCACGACAAATTACAAATTTAGGAAAAGGGCTAAATTATATGTCTTACAGAACTACGATATATTCTCCGATGTATTATAGAGTTTTGGATTTCAACTGCTTGAGATTTTAAACGCTCGTGTATGAAGTAAACGGTTGTGTATGTCTCTGGTTGATTTGGATGTGTAAGTGTTTGTGTGGTAGGGCGTGGATGCATGTGACCGGTGGTTTGTATGGGAATGTGTGCAGGTTATAAGCGATGCAGGCTGAACCTAGTTCAAGTTAACTCCCTGGATTGTAAAATAACTTTTTTTGTTGTATTTTTGGTTTGTTAGAGAATAACATGTCCTTTTTATTTATACCTTAAGGAAGATATGCAGGATAACAGGAGAGCACATACAAGTTGTCACAACTTAGGTGCTCTTAAATGTTATGAATGGTGAATACATATTGGGAGTGGTAGGTACGTGTTCTGGTGATATCTTGCAGTATCTTTAGGTGTTTAACCATCTTATTTAGCTAATATATCTAGTAAGTTTGTAAGTTGTTTCCAGAGGTCACGATACCTGTCTGTCTAAAATAATAACTTGTTGAAATGTAATACGTGTGTAATTATGGAGATAACATGGGCTGTATAGTTTTGCTATGCCACACGTTTATCATTATGATTTGTTGATAAAATATTGTGCGGTGTGTTGTTGTTGTGTTGTGGTTGTGATTGTCATTAAGATAGTGGTAGTGTTTTTAGAGTCAGATTTTTTAGAATAGTCCTATCTACTGCGAATTAAAATTGAGATTGTACACTTATTCACTTTTGTACCAGTTTCTTAAATTATATATATATATATATATATATATATATATATATATATATATATATATATATATATATATATATAACCGACCGATAACTCAAAAAATAATAGACCAATCTTGATCAAATTTGGTAAGTATGTGCTTTGGCTGGCGATTTAGTTAAGTTAATGCTTTCGCTGTAGGTTTAGTGAAGTTTATGGTTTAACGGTCTATAATTTTTTAAGCTAATTTTCGTAGAACAAATTCGTTAATGCATTTTTATCGAAATATGATTCGTTTGTAAGAAAAAAATTTGGACGCAGTAAGTGCGTTCTGGTAGAGAATTTTCCGTAAATTTGCAGTTTAGCTCCCAAACGCTTTTCAAAAAACTGTTTTCAGAAACCAGTCTAGGGCACTCCTGAATTAACAAATCCAAGAAAAATTTCTTGTTCACACCCCCCAAGGAAGTTACGGGACCAGGAGTGAGTAGGAGTATATAATTTGTTTAGCTAAATTTCGTAGAACAAATTCGTTAATGCATTTTTGCATTTTTTATCGAAATATGGTGCGAAAAAAATTTGGACGCAGTAAGTGCGTTTTGGTAGGGAATTAACTGTTTTTAGAAACCTACCTAGGGCCACCCTGGATCCACAAATCCCAAGAAAAATTTCTTGTTCACACCCCCCAAGGAAGTTACTGGACCAGGAGTGACTAGGGGTGCTGGGCGGGGTAGGTAGTAAAAAGGAAATATGAGCAGAAAATTCGAATAAAGAGGGCTTGAAAGCTGTCTTTTTCACATATTGAAGCCATATGCCCCTTAAAGCCTGCCTACCCCGCACAGCACCACTATTCACTCCCAGTCCCGTAACTTCCTTGGGGGGTGTGAACAATAAATTTTTCTTGTGTTTTGTGCATTCAGGTGGGGTCCTAGTAATGTTTCTGAAAACAATTTGTTGATAAAATATAGTAAATTGTTTCTACTACATAGGCTATATCGGTAATCAGATTGATGCCTGCTTGCATTTGCTATTAAAAACATTTTTATGGAAATTCACTTCCATAACACATTTGCTGCATCTAGACTTTTGAAAAATGTTTATATTATATTTTATATTATATTTTCAAACAATAAATGTATTTCGATGAAATATGGTACATTGTTTCTACTACATAGGTAACCAAGTTTGATGCCTGCTTTTATCAAAAAAAGACATTTGCTAATAAAAATATTTTAAATAAAATTCGCTACCATAACTGGCGTCTCGCGGAAGTTCTCAGCTTTGTGAAAAATAGAGAATATCTCGAAGCTGAGAATTTCAGCGAAACTGCAGTTATACGTTCAATAAAATAGTGTAAATCAAATTGTTTCTTTATATATACATATATATATATATATATATATATATATATATATATATATATATATATATATATATATATATATATATATATATATATATATGCGTGTGTGTGTCACTTCGATAACTAAAAATTCATCTGCTTTTGCAAATGGCTTGGACAGGTTCGTTATCCGGGAAAATCGGTCCATGTTTTCCCGGAAATTTGTTCTTTATGGGAACCAAATTTGGTACGCGGCTTTATATCATGAATGCTTGGAAGAAAATAACGTTATAGCCATTTAAAGAAAACAAAATCGGGTACCACTGATGACCAGAAAAACGCACGAATATAAAATATTTAGTTTGCATAACAACATCTATTGTATATTACACACAAAAAATAATTTTTTTTGTGCAAAAAGGTCGAGAAAAAAACAGACAAATTACTTTCAAAATTTTATAGTTTCTTCTCTTAAAAAGTCGGTATTTGAAACGTCAAAAGACAACTTTAAGGCAAAGAAGCTAAAGCGATTACGGCTCAGGTAGAGAAAGCGTCACAAGGGATGTGTTTTACATACTTTTTACAGTTTCAGCCGTTATTGTCATTCATTTAACTTCAGTTAACTGCCACCTCGTTGCGGAACCAAGTAGTATGTTGTCACGGCAGCTCCAAATAACACAACGTGTTAAATATTAGAGACTGTATATAACCAACTAACAATTTAGTATATTTTCAGGCCTGGCCCATTTTTACCCTACTATAGGGACAAAGTATGTAAGGCTAGATGCATTCTCACCAGAATTAGAACTGTAGACCGGTTTCGCTCTAATTACACCTCTCAGTACTAGGGTAGAAAGGTAAGTATTAGGGTAGAAATGGGCCAGAGCTAACAATTTACTAAATTGTTAGCTGGTTGTATACAGTCTCTAATATTTAAGACTTTGTGTTATTTGGAGCTGCCGTGATAACATACTATTTGGTTCCGCAACGAGGTGGCGGCACGTGCTTCGTGTCGTGTATCTCATTTAGTGTTGAGAGGCTGGCTATCATAGCCGTATTAGTTTATAGGTGTATTTTCGCTGCAATTAGTATGCCGTACTGACGAGCTCTAATTAGAGTGAAACCGTTCTACGGTTCTAATTGTGGTGAGAATGCATCTAGCCTTACATATTTCTGTTGATGTTGGTATTAAAATAAATTTATTTTTGATGTTTATATTTTCTTATTTTAAGTATTCTGATTTCTGTAATTATCTTAATATCTAATAGAGGGATAAATACAAAGCGATCATGTTTAATTCATAATCTTGAAAAATTTCTGTTAACGAATTTTTTTAATATCTCCAGTAAGGAGGGGGCGTGAAATGAAAATTATGCGAAATAACAAAGTGAGCTGAGGATTTTAAAATGTTGCATCTCTACTCAGTTTTTCTTTCCCATCATCTTTTCTTAATAAATTTTTTTTGTATCTTCTAGAGAAAAGGCGCTTTACTAGTGTAAAAAATTTGTTTTTTGTAAATTTCCAAGACATACTAGATTTATGGAAATTAAAATTATGACAAATTATTTTCAAGCAGGGCTTATTTCCAGAAAATGACGTTTCAACTCAAAAACTACAGTCTTTTTCACCTATTCATGCGTCGATCCGGGGACACTATAATATATATATATATATATATATATATATATATATATATATATATATATATATATATATATATATATATATATATATATATATATAGGCTGAGTATTATAAATGATAACCCCCTTATATTTTCATTATTTCTGAGCTAATTGATCCGTTCAAAAACTTATTTTGAACAATTTTTAACGTAGTTTCTAAATCGGCTATCGCTTTTCAAGAATTTTACAAAATGTATGAGGTGGAACAAAAAATCTATTTTTTTTAAACGGAACATCCTGTATTTTTTTACATATTATAATTTGTACAATTTTTCTGATTACAAAAAAATATATATATATTATATATATATTATATAAGTTATGATGAAATATGTAAAACGACAAATCTGTTCACCTATTACTAAATAATATACGAAGTAGCCTTTGGAAATAAAATGTTAACTTTGTAACGTCAAAAACGTTAAGATTTTTAGTGATTTTTCTATTAGGAATCTTTAGTGTGTGCAAAAAAACGGTCATACGTTATCATAGTTTAGAGAATAGGCGTAGAATTTTAAAAATATTCTTATGTTGTAATAAAAACATGACTGCTTCACAAAGGGAGTTTAGAAGACTGTATCCGAATGAGATTGTGCCTGGCAGGAACATTCAAGAAAATTTACAATAAATTTTGTGACACAAATTCATTAAAGATAGCAAATAGAAGAAAAACGAGGAATACTATTGGTGAGGAAATACAAATGAATATTCTATTATCGGTTATAGAAGAGCCAAGTAGGTCTACTTATTTTGTAGCTAAATATTTAAATGTAAGCCAAAGCAGCGTTATGAAACTTTTAAAAAGAAATAGGTATAAACCGTTTCACATTCTTCCTGTTCAACACTTAACCGAAAATGATCGTCGACAGAGAATACTGTTTTGCCAACAAATTATTGAAAATTATAATGGAAACAATGATTTTTGCGAAATGTGTTTTGGACTGATGAGTCGTTCTTTTCTACAGCTGGTTTGTTTAATAGACATAACAAACATCACTGGGCTACAAAAAATCCACATATGGTAAAGCAAATAAAAAAACAAGGAGGTAAAACTGTCAATGTGTGGTGTGGGATACACCAAAACCAAATAATTAGTCCATTTTTTTTTACATATAAATCTCACAGGTCTAGTCTCCATTTGCTACAAGAGCAAGTTGAGGAATATTTGGATGACTTGCCAGTTATTCTAAATTAAAGAGCAATCTGGTAGGAAGACGGAGGTCTCCCACATAACGTTAGACGTGTGACGAAATACTTAAACCAAAAATGTGACCTCTGGATAGGCAAAAATGGTCCCATCCATTAGCCGGCTAAAAGCCCCGATTTAAATCCGCTAGATTTTTTTCTTTGGGGTGCTCTCAAGAACAATATTTATAGTGAAGAACTGTCGGGGGACACAGTGCAATTGAAACAGCTTATACGACGAGAAATAAATGCTTTTAACGAAAATGCACCGGTATTTGAAGATGTGCGATCAAATTTTTACGACGATGTTTCAAATGCTTAGAAAACAACGGAAGTTATGTAGAAGATACAATGTAAATATTTATATTATTTTCTCATTTTTGTAAGTTTGATACTTTTATTTTATTTGTTTCCTTGTGTATTGTTCAAAATAAGTTTTTGGACGAATCAATTCGCCGAGAAATAACGAAAATAAAGGGGTTATCACTTATAATACTAACCCTGTATATATATATATATATATATATATATATATATATATATATATATATATATATATATATATATATATATATATATATGTTTATATATATATATATATATATATATATATATATATATATATATATATATATATATATATATATATATATATATATATGTTTATATATATATATATATATATATATATATATATATATATATATATATATATATATATATATGTGTGTGTGTGTGTGTGTATGTATGTATGTTTAAACTGACCCCAGATATATGGGTTCTAGTGGGCCTAGCTCACGTTCATTTTAACACTAACAATTGTTTTCAAAATTCAGAATTAGCGATATCCTATAAGCGATTTTTTTAACAAGAATTCGGTAGAATCTTAAGAAAATATTATTTATTTTCTCTAAGCTGCCTATTTCGCGAACAATAAATTTTTAATTTATTTTGTGTCAAAAACTATGAACTCGTTCAGTAAGCAAACGAGGTAAGTTTAGAAGAAAATTATCGATTCGCTTAAATACGGAAAGAGAACATACAATTCGTAAAGAAATTATCTGTATAACCTAAGATAAGAAATACAGAAATTTTTAATATTCTGCCAGTTTGTTTATGTCTGATGTTTAGTGAATTTTTAAACCGTTTTATTGTGTACTATCAGTGATGCACATAAATTCCATTAGTGGTTTCTACCTTATAAAATGACGCTCTCTTCTGTGATAGACACAGATGAATCAAGGTAGGGTATAGTTTTAGATATTATTGAGTAAGCTTTGTTTCTGTTTGTGTTTTCTTGTTGTGCCACAGTTCGAACTTCACGTTTTTAATATAGACCATCTGATCTATTAAATGTTTTTGCCTTTACTTTGTGAAACCGCTCTATGCTAGATACATATGTATGGACTTATTTTCTGCAACCGGTCTTTCGCTTACGACATTGGCATAGAGAATAAAACTGGATTTACTTGTTTACCTTAGTGACAGCTATCAATCATAAACAAATTGTCAACGTTTACTTTCCGCACAGATGTTCGATTCTTATGAAATTTTGTATAGAAACTTGTCTTAGGATACAGATGACGAAAATTACAATTAAAGTAAGGGCAGAAGCAAACTTTTGGAGTAATTTGGATTTTTTGTAGGAAAAACACTTTTGCTAGAAGTTTGTGTCATACTTTAGACATTTTCGGTGGTAGTTATTTTTATATCAAGCTAAATAAAGGCGTATTTCTCTATTATAATCATCTCCATATAGTTACTGACGCCTTATACAGATTACGTGTATCTGTAGATTTCCTTTCTGTTCATCTAACATCAATCCTAAGTTGACGTTGACATTTGACATATTAAACCAACTCCGTGCTATACATTTTAAATTTTGACGTTAGTTCAAGATGGAAGAGTTATTTAGTAATAATTTTTTTAAGCAAAACGGGAAAACAATGAAAAGCAAACATGTTTAGTGAAATAAGGTACTAGAGCATTAGATGACCATATTTATATCGGTCATGTGAAGCGAGACGTGGTCCAAAACATGTCGCAAAAGTGAGTCATTTTATTAGAAAAAAATCCGAATATCTCCAAAAGTTTTCCTCTGTCCTCATTTATGATTTGCGACATCTACACCCTAAAAACGCCCTTATGCAGAATTTGACAAGAATGGGACACATTTGCGGAAGGTTAGCTTTTGCCAAAAGAAAAAAAAACTACAAAAAATAATTAAACCGACCTCAAAATGGGCACTAAAAAGCACAAAATAACTGAATTACAGGTTTAATTCAAAAGAGCAAAATGAATTGAAATAAGATATTATATGCGCCACTTACTTATTCGTTTGAAGTCGGGTCCCAGCCAATCAGGTAGTAAGTTGATGAGCTCCCGCTGCATCGTGAGCGTGGGTTCTCTTTTGATCATTAACAACATAAATAGGCATTTCATTATAATTAGTATCCGTTATTAATTAAGCTGTTTATATGGCTGAGTATTATTGTCCTTCAGTGTTGGCACCAACTTTAAACAGATAAGTAGGTAGCGCATATGATGATATTTCATTTAAATTTATTTTTGTCTTTTGAATTAAACCTGTAATCTAGTTACTTTTCGCTTTTTAGTGCCTCTTTTGAGGCGTGTTTATGTTTTTAAGTTTGTTTATTTTTCCATTTTTAGTGTAAATATATGTACGTAGTGGGTACGGTTTTAAAAAACTATAATACTATAATATAATCAAAGTGTCGTATTACAGTAGATCAAGCTACATAAATTGTGAGAGGATTTCGCTCGATTTTTCTCACATCCCATCATTAGATCCTGACTTGGTGGAAACTGGACCACCTCAGGAATATACCCTTTCAAACAAAATAAAAAGACTTAAAATTGGTCCGCAATTGAGGAAAATATCGGTGGACATAATTTTTTTTTTTTGACAAATTCCCTTGATTTCCTTATGATCCCATCACCAGATTCTGACTTGGTGAAAATGGAACCGCCTAAAAAGTATACTTTTAAAAACCAAAAAAAATATGTTTTAAAATTTTTCCACAATTGACCAAAATATCGGTGAACCTACCAAAAATTAAAAGAAAATACATACAGACGAACACAGAATTTTGAAGCATTTGATGAAAATTCGCTAGCAAAACGCCCTTACTGAGTCTCGATTTTTTTACAAACATGCATCATATTCGGATGAAAAATGCATAAGGCTAATAAGGAATGATCAAAAAATTGTAGGTATCACCAACGACTTATGGGCCAGCCTGTGATTGTCAAAATAATTTTATAAGATGCAGCTCAAGACACCTTATAAGTAACGTATACAATTTTTTCTCGTTTCTTGCATAATAACAATTATATTGGGCTTTACCGTAGAAATGCGTCACCCTGTATATATGTAAACAGAAAGTAAACCCGGATATGGATTCTAGGTAGCCCAGTTTGCGCTCATTTGAAGAAATCTATGTAGAATTCAAACGTCGAGGGCGAATTTTTTCTACGAAAATTAGCTAAAAACTATAGACCGTTAAACCATAAACTTAAGTAAAACTACTGCCAGAGCACCAGGAAATGGGTCTATTTTAAATTAATCGTCTGCAAAATTTAATAAAATGAAGAGCAATGATGGTTGAAGTTGAAACTTAAAGGTTTGCAGAACACTCTTTACATTATCCGTATTTCTTTTAGGTTCTTTGCTTAAATGTTGCCAAATTTAAAGTTTTAAATCGCGTCTTTGGCGTTTTGAGGAAAACCAGATTTTTTTTGTTTTAAATGCCTATAACTTTTTTGTCTAAATTTTGGTATATATATATATATATATATATATATATATATATATATATATATATATATATATATATATATATATATATATATATATATATATATATATATATATATATATATATATATATTTTATATATAAATAATTGAAACTGACCCCGGATATGGATACGGGCCTAGTTCGCGCTGATTTGAATAAATTGTTTCTAACTTTAAGAGTCGCCATCTCCTCCTAAGTCTGGACGCAGCAAGTGCGTTATGGAGGTCAATTTTCATAAAAATGTATTTAATAGCAAATATATTTCTTTAATGTAAGCAGGCATCAATTTGGTTACCGGTATAACATATATAGTAGACAAAACGTAGAATATTTTAACAAATTAACTTTGTGTTTGAAAATGTACAAAAATTTTCCGAAAATAATCTTAAAATATTTCCGAGAAAACTGGTTTCCTAGCCAACGAACCTTAGATTAATAGCAAAATGAGTTATTGAAATTTGAAGCATTTAATAAAAATCTTCTACCAAAACGCACTTGCTGCGTCTCGATGATTTGTTTCTTACAAACATGCATTATATTTTGATAAGAAAAATGTAAAATTTCAATAATAGGTATAACGGATATTCGAAAAAAAAATTAGGTATCACCAATGACTTATGGGCGACCTTGTGATTGTCAAAATAATTTTATGAGATGCAGCTCAAGACACCCTATAATTAACGCATACAATTTTTTCTCGTATTTTTTATAATAACAATTCTAAGCTTTACCGTAGAAATGCGTTACCCTGTATATATGTAAAGACATAAAAACTGAAACTAAATCCGGATATGGATTCTAGGAGACCATGTTTGCACTCATTTGAAGACATCTTTTTGCGATATTTTCTTTACACAATTAGTATTTGCTTGAGGTTCTTTGCATAAATGTTGCCAATTTTGACGTCTAAAATCGCAACTATGGCGTTTTGAAGAAAACCCCAATTGTTTTCTCTTTAAATGCCTACAACTTTTTTTCGTTTTAACACACAGACTTAAATTTTGATAAATGGTTCGATTTCAGCGAATTTTTCGTAAAACGAAAAATTCGCTAAAGAGGAGATCTGTGTTTATATATATATATATATATATATATATATATATATATATATATATATATATATATATATATATATATAACACCGATAACTCAAAAAATATGGGCTGATTTTGGTGAAATTTGGTAGGTACCTTCTTTTTGTAAGTAGCTTGGATGAGTTCGTTAGCCAGGGCAATTTGCCTAGTTTTTCCGGGAACATTTTGGGTTTTCTTTCGGAAAATGTTTGTATCTCCGAAGGTAACAAATCTATGGTAACCTAATTTGGCATATACGTTTCTACCATCAAAC
Source organism: Tillus elongatus (assembly GCA_964006375.1). Lineage (NCBI taxonomy): Eukaryota > Metazoa > Arthropoda > Insecta > Coleoptera > Cleridae > Tillus > Tillus elongatus. The sequence continues at coordinate 113,041,008 of OZ023262.1, read as the reverse complement.
TTACCCCACGTGCCGAAATTCAGATCTCTACATTGAAAGTAAAAAAAGTTATATGCAATTAAGGAAAAAAAGTTTGTGTGCCACTGGTAATCTAAGGAAAGCACAAGAACAAAGTATTTTGTGTGGTTTACAAAACCAATTTAATATTAGATATTAAGTTTTCTTGGCGCAAAAAGGTCAAGAAGTAGGCGAAAAAGTATTTTTAAAATTTTGTAATCTTTCTTCTTAAAACGTCAAAGTCGCGATTTGAAACGGCAAAATTTGCAATTTTCAAACAAATGATCTGAAAGAAATACGGTTTGTGTAGAAGAAATGCTATAATAACTGTGTTTTACAAAGCCTTAAGTTTCAGCTGCAACCATCATTGTCTTTCATTGTGCTAAAATATTATCGGAAAATCCATTTCAAATAGACCCTCTTTCTGGTGCTTTGGAACAGTAGTTTAAGCTATAAACTTTATGGTTTGATAGTCTAAGTTTTAGCAAATTTTCGTATACTTATGAATTTTGATAAGACTTCTTCAAATGAGCGCAAACTAGAATCCCTCAAACCCATATACTGGGTAAGTTTCAGTTTTTGTCTGTTTACACATATACAGGGTGACGCATTTCTACGATAAAACTCAATATTTTTATTTATATACAAGATACGAGATAAAATTGAATACGTTAATTACAGGGTGTTTTGAGCTGCATCTTATAAAATCACTTTGATAATCATAAGGTGGCCCATTAGTCGTTGGTGATACACACTTTCTTTATAAAAAAAAAAACACCCCTTATGTTATTGCACGTTTGTATTTCCCATTAAATTATAATGCATGTTTGTAAAGAAAAAAAAGATTTGGTTCATCGTTTTTAAGTAATTTTAATTGTTTTGCAACTTTTCACGTTTTTGGCACATTACATAAACACATATCACAAATTGTAAAAACAGTTCGGGGCGTAGCAGGTGTGTTATGGTACTGAATTTTTATTAAATGTTTCAAATTTAAATACCTTAATCTTCTATAAACTTAGAAAGTATTTTTTTTAATTTAGTACGACCTTTTCTAAGAAAACATATTCGCCAAATTTAATTTAAATAACTTCCTAATTTTAGAAGAAAAAATGAAACAAAAAATGAAAATTTGAATAACTCAATTTTCTATAACCGTAGAAAGTTTAATTTTAGTACGTACTTAAGGCCCTACCCAAGACAACACATCCACAAAATTTCATCAAAATAGCTTTGTAATTTTTTGAGAAAAAAAAAATTTCGAAAGAAAACTCAAAATTTTCAGAGACTTTTCCTGACTAACGAACTTATCCAAGCCATTAATATAAAAAAAGGCGCCTGCCGAGTTTGATCAAAATCGGTTAATTATTTTTTAGTTATCGGTTGGATACATACAAACATACATACATACATATATATATATATATATATATATATATATATATATATATATATATATATATATATATATATATATATATATATATATATATATATTAACATATAAAAATTGAAACTAACCCCGGATATGGGTTCTACGGGTCCTAGTTCGCGCTCATTTGAAAAAGTTTTTGCAAAGTCTCACCATCGATGCCTCTCTATAGTGAATTTTTTGTAATAAAAATTCCCTAAAAAAAGGCATTAATACCAATAGAGAGCTGAGGCCCATGGAAATTATTAGGCGGGCGTGTAAATAGCTTGAAGAGGTTCGTTGGCCATGAAAATCTGACCAGTTTTCTCTGAAATTTTAAAGTTTATTTTCGGAAAATGTTTGTATTTCTTGAAACAACAAAGCTATTTTAATGAAATGTGATACATTGTTACTACTCTATAGGTTATACTCTCCACCAAATGTTATTGCACGTTTGCATTAAAATATAAAGAGTTTGTAAAGAAAAAAAAATGATTTAAATAGCAAATATGTGTTTTTTTTAAGAAAGCAGACATCAAATTTGGTTACCAGCATAACATATATAGCAGAAACAATGAACCATATTTGATGAAAATAACTTTACTGCTTGAAAATGTACAAAAAATGTTCGAAAAGAAACTTAACATGTTCCCGAAAAAACTAGTTTCCTGTCCAACGAACCTTATAGGTTAATAGCAAATTGAGCTATTCAAATTTGAGGCATTCAATAAAAATTCGCTACCATACCGCACTTGCTGAGTCCCGAATTTATTTTCTTACAAACATGCATTATAATTTCGTTGTCGAAATAATTCCATACACTTAAGGTCAGCTCAGAACTGGTACTGACCGGGGGAATCCGCCTGTCAAATTAAGCCAAATCACTGTTTAATCTATTTCAACTAAGCAGATTTTTCTGGCTAACGAACTTATCCAAGCCACTGGCAAAAGAAAGGTACTCGCCAAATTTGATCACAATCGGCCCATTATTTTTTGAGTTATCGGTGTGATACATATATATATATATATATATATATATATATATATATATATATATATATATATATATATATATATATATATATATATATTTATAAATATACATATACATATATATATATATATATATATATATATATATATATATATATATATATATATATATATATATATATATATATATATATATTAATTTAAGCTGACCCCGGATATGTGTTCTCGGGGGCCTACTAATTAGTGCTAATTTGAAGGAATTTTTTCAAAATTCAAAAGTCAGGATCTCCTCATTAGTGAATTTGTTTTAAGAAAATTCACTAAAACGCGTTTATACCAATAGAGAGCTGAGCCCCATGGAAATTTCTAGGCGGGTGTGTAAATAGCTTAAAGAGGTTCGTTGGCCAGGAAAATCGGGTCAGTTTTCTCTGGAACTTTTTACGTTTATTTTTGGAAAACGTTTGTACTTCTACTACTACTACTACTACTACTATTACCACAACAAAACTATTTAAATGAAATGTGATACATTGTTACTACTCTATAGGTTATACTGCCAACCAAATGTCCTTTTAAAAACAATATATATTTGACTTAAATAAATTTTTACGAAAATTCTCTACCATAACGCACTGGCTGCGTGGAGACTTTTTTATAATACAAGAAGGCTTATCCTTTACTGTTTTATTCCCGAAGATATTAAAAATTTCCGAAACTAAACACAAAATTTACCGGGAAAACCTGGGCTGGTTTTCAAGCGTAGCCACGCCACTGGTAACAGGAAGGTACCTATAAAATCTGATCAAAATCGGCCCATTATTTTTTGAGTCATAAATAGCCTTTTTGCCTCCGTTCTAAGCCGGCCCAGTTTGTTGTTTCACCAAGCCACATCCCTCCTGGTTGCCTTATGCTTAACAGGGCAGCTGCACTCGTAGGCAAACTTTATAATTTGGTTTAGGTGGCTTAAGGCTTCTTCAAGCTCTTCTGCAATGTTCAGATTACAGTCAAGCTCTTGTACCTATTCTGTGGTAGTAAGACTCACCAGCGTACCGAGGATTGACCTATTTTACAGTGCAGCGACGTGGACCGCTGGTAGCCCTGTAGATTTCCTAAAACAGTGCATTTTAATTAACAAAATAAATAAATAGCAGTGCCACAATTATTATACAAGGTATTAAATTTATTTTTAAATAAAAATTTTATGAAATGGTACAGAATTTAAGAGTAAAATATGGTAAAATTCATTTAACTTTTGATTACTATTTATTAAAAATAAAATATCTACTATTGAGCCAGATTTCGTTTTGTGTTTGTGAGTTCTTCAGTAGATGAAATTCAGAAAATTTTAGAAACAAGTTTATCTATGTCTACTATTGAGCCAGGTTTCTTTTTGTGTTTGTGAGCTCTTCAGTAGATGAGACTCAGAGAATTTTAGAAACAAGTTTATCTATGAGAGATGATTAATTCTGGAAATTATTTTTAATGACACATAACTTAATGTAATAAAATACTTGCTCCACCTACATTTTTTTTATTTTGCAGACGGGGGATCCTTTTACGAGCATTTACTGCGATATAGCATTTAAATACGAGACCAAGCTGCAGGTATGTTGTCATATGAGATCTTTTACTGGTAACCAAAATGCGTCACAAATGGTCAATCTGTAGAGTGTATCAGTTAGCCACCAAATACGAGAACTAACAAAGCAACCTATCATAAAATCAGAATTGGCGCCAAATATCACACCAGCGACGGTAGTCAAATCGAGCTAAATGCATCCCGTTCCCGGTTCGTCAGCACCTGAGGATGATAGTTCACAAGAAAATGTTCAGGCCGACGACCATCATCGTCCACAATCTCATCGACGACACTTGCCTCCCACAACTAAGTTCCCTTACGGTAGTGGTCAGGTTTTACCTGCTCCTTCTCAGGGATTTCTTCCTAATTATAGACCAGTGTTACCTAATGTTTGTCAAATACCTGCCATTTTCCCACCCCCTATGCATTATACACCAGCTTCTTCACATTATCCTTATATGCTACCAGAGAACCCTATATGTTTAACTAATGCAGCTACCACTGCTACAAGTTCTGCGCCGGTTGCCTATAGTTTTCCACATTCAGGTGCTTTTGCACCGATAGGCGCAGGCAAGGCTAATTACCCAAGTCTTCAAAATGAAACGCAAAACATTGCAAATCAAATTTTAGACGACTTTATTGATTTCCTTCCTCGGAATACGACCTTCGCTGACTTGATTGTACAACCTCCTTATGTCCAAGAAGAATGGTTTCGATGCTTAAGTGAAACAGTTGGTGTGCAGCCTATTAAACAATTAAGAATTTTCTTGTATTCAACAGGTCCTAAATGGGGTGTGGTGCCACAAGATGTCAATACTGAACCGACATCTTTTGCAAAAAAGGGACGTAAATTCAAAGCACGACAACGAGGAAAAGTTTCGAATGCGAATATCCAACAAAAAAACGAAGCTTTAGATTTACGGTTTGGGTCAGATGGCCAACCTGAGCATCTGCCAGAAAATGTTCATCACGAAGATGTTAATGAACGTCAAATTAACGACAAGGTTGTTGACTTGTGTGTCAACTGCCCCGAGAAGGATTTGAAAATAATTGAAAGAACACTTTCTAGAACAAAATTTTTTCAAAGTAACAATGTTTTTACAAATAGCAGTAGTAATTTAGTAGCACCTTCTTTTTATAGATAGACGGTTTATTTATGCTTCCTAAAGTATATAACCTACTACATAATATATTATGTTCATAAATTTACATTTAGTTTTGTAAAAATATATAGATAATTTAGTTATTTTATTTATTAATGCCATATATGTGTACAGTAGTTAAATTATTATAATGTTTAAACTGTATTCTATATACCTTTTAATATGTTATGTTCCGACTTTATATATACATCTGAAACTATATCGTTAATTGTGTTATTTTATCTATCACTGTTTGATATTCAAACAGAAACTAAAATAACATAATAGTTTTTAAATTATTTTATATTCTTTTTTCGTAATTGTTTAGACTTTTTATGCTTGATGTTGTAATATGTCCATAACTTAATCTTTGTATATTTTAATGAGAAAATAAACAAATTTTTGCACAGGAACTGCTTTGAGAACGTTCTGAACCCCAAAAAAATTAGTCCGAACGCAGCAGGTGCGTTATGGTACCGAATTTTTGTAAAAATGTTTTTAATGGCAAATATGTCTTGTTTTTAAAAGGAGGACATTTGGTTAGTAGTATAACCTATTTAGTAGTAACAACGTCCCATATTTCATTAAAAAAACTTTGTTTTAAAAAGTACACACATTTTCCGAAGATGAACATAAAAAGTTCCAGAAAAAACTGGTCTGATTTTCTTGGACAACGAACCAAGATATAGTTATTCACAATGAAATTGAAAATAAAATTCTTTAAAAAAATTCACCATTTTTTTTTTACAGAAATTGCCTCCAGTAATATTACACTTAATTATATTTTTCACAAAAAATCGACAAGTTTGTTTACAATAAGTTACTAAACATTCATTATTAATTACCAAAATTTTACAAAAATCTTACAAAAACTCATTTCTATAGAAACATTAAAAAAAAACTTTTCAAATTCAGTCACCATTTGAGAGTGCCTGTATACGGCAGCTCGTTTTTTTCGACGAGTAATACGAACAAAGAGCTCGTTGCGTGCGTACTTTCTATGGGGCTCCGCTATCTATTGGTAGAAACATGGATCACAATGTGTGATATGTGCCAACAACTTGAAAAGTTGCAAAATAATTGAAATAACTCTAAAACTATGAACGATATCAATTTGTTTTTCTTGCAAACATGTATTATAGTTCTATGGAGAATGCAATAATATATGTGGTGTTCTAATAGAAAAGAAAAAGTGTATCACCAACGATTGATGGACACCCTATAATTAACGTATGTAATTATTTCTCATATCATGTATAATAACGTATATATTGAACTTTACCGTAGAAATGCTCCACACTGTATATGTGTGAACGGACAAAAACTGAAACTGACCCCGTAAATGAGTTTTAGGGGTTCTCATTTTAAGAAATCTTTTTAAAATTCATAAATCGCAGTCTTTTCAATGACGAATTTTTTCTACGAAAATTTGTTCAAATTATAGACTATTGAACCATACATTCTATAGACAAAACTACTGCCAATGAATCAGAAAGAGGGACTATTTGAAATGGATTTTCCGAAAACATTTTATTTTATTGCCTATAACTTTTTTGTTTTTACTTAGAAATCTGAATTCGGGTATATGGGGTAACTTTGATAGTAGAAACGTGTACGCCATATTGGGTTACCATAGCTTTGTTATTTTCGGAGATAGAAGAATTTTCCGAAAGAAAAACCAAAATTTTTCCGGAAAAACTGGTGTTCAACTGGCTAGCGAACCTGTCCAAGCCACTTACAAAAGGTAGGTACCTACCAAATTTGATCAAAATCGGCTCATAATTTTTTGAGTTATCGGAACGATATATATATATATATATATATATATATATATATATATATATATATATATATATATATATATATATTTATTTATTTATTTAGGAATATTGCACTACACTGTAATCACTTTTAAATATACACTTTATTTGTTTGCTGTACGTTTGTGATTTCTTATTGGTTTGCGCGGACTGCAGTTTCGAACCGTCCCGGTTCATCATCAGCACGCTACTGACTTTTATCGCTCCTGTCTGGTCTACGTCTGAGATGGTACGTGGCGCGTGCGCCGTGAGCTTCTATTGGGCGGTTTCCTGTTCTCTGATTAGTTGTGCCTTCGGGCTGTGTCGTGTGTATCGGTTTCCTGTCTTGATCACTGTGGTTTGATAATTTGTCTATTTGTATAGCCTTTATTAAGTTTTGTTTAAATGTTTGTATTTTGATTTGTTCTGGCATTAATTGTTTCCTATTTTTTGTTTGTTGAATGTAGTATTGTTCCCAGATTTCCATTTTTTTGTGGTCTTTAACATGTTTCATTAGTTGTAATTGGGTGATGTCTGGTTTTTGGTGTTTTGTGTTGTGGATGTGTGTAGCTACGTTTGATTTGTAGCTAGGTATGTGGATTTTATATCTAATGCTGTTATATGTTCGTTGAATCGTGTTTCTATTGATTTTTTTGTCATTCCTATATATTTTTATTGCATGTGTTACATTCTATTTTATATATTCCGTTTAATTCATGTGGGTTGTTTTCTTGTTTTTATTTATTTTGTTTATTATTTTGTTTTTGGTTTTGTAGCTCATTTTTAAGTCATATTGTTTGAGTTTTTGTGTTATTTTTTTGATGTGGTGGTTATAAGTGAATGTTGTGTATTTTGTGTTTGTTTCTGGTGTTTTGTTTTCGCTTTTGTTGATTTGTTTGTTTTTGATTTGTTTTACTAGCTTTTTTATTGTTTTCTTGTTGTATCCATTTCTTTCTGCTATTTGTGTTATGATGTTGTACTCCTTTTCTCGTTCGTTGTTATGAAGTGGTACATTTAGCATTCTGTTTATTAAGTATCTGTATGCCGCCATTTGTGTGTATGTGGGTGTAGTGAGTGTTTAGGTATAGTGATGTCTGTTTGTGTGGGTTTTCTGTATATTTTGTATTCAATCTGGTTTTCTTTTCTATTTAGTATTAAGTCTAGGAAGTTTATGGTGTTGTTTGATTCTTTTTCTATTTTAAATTTTATGTTTTTGTTAATTTGGTTTATTTTTTCGAGAATATTGTCTATGTTGGTTTTTTGATTGTCGTATATTATTAATATATCATCGGTGTATCTTATCCATTTGATGTTTGGGTCTGTCTCTTTTATGATGGTGTTGATTTTATCTTCTAACTGTTGTATGTATATTTCTGCCATGATGCTTGATAGTGGAGATCCCATTGGTAGTCCGTCTTCTTGGATGTAATATTCTCCGTTAAAGTCAAAATAATTTTGGTTTAATATTATGTTTAATATTTCGCTGATTTGTTGTTTTTTGTTGTTATTTTGCATTTTATTTTTGATTATATTTGTAGTTTCGTTAATTGGTATATTGGTGTACATATTTGTTATGTCAAATGAGGCAAGTCTTGTGTTTTTGTTTATGTTTTATAGTTTATGCACTAGTTCTATGGAGTTTTTTATGTTAAATTTATTTTCTAGTTGTATTTCTTGTTTTAGTACTTGGTCCATTTCTTTTGCTATTTTGTATGAAGGTGCATTTGATGAGTGGTCTTATTGGGTATCCCGTTTTGTTTATTTTTATTATTCCTGTTATTGGTGGTGCTTTAGGATTGTTGTTATAAAAATGTGTTGTTTTTTGGTTAAATATTGTCTTGTGTTTTTCTATGATGTTTAATATTTGATTTTGGAATTTTTTCGTTGGGTTTTCGTTCAGTTTCTTACATTTGTTTGTTGAGATGAAAGTGTTTGTTTTTTTCTACATAGTGCTGTGTTTTTATTGCTATTAGTGCGTCGCTTTTATCTGTTTTTGCTTTTGTTATGTTGTTATATGTGACTTTGTTTCTTATTTGTTTGATCATTTTTTCATGTGTATGGTTTTTTGATTTAGTCTTGTCAATAGTTCTGTTTATTTCTGTTGCTAGTTGGTTTTTCAGTGGTTCTAAGTTTGGGCTATTTATTGAGTTTATCGCGTGTTGTGTGTCCACTATTATGTTCTCTATTATAGTTTTTTTTGCATCTGAAAAGTTGGTCACTGTTGTTGAAATTCAGATGAAATGTACATTATTCAATGAAAAAGAAAATAAGGTGAGTATAAAGTCTTTCAACAAGGATATTAATCAGAGCATATTACAGAATGAAAAACAATGACATTACATTACCAAAAAGATATAAATATTAGACATAATAAATAAAGAAATTAAATGCGGTATTATGCAGCTCAAAATAAACATTAGATATAAAAAATTTACGTTCTCTAATCAGTTTTAATGATGTTTTCGAAATTCAAGTAAACTTTAAAGAGTGATTACAAAATACTTAAGTGGCCAGTCTATTTTAATTAATTCAATGATAAAAATAAATTTCAGTTAAGCTCAAACAACAAGGTATTACTTTAGATTTTTACCTTAGCAATGGTCAATTAAAAATATAAAGCAATTTACAGATTCGATATTTTACAGGCAAATATTGATTAATAACAAATTGAGAGCGATATTACTAAAGTTACAAAATTAACAAAGTCTTAGGAGACAAACATGAAATTTAAATTTGAAATCAGACACATCTCACTGACATAGATAAAATTCCCGTTTGATTACTTTAAGTTGAAAGTTTATTTATTAATGCTTGAAATTCAGAGGGCTGCTCTAAAGGCTCGATAGCTCCATACAGATAGAATTCAAAAGAAAACTCACCAGCTTTGAGTGTCACCTGGGAGAATTCGTACGGCTTCCAGTTATCTGATGAGTGCCTGAGGATGTTTTCCAGACGCTGGCAACCACTAGTGCTGAACACAGGCCTTCAATCCCCCAAGAGAGCGAAAGAGCTGGAGAGAACGAGAGGTGTTTTCCATGAACTGATGTCGAACAGGTGGTTCTTGCCTCTAAATGAATTAATACCTCAAGACGTCGCCGACAGATAAATTTATTAGAATTTTTTACGGCAATCGAGAGCTGATTAGCTGCAGTTGAAATTATTAGCACTGATTGATATTGAACTCGGTAACTTAGTTGAATTGTGTGTGACGCACTCGGGAATTCACCATATTAGAAAACGAAAGTTCACTGCTTAATTTGCGTGTTTCAATAACAACGCATTATTAATTCAAGCTCAAAATGCGGTAAAAAGATTTGTAATAGTCACTGACATTAGTTATTAGACATTAGCATAACATTAGCATAACAAAAGAGAACTCTACACCCTGTTTTAGGATGATTATTAATCACAATAATTGCAGACATGTTCACCCGAGAAGTGTTAGCCGACGACTCCTCAAGAGGTAGAGACTTGAGCGCCGAAGTTTTACTAAATTCCCGGCTCAACGCCTCAGACCCCTGGTCTACAATCCAGAATGTTGAAGGTTAAATTTTTATTCGACATGTAGGTCTGACAGAGATATATAGTTCAAGACTTCCCTTGATCCTGTAATGACCTGGACCAGATCAAAGCCTTCTCAGAAAATTTTAGGACATTTCCAACGGCTTTTTAAGATAAAAATAACATCTAGAATATTTGGGCATATTCTCAACGTTCACTTAGTTCTCAGAAATATTTGTCCAGTAGTAATGCGACGTATTTTTTCCTCAACAAAAACTTATTGCGTCTTCAGATAATTGAATTTCAACGCACACACCTGAAATGCAGTACGATGTGTACGGTGGTCAGGCATTCGTGAATTTTCAGCAAATAATTTCGGAACTAAAATTTGATATGCTTTAGTAAGATAGGGTTGCTTGCAATAATTTTAGTTACCTGGGGTCTTTTATATGTTCTTCAAGTAGTAACGATAGTAGATAAAAAATAACGTGATCGTTACAAGTTTGACATCCATGTTATGATAGCCGGGCGGTTTAGGTAGCTGACTCGTCCGCAAGCAAGGTTGGGTTCAAATCTCAGCGATGACTGAAGCTTTGTAACTTTGTTTAGGTAGCTGACTCGTCAGAAAGCAAGGTTGGGTTCAAATCTCAGCGCTGACTGAATCTTTTTAACTTTGTTTTGATTTTTTGTTTGTTTCTGGTTCAATGTTAAGCTCATCTAACAGATTATATAATCTCAATATTTTTTATTGCTATTGTATGTTAAAAAATCACTAATAAGGGGATAAGGACTTTTAAGACTCAATTTTAATAGCAGCTGTTGTTGCCCTTTGTTGGTAAAACCGTTTCACACTTAAAACAGACGTAGATGTTTTTCTGTGATTTCAGGAATGTTTGTTTTCTTCTCTGCAGCCGGTTTCCTTTTTTACAGCATCGACTGGAGAATTTTCTCGGTAGTAATAATATCTATTTCTGTATTTAAATCACATTTTAAATATTTTTTTATTTATTTAATTTATTTTTATTAGCGAACATTCTTGTAAAAGTGTTATTTTAATAGCGAATTTTCTTATAAATAAGTTTAATGAATTTTCTTTGAAGAAGCATTAATTTACGAATTTTGGTGTAAAAATTATTCAACGATGTTTTGATGGAAAATTTTTTAACGAAATTCGTCAATAATGATGTGTTGATGGATTTTCGTGCAAACAACGTTTTATTTTCAATTTTAGTTACAGATTAGGCACATAATTTTAAGTTTATGTACTCTTTTAGCAAATTCTTTTGTAGAAAAAAGTTATTCAGTTTTCGCATAAATTTGTTTGTCTTGCCGGAGAATTGATTTTTTTGTTTAATTTGGTAATTAATAATAAATGTTTAATAGGTTATTGTAAAAAAAAATGTATTTGGATTTTGGTGAAAAAAAAAATGTTCGCAATTTTTTTTAAAGTTTCGTGGAAAAGCTTATTGTGAATAATTATCTTGGCAGGTGGGTAGACATTTTGAAGTTGAGTTTCGTTAGCCAGGAAAATGGGACCAGATTCTTTGGGAACATTTAAAGTTTGTTTTCTGAACCTTTTTGTACTTTTTCAAACCATACATTTATTTCATGAAATATGGTACATTCTTTCTACTGTACTGGTAATAACAAATTTGCTACCCGTTTTCTTAAAAAAACATATTTTATATTCTTTAATAAATACCTTTTGTTAGAAGCTCTTATCAAGTGTAGTTCTTGCAGCTGGTCATATCAATTTCCCAGTCTCCAGAGCACCCTAAAAATACACCTCTCCGTGAACTTTACCCTGCTTCATTTACCCATCTCTTTGGTGTTTTTATGTTGAAGACTTTCTTGCTTAAAGTTGTGCCCTAGAGACCATACTGTCCATATAAAACCAGCACCAGTTGTGCCTTTAGCCCCTTGTAGAGATTATTGTACTATATTCAGCATTTGGAATTTTATAGTACTTTTGACCATAAGAAGCTTGTTACATCAGGACATGTGAATTTAATAATTGTTCGTGCTTACTTGGCCCATCTATTCCGTACCAAATACTATTGTGAAGACTTTGACTTCACAACTGCTTGTTTTCCTTTTTGCAACCCGTTTGTCTTTTACGACACTGTGAGAGCCAGAAAATAAAACCAAGTACTTGCAAAACCAGAGAAAAAGTTTCTACATCTGTATCTAGAATTTATGTAAATGGGAAAACTTGTTATTTCAATCATAGCCCGGCCCTCTAAGACGACATATTCAAAATATCTAAGTCACAATTTTTAAGGTGAAAGCACTTGTAATTTTTACATTGTAACCACTCAGCGTTTGACGAAGTAACTATCTAACAAAACGGGGCGTACACATAGCCCAATAAATTATTTAAACTTTTATTAGGCCTAGACTACTTTTCTGAGAAACTGTGAGCTGACAGGCCATTTTATTTTCAACTGTACAGCGTGTCTCAAACTAAATGGAAATGTATTGCTGTTTCCTTTATTATTATAGATAGGGAGACGGTTAAATTAGCAATGTTTTGAATAATTTCATGCTCGTTCCAAATATGACTTGTACTTTGCCCTGACTCTTTTCATTTTCGAGTTATTTTGAAAAACCCAAAATTTGTCGAATCCTTTTTCTTCAATATCTGAGTAGGCGTTGATCTGATATGTCTAAGACTTGCACATTATCAGGACACTTTTTACAGAGTAATTTTTGTGATATTCTCAACTTTGGATTATCATTTGTTTTTGAGCGACAGGTATCAACGTTTGTTTTTATGATGGCTGCCATATTGGATTTTTTGCTTATGTGATAACCTGTGAAAAGAGCTTTCCCATGATGTACAACATGTTCGAGAAATCTTGTAATTGCACTGACAATTTTGAGAAAAATCGTTTTGAGGATAGTAGGCTATGGGTGTTAATTGCACTTGTTGATATTAAATCCATACGTAAACATTTAATATAACGTTAGTACTTCACTAACTAAATAAACTATATGATACATTTAACTATAATACACTTTATGATATAATAACAATTACAACAGCACACGAGTACATAGCAGATAACTGTCCGAGCGTGGAGGACGTGTGTTCACTGTAGCGGTTGGTAGAGAGCAGAGAGAGAGAGAGAGAGAGAGAGAGATCGCCTGGTGTCTCTTATATGCCGTAGTTCTTGACAGCTGGCTGTCGCATAACGTAACGCAACGTTTAACTGTCAAGAGTATTTATGCAGAAACATAGAGTAGTGTTGACGGAAACACTGCGGTCGGAACCACCGCCACATAGGCTATGAAGTCCAATACCAGAAAACAAATGACAAAATAAAGTGTTCAAAAAGCAGTAAGCCATGGAGTCTAACAATAGACTTCTACTTTTAACATAATTTTCCTTAATGATTCACGATAAAAAAATAGGAACCTTGAGCACACCAATGAATCGGCCCATTATTACAAATTATATTTTACATTACAACATTATCCTAAAAAATATTATAATTTAATTAAATAGGTAAACCTAGTAAATAACTAAATTTACTAATAGAACTCAATAAAAAGCAGATTAATGATTTACGAAAACGCATTTGAAAATTATTTGATTTTTAAACGTGAGTCAACTGAAAAACAACAGAAGAAAGGTTGCTATGGATATAACACTATCGCGACAATTAAGAATACTGTCATTCTTAATTGTAAGAACAAGTTGAGGTGTATTTAACACGTTGCTTAAAATTTTGTACTAAATAGTTTGTTTCCTGTTTATTTTAAATATTATTCAACAATACATTCAGTAATGAAGAATATTTTCACATGTTGGAATGTTATATTCATTCTAACCGAAATAATGAGGCAGCAGCAAATTCATATCAAAACAGCGACCCAGAAAGACGACAACTAAAATATTTCGCAGGATAGTGACCAATCTATTGAACGACAGTAGCTCCACGCAAAGAAACTACCAATGCCTATAAATGAAGAAAGAAATAAGGCCGTCTTACAGGTTTCAAACGAAAACCCTCCGCAAGCTTTTCGGTTTTATTATGAAGAAATTGACGTTCCAAAAATTACGGTACAGCGTGTATTAAAACAAAGTTATTATCATCCATACAAACCTACAATCGTACAAGGCTTAAATGTTGACGGTTACCCTAAGCGACTTTAATTCTGCAGGGGGTATGAAGGACAATGCCAGCAAGATGAAAATTTTAATTTGAAAATAATATGGACTGATGACTCCAGATTTACAAATTCTGGTGTGTATAATCGCCATAATAGGCATTGTTGGGCAAATGAAAATCCCCACCTAAAGGAAGAAAGACGATTGGAAGACAGATTTGGTATTAATGTTTGGTGCGGCTTATTAGGTAAAAAACTGTAATTTTTGGTGAATTTTTATTTTAAAAAATTCACTTATAGAGAGGTATCGATGGTGAGACTTTGCAAAAAAAATATTCAAATGAGCGCGAACTAGGACCACTAGAACCCATATCCGGGGTCAGTTTCAATTTTTATGTAACCAATTTAGATGAAACTCGGCAGCTAATTTTTTTTAATTAATGACTTGGACCAGCTCGTTAGCCAATATCATTAGACAAAGCTTTTCGGGAAAATTTTAAGTTTTCTTTCCAAAAAACATTTTTTCTCTGAAAATTACAATGGCCTTACTACGTACCTAAATTTATCTTTCTAACTCTACAGAAAATTGAGTTTTTCAAATTTTTAATTTTCTTTGGAAAAAAATTCTTTATTCGAAAATTACAAAGCAAATTGAATAAGATTTGACGGATATGTTGCCTTGGAAAAGACCTTACTACACACCAAAAGTCAACTTTCTAAGTTTATTGAAAATTGAGTTATCGAAATTTGAAACTTTAAAAAAAAATTCACTACCATAACGCACTTGCTGCGTCCCGAACTTTTTATTTTTACATTAGACAGTTAATTTTAAATACTTCAGTTAACTTCATTGTTGGTCCGTTCTTTTTTGAAAATAAGTTAACCGGGGAAAGTTTTCTTGATCTATTGAGAAATGATACCTTACCAACAGTTAGAAGAGTTCATAATAATTTAGACGAGATGTGGTACTAACATGACGGTTGTCAAGTTCACAATGCTAGGATCGTCAAAGAATGTTTGTACCAAAATTTTAATAATCGTGTCATTTCTAACAATGGGCCGGTTCATTGGTGTGCTCGAAGTCCTGATATAACACCCATGGATTTTTATTTTTGGGGTACTTTGAAGAATGATGTGTATAAATTCGATTTACCACAAAATATCAATGAAATGATTACGAAACATAATCACGGAAGCTATAAATCATATTAACCAAAACACCCTCACCAGAGTTTGCAGGCGTGTTTCAAAAAGGTGTATAAACTGCATTGAACAATACGGCGGCCATATTGAACAACTTTCTATTTAGTTTATTTTTAAGTTTCTATTTTATTATTTGTTGAGTTCCGTTTCTAATTGTGGTGTTTTTGGAGTTTATGTTTCCATTTGTTATTACCGGGTTTCGTTATTATTTCATATATAATTACCTAGCATTATTACCCAATTAAGTATTTTAAATTAAATCACAATATTTTTTATCTTGAATCATTATGGAAAATTATGTTACAAGTAAGTCTATTGTTAGACTCTATGGCCTACTGCTTTTTGAGCACTTTTTTGTTATTTGTTTTCTGGTATTGGATTTTATAGCCTACTATCCTCAAAATTGTCAGTGCAATTACAAGATATCTCAAGCCTGTTGTACAACGTTGGAAAGCTCTTTTCACAGGCTATCACATAAGCAAAAAAAACAATATGGCTGCCATAATAAAAACAAACGTTGATACCTGTAGCTTAAAGACAAATGACAATCCAAATTTAAGAATAGCACAAAAAGATTACTCTGTAAAAATGTCCTGATAATATGCAAATCTTAGACATGTCAGATGAACGCCTACTTAGATATTGAAGAAAAGAAAAATCGACATTTTTTTTAAATAACTCGAAAACGAAAAGAAGCAGGTCAAAATACAAGTCATGTTTCGAAGGAGCATGAAATTCTAAAAAACATTTCTAATTTAACCGTCTCCCTAGCTCTAATAATAACGGAGATAGCAATACATTCTCATCCAGTTTGGGACAGACTGTATATTCTGAGCGTAAGTGGTATTTAAACTTCCCACTGCCAAAATATTGTTATATTACTAATGCAGTCTATTTAGTACGTAACGCCATAAAAGATTTCTTTTATAGGGGAATAGTAGACACAAAGTTGGCTTGGCTAATGGGGTTTGAAAGTAATTACATGGTATTTGAATTGAGGGTTAGAAACGATAAAGAGTGCTTATTGAAAGGTCAGGCCGCATTATTGCTTCAACAAAGACATGCTTTTAAATTAATCCTTATGTCTGACAGAAGTACGTGCAGGTAGTCAAAGGGATTTTTTGTATAACAATGGAAGTCATTCATTTGTGTATTGTAAGTTACAGATATAAAAAAATAAACAATAGCAAAATCTCCCATGTACAGTTCGCACATAATATTTGTGGAGATTTATTTTTAAAAACCAATAGACATGTCTTATTTATTTTCGCTATTTGCAGTTAAATGCCACTAAGTGTATTAAAAGTGTAACGTTGTTTTGACCCTCGCTTTTCAACCGTCTTCAGTTTTGGGCGAATATTGATAAAAATGACATTTAACATAACTACCAATAATTAACCACGTACAATTATTATTAGTCTGTTACATATTTATGTATATACTAGTAAAATAAGTTTATGCTGTTTTCTTCTGTTTATTTAAGTACTTTTTAATATCTATTTTATTTTTATTTTTTTTTGTACCAAATTTTTGTAGAAAAAGTTCTCCTATGAGACGACTTTTGAATATAACTTTTGAACTTAACGTCGCATATTTTACTTATGTCGGAAGATGACGTTTAAAATTATCATCTCCTAGGCAACCTAATAAACTGACTAATAGTTATTTCTTATCGCAAATAATATTTAAATATCTTCCAATCGGTGGGACTTAGGTATAGGTAATGCTGATACCAATTGAGAAAACAATAAAAAGTACATGAACTAAGGTTATAAAATATAGGCTGTTCTATTTAAAATAAGAGAGTTATTAGGTTTTAAAATGGTCACGATTGACCGGTCTATTTCGGACACCCTGTCTAACTTGTACTAGCGTTAGTAAATTCGAAATATATTGTGGTATTTTTTAATTTTCATATTAAAATTTCAACTCTTCAGGTTGAAAGATAAGAGAGATACAGGTGTGTAAATGTGACAATCTTTTTTAAGACATTTTTGAAAAAAGTCAAATCTCTCGAAAATGGTGGAGAAAAATGATATAACATGTTTGTGAAACGTATAATTTGACGGGCAATCTAGATCCGTAATAAAAAACACCATCTTTTATTTGAAATAAGAGACTTGACGTCTACTTCCGGTACAACCGAAACGGCCATCTTCTTGAAGGAGATCAATGCTAGGATCTTCTTGAAGAAAACTGTAATGGCACTAAGTGAAGATTGAAACCTGTGATGAGCACTGCTAAGTCAACTTGGAGTTAGCGTTTTTAGAGGATAAGTAATTCTAAATAACTTACATCTACAGCTCTGCCCATATTGTTAGGCTGTTAGTCGGTCCATAACGATAGAGTGTGGTCCAACAACACAAAAATTTACATATATTGTTATGCGAAAATGCCTAAATTATTTTATTATCTATCGGACGTGCTTCTGCCGGTCTTCCTTTTTAAGTGATCTACCACCCGACTTACCATAGGCGGCGGTGTATAGTTCATACACTTTTTAATGCTCAGATGTTTTAATATGACTCATGTAGTTGGGTGGCCTACCAGAGTAACGGATAATACTCTTAGTACCATCGACAATGCTTTTCTTAATTTTTCTAGCAAGGGTGCCTGCCTTGCGACTGGCAATAATATTTCTGACCACATGACAGTGTTGTTGGAGCTTGACACAGCTTCAGTTGAATCGAATCATAGCGCTGTTTCTTTGACGCGAGTTTTTGATGAGGAATCTATTTTCGACTTTGAGAGTGCCCTTATTGGTGAAAATTGGGTAAATTTTTTTGCTGCTGGCAACATTGATGAGGGGTATAAGAATTTTTATGAGTTGTTTCTTTACATACATTCATTTATATTTTCCACTCCGTAAGATATATAGGAAACAATCAAAGGGCCGTGAGTGGGTTACTTCTGAGGTCAGAGCCTCTAGTTCAAGACTTAAAGACTTATTTTTATTGAGAAGTGTGTCTCCTCAGGCGGATAATTCTTACAGGGCTGCAAGGGCTGCTCATAGAAAACTCGTAAGATGTACTAAAAGGAATTTCTGCCAACATAGGATTCTGGCTTCTGATAATCCGACTAAAGCCGCATGGCATCTGATTTCGGAACTAAATGGCAAGCAGGTCAATGAACATAACAATATTGTAATACGACACGAAGAGAGGCTAGTTACCGATCCACGGAAAATCGCTAACTTGTTCAATTCGTTCTCTGTAGAAGCACCTAAAAATATTATTAAAAACATTCCTAAGGACTTACCTCCTTTAAACGTTTCGACAAAACCCAATAACAAAACAATGTATTTACTGCCTTTTAGTGAAGACGAGTTGTATATTTTGTTAATAAAAAAAATAAAAAACAAGTCTTCGTGCGGTCGAGACGAAATTCCACCTTTTTTAGTTAAGAAAGTTATATTATAAAGCCTCTTACCTGCTTGGTAAATCTTTCATTTGAGTCGGGTATCTTTCCTAGTGACCTAAAGGTTGGTAAGGGCTTTCCTTTAATAAAAAAGAACGATCCAACTAATTTGAACAACTATCGGCTGATTACATTATCTATGACTTTTTCAAAGGTATTTGAATATAGCTATCTAAATCGCTTGGAACAATTTTTGCAGTCGTGTGGTATATTGTCTGCCTGTCAGCATGGCTTTAGAGAGGGCCACTCCACTACAACGGCTCTCATTGACTTCTATCAGGGTTTAGTCACTTGTTTGGAGGCTGGTGAGTGCCCTGTTGGGATTTTTTGTGATCTCAGCAGGACCTTCGATTGTGTTAACCATAGGATACTGTGTGACAGGCTTTATTGTTATGGTTTCAGAGGTAATGCGCTTGGCTGGATTGACTCTTACCTGACGAACAGAGAACAGTATACTGAGATAAAGTTCAAGACATCAGAACGAATAAGTAGGGTATGTTCTGAGCGTGTTGTTGTTCCTACTGGTGTGCCTCAGGGCTCAGTACTGGGCCCTATTCTTTTTACCCTTTACGTCAATGAGCTTGACAAAGTATCTCCTGATGCGCATTTTACTCTGTATGCGGATGATACGTCTCTAATCGTTTCTGAAAAGACAGATGATGCTTTGAATAATAAATGTCATCACGTTTTTAATAACTTAAGGAGTTGGTTCTCTCGGTGTCTAATATATTTTAATTCTTCGAAGACAGAGATGGTGAGATTTCATCCGCGTCAGAGGGAAGTTGATATAATTAGTGTGGGTGTTGACAATACTTATCTAACGTGTGTCAATAACTACAAGTTCCTTGGAGTACACGTTGATGAACATCTCAACTGGAAGTTGCACTGTACGACATTGGTTTCAAGGCTGGCATCTCTTAATTTTTTATTTATAAATATAAGAAATGTTTTGACTGAAAAGCAACTAATATCTTTATACTACAGTCATATTGATTCTAGACTGAGGTACGGTATATGGCTTTGGGGTAATTCTATCTTGCTGCATGATGTCTTTATCGCTCAAAAAAGAATAATACGCTCTATTTACAACATAGGACAGATGACGTCATGCCGGGCCTACTTTTCTAGTCATAAAATTTTAACTGTGACATGTTTATATATTTTAGAGTTGTGTATATATGCTTTTAAAAATGGTGATAAATTTAAACTAACCAGTGATGTTCATACCTTCAGTACCAGACAGGCTTGTAACTTTTATGTTCCGTATGCTAGAACTAAGACGATAAAAGACTCTCCAAACTGTATTGGATTGAAAATATTTAATCATCTTCCTAATGATTTAAAAAATATCCAAAATATTAAGGTGTTTAAAAGCCAAGTTTCTTATTTTTTATCAGACCACTGTTTTTATACCTTAAATGAATATTTTAATGTTGTGAAAAATTAATTATTGTAATAGGCTGACAAATCCAATGTAGCTTGTATGCTGTCAAAATGGATAATAAAGGTGTTATTATTATTAATATTACTATATATATATATATATATATATATATATATATATATATATATATATATATATATATATATATATATATATATATATATATTATACGTGTTGATTATTATCCTAAATATGTCGGGTAATGGAAGATCTATCAATATTACCGTATCTTAATTGTGCTCAATGTTCATTAAATCTAATTTCAATAGATGTTTACAACTTATTTCATAAATTCCCCACTTTTTGGCGGTACTATCCTTGTCTTTTGGGTTACCTGGCAAGTTTTTAAAGTATTTTCTTGTCGAAAATGTTAGTTGCAAATTGGCTTTATTAAAAATGCTATATAGACCCTTCGTAATTCGCGGTTCAAATGGTAATCAAACAACAAACGACTGTT
This sequence comes from Tillus elongatus, assembly GCA_964006375.1. Taxonomy (NCBI): domain Eukaryota; kingdom Metazoa; phylum Arthropoda; class Insecta; order Coleoptera; family Cleridae; genus Tillus; species Tillus elongatus. The sequence continues at coordinate 113,019,952 of OZ023262.1, read as the reverse complement.
TCTCTTCTAAAACTCGTTGATTGGGCTAACATTTTCTTTGTTTTCTGTTTGTTAATTAATTTCTCCACTAGGCAAGCAGTGTATTCGTTATATTCGGCCACGTTCTTAATATACCCTAATCCTCTGGTATATCTACTTTTATTCAAAGCAAAAGTAATTAGCCTGTTTACCAAAAATTCAGACTGGTCATTTTGTATGCGTACCTAGGATGTGAGTTAAAAGACTTGCTATCTAACCCAAAAAACAAGGATGGTACTGTTAAATGTCGGGAATTTGTGAAATAAGTTGTAAGGATTGTGATCTTAAATACGTCAGACAAACAAAAAAATCTATTGAAAAAGTCTGCACGCAGCAAGTGCGTTATGGAGGTGAATTTTCATAAAAATGTTTTTAATAGCAAATATGTCTCTCCAATGTAATCAAGCATTGGTTGGTACCGGTATAGCCTATGTAGTAGTAACAAATCACCACATTTTATCAAAATAACTTATTTTTTGAAAACGTATTAAAAATTTCGAAAACAAACTTCATATGTTTCCGAGAAAACTGATTTCCTAGCCAACAAGCCTTAGGTTAATAGCAAATTGAGTTATTGAAATTTAAAGCATTTCATGAAAATTAGCTACCAAAACGCACTTACTGCGTCTATTTTTTTTCTTACAAATATGCATTATATTTCGATAAAAAAAGCAACAACGCAATAATGTAAGGGTGTTCGAAAAAAAGATTGTAGCGATCACCAACGACTTATGGGCCAGCCTGTGATTCTGAAAATAACTTTATAAGATGCAGCTCAAGACATGTTATAATTAACGTATACAATTTTTCTCGTATCTCGTTCAATAACAATTATATTGAGTTTTTCCGTAGAAATCCGTCACAGTGTATTTATGTAAACAGATAAAAACTGAATGTATACCCGGATATGGATTCTAGGGCGCCTACTTTGGGCTTATTTGAAGATATCTTTTTAAAATTCAAAAAGTCGTGATCTCCTCATTAACAAATTTTTTACGAAAATTAGCTAAAAATTACCGTTAAACCATAAACTAAACTAAAACTATTTCCAAATCATCAGAGAAAGGGTCTATTTGAAATGAATTTTCTGTAAAATTTTCAGTAAAATGAAGAACAATGTCGGTTGAAGCTGAAACTTAAGGGTTTGCAGAATACTCTTCTTGCAACTTTTTCTTTACATTATCCGTATTTGTTTCAGGTTCTTTGCCTAAATGTTGCCTATTTTGACGTTTCTAATCGCTACTTTGGCGTTTTTTTTTAAATGTCCATAACTTTTTTGTCTTTAAACTGACAGACCTAAGCACAATTTCGTTGTCCTTGCCCTTTATTTCAGGAGACATGGTTTTTCCGCAAAGAAAACACAAAATTTTCCGGAAAAATGGGGGCTGATTTTCCTGGATAACAAACTTATCCAAGCGACTTGCAAAGGGAAGGTAATCACCAAATTTAAAACATTTTTAATATTGGGTTTTCCGAACTAAACTATAGTAATTGTAACTTTGCATTAAATAATTTAGTTTGTAACTATGCATCAGTTTTTTCACAACGGTATATTCACAAAAGGTGTTGGAAATACTCAAAGATCCTAAAGCTACCCCAAAATTTTTCAAACCCAGGCCAGTCCCATACGCCATTCTAGATACAGTTGAACAAGAAATTAACATTGATTATTGTTTCCCTTTCTTGGTGAAACTAGTCCATACTACATACAGACTTGGAGACTACTACTCTGGATTCACCGTGAAGCCAGAGAAATAGTATCAAAGTCTGTATGTAGTAAGAAATTAACAGATTGTTATCTTTAGCTTTCATTGAACCAGTTAACTGCAGTCGTTGGGCAACTCCAGTGGTACCAGCCAAAAAAAAGGAGGGGATGGAGTTCGTCTTTACGGACATTCCAAGGTTACAAAAAATTCTGTCTTAGAAATAAATCGACTTCCACTTTCGAAGATAGATGATTTATTCTGTGGTTTACAAGCAAGTAAGACCTTCTCAAAATTAGATTTGTCAGGTACTTCTCAGCAGCTGTGTGTAGATGAACCTTCCAAAAAATTACTAGCAATTTCAACTCATAAGGGATTATTTAGATATAGCAGACTAACGTATGGCGTCGCGTGAGCGCTGTCAAAATTTCAGAAATGTATGGAGTCGTTGTTTACTGGATTAGAGGGAACAGTTATATTTTTGGAGGATATACTCATCACAGGGACTACAGCTCAGGAACATTTAGAAAGGTTAGAAACTGTTTTTAAAATACTGTCAAATACAGGTGTGAAATTAAAGATAAATGAATGTAAGTTTTTTAAAATAGCTCAGAATATCTACGATATGTAATTGACAGCGAAGGCTTACACACCACCAAAAGTAAAACTGGAGCTACTCAAACTACACCAAGCCCACCAACTATATCATGACTTAAATTACATTTGATCTCTATCTGATATATGGCAATTTAAGATAAAGAAGGTATTATCGTAATAAATAAATAAATATATATATATATATATATATATATATATATATATATATATATATATATATATATATATATATATATATATATATATATATAGCTATAAATACCAAATATGCCATAAAAATAGATACCTTTTATTGTGGAGAAAAACGAGCCATGTATATTCAATTTATGCATTTTAATATTCAAATGCCCTGTATATTCAAAAAGTGTTAAATTATATGGGTTAAATAAGAAATATCAGAAGAATTGAAAGAATACAGAACAATGCATTGTTTTTACTTGTATTGTTTTGGCTGACTAGTAAAGATCGTTATAATATAAGGAACACAGAACAATGCTTTGTTTTTATACATAGTATTTTGTTTAAGAAAATAATTTTATTTGGTCCTAGTGAATAGGTAGATGTAAATTAGGTATAGTCACAGTGTATTTAAATGGTAAGAATTTTTTTTTGTCAATAAATCCCAGAAAGTCACGCAGTGTTAGCAGTGAAACGCGGGGACGTTTTATATTAGGTGTAACTAATAAGAAGTTGGATAATGGCAAGATGGAGGGCTAATTAACTGTGTATTACACAGCCTGTATCCAAAAGGAGTATGTTTTTAAGAGAAGTGTAATATTTAAACAAAACAGGCAAATATAGGATTAATTCGATGACAGACCCGGCAATGTGAGTTAAGGAAAATTCGATTGTAAACTGCGATGAGATAAAAGATATTAAGTGTGGAACTGCGTAAGTGAAACGGATAAGTGTGATTAGCACTCTATTTTAAACTGCATCAATATAAGATGACATGTAATGAGCAATAACAGTCAAGGTATAAGAACATTTTCCACACAAAGGGCTATCCAGAATAAGCCCGACATCAATCAATTAATGAAATTCCCCAATTAAATGGTGGTAGTAATAAAATCCAAATAGATGATCAAATGGCCAATAATATAAATATAAAAGAAGAACCAATTAGAGACATTAACCAGTAAGTCAATCTTGTGAATATTGTAATTATAAATGTGCAGATTTTTTTTATATTGTGCTTAGTTTTAGGGATTTCTGTTACGTTGATGCATTTTGATTAAGGGGATATGCTGATACAGGCCGAATTAATAGAGCGTAGTTTATTTAATTCATTGTTAAAATAAGATATTGATTTGTGTGATTTATTGACAACGATTAATAATAATTTTTGATATAGCTATGGTCTTCAATAGAATTTAAATGACCAAGAAGAAAACATTATAGCTTGCATTTATATAGTCTGATTAATTTGACCCATATAAAAAAACAATATCACCAAATAAGTCTATATTCAAATGATTATCAATTAAAAGAGTAAAATCAATAAAAACTTAATTGAAAATATTTAAACGAAATTTCTAACACTCTGGATTAACAAAAATATACAAATAAGTTACATAAAAACAAAAATTCTGGCCCAATTTCAGAACTCTCCCCATGAGATAAGAGAAAAATTTACAGATACAGTGGTAAGTAAACAAATATTGGCATAATTTCATTTTCATCTATGTTAATACTTTAAATAAAGAGGAAACCCCATACTAATTAAAATTCAAATGCTCAACAATTAGAAGTGCTAAAATACCATTGATATATATATATATATATATATATATATATATATATATATATATATATATATATATATATATATATATGTATATATATATATATATATATATATATATATATATATATATATATATATATATATATATATGTATATATATATATATATATATATATATATATATATATATATATATATATATATATTAAATAGCATATTCACTACACTTTGGGGTCGGACCCCAAAGTCAGTGTCTGGTACGAGGAGTTTCTTTTTATGAGACCGCGTCGACACGTCTGGGCGTTGGCTGTATGAATGGTGAAAAGCGAGATACGATTATGGAATATTCTTATAATTTCTACTCATACAATCACGCAAAGTCATTATACCATGGCCAGCAACTGCATTATGTCAACAAAAAAAATTGGCATTTGTCAACCTTTTTTTGACATAACAATGCAGCAACCGGCGCCTGGTGAACTCGCCCATTTACTTGAATCTACAATCAACATGCAATAGTGGCCGAGTTCACCAGGCGCCAACAGTTGAATCATTGTGTCAAAATATGGATTCACCACCCCTGAGTTCATGCTGGAACTCAGCTGTTGACAATGTATGAAAGCGGAATGACAAACAAACGTCACAAAACAGTGCTTGAAGTCAACAGAAGGCCGTTCATCAATCTCCAACCGCTGAAATATATCGGTAGCCAGCAGATAAGCGCCTAAATTCAACTGATGGCGCCTGGTGAACTCAGCCAATGCGTGGGTTCACCAGGCGCCAACAGCGGAATTGCTTTATCAGAAAATGTTGTCATTTCAGCTGCTGGCAGCACTTGTCGCCTGGTGAACTCGCTCATGTCCTCATTTAACGATGACTTATTTTACAAGAAAACTTTTTGTGCTGCGTGTAAGGCATATTGATTTCAATTTAAATCCGGAAACTGCTAAAATATCAGAGCTTGGCGCCAAACCCTCTTTGCCGAAGTGGATTTAACCTTGAGTGTTACAAACATTTTCTATTTTAAAAACGGTTTAACATTATCACTCTTTGTTATAGCAAGCGTAATGTCACGATAAGTGATTCGTTAATATTTTGTAGTTAGATATTTATCAAATGATGCGTTCAACGAACCCAACAGTTGAGTATGTTGATTTGTTTAGTAGGTTGAACGCTAAACGTTCACTTGCGGTGACTCTTAACTGTTGGACATTTAAGCATTGAACTATAATACTACGTTACTGGACATTGCGAACGATGCCCCTTCCACATACGTAGTATATAGTTCAATGCATTTTAGACAGCAAGATTATTTACGTTGACTGAAATAAGCGGTGAATTCAAACCTTATTTCTTGTGCAATATAAAAATGTTGGCATGATATTTCTATACTGTTGCAATATATTAGATTATTTTTTCAGCTTTTGCGAAAGTTAAATAATAAGTGTATTCTAAAGATTGCTTTATAATACTTCCAAATTAAACCACTTACAATTGTCATCTCAATAAGCTATCTGCACGGAAATTACCGCTGTACATCATATTTCCATACTAGTAAGTAAAAAATAAGACTTAAAATAATTGTAATTGTTATCTTATAAAATTTATAAAAACATTACACTTATGTTTGCCATCGCAATGTACTAGCTATGCAAAAAGTTATTTGGATTTTATATTAAAAAAATGTCGTTTGTACATAACGTTTATTAAGAAATTATGTGATACTACCACTTCTTGGAATAAATAGGAATTCAGAATATTTGCACTTTATATGTCGCTTAAAAAAAAATTAAAAATAATACACATGTTGGTCATCACAATGAACTAGTTATACAGAAATGTATTTTGTTCATTGCATTTCAATTATATGTTAACCAACCATATTTTGTGTTACTTCTTGGAATAAATAGCAACTCACAATAATTGAACTGTATATGTTTTAAAAAAATAAAAAATAAAAAATAATACACATGTTGGTCATCACAATGAACTAGTTATACAGAAATGTATTTTGTTCATTGCATTTCAATTATATGTTAACCTACCATATTTTGTGTTACTTCTTGGAATAAATAGCAACTCACAATAATTGAACTGTATATGTTTTAAAAAAATAAAAAATAAAAAATAATACACATGTTGGTCATCTCAATTAACTAGTTATACAGAAATGTCTTTTGTACATTACATTTAAGAAATTATATGTGAAACTACCATATTTTGTGTTACTTTTTGGAATAAATAGCAATTCACAATAATTGAACTCTATATGTTTTAAAAAAATTAAAAATAATACACATGTTGGTCATCTCAATGAACTAGTTATACAGAAATGTCTTTTGTCCAGTACATTTAAGAAATTATATGTGAAACTACCATATTTTGTGTAACTTTTTGGAATAAATAGAAATTCACAATAAGTCAACTCTATATGTGTAAAAAAATTAAAATAATACACATGTTGGCCATCTCAATGAATTAGTTATACAGAAATGTCTTTGGCCATTATATTTAAGAAATTATATGTGAACCTACCATATTTTGTGTTACTTTTTGGAATAAATAGCAACTCACAATAATTGAACTCTATATGTTTTAAAAATATGAAAAATAATACACATGTTGGTCATCTCAATGAACTAGTTATCCAGAAATGGCTTTTGTACATTACATTTAGAAAATAATAAGTGAAACTACCACATTTTATGTTACTTTTTGGAATAAATAGCAATTCATAATAATTAAACTCTATATGTTTTAAAATATCTACATCTCAATGAACTAGTTATCCAGAAATGGCTTTTGTACATTACATTTAAGAAATTATATGTGAAACTACCACATTTTGTGTTACTTTTTGGACCAAATAGCAATTCACAATAATTGAACTCTATATGTTTAAAAAAAATTAAAATAATACACATGTTGGCCATCTCAATGAATTAGTTATACAGAAATGTCTTTGGCCATTATATTTAAGAAATTATATGTGAACCTACCATATTTTGTGTTACTTTTTGGAATAAATAGCAACTCACAATAATTGAACTCTATATGTATTAAAAATATGAAAAATAATACACATGTTGGTCATCTCAATGAACTAGTTATCCAGAAATGGCTTTTGTAGATTAGATTTAGTAAATAATAAGTGAAACTACCACATTTTATGTTACTTTTTGGAATAAATAGCAATTTATAATAATTGAACTCTATATGTTTTAAAATATCTACATCTCAATGAACTAGTTATCCAGAAATGGCTTTTGTACATTACATTTAAGAAATTATATGTGAAACTACCACATTTTGTGTTACTTTTTGGAATAAATAGCAATTCACAATAATTGCACTCTATATGTTTTAAAAAAATTAAAAATAATACACATGTTGGTCATCTCAATGAACTAGTTATACAGAAAAGTATTCTGTACATTACATTTAAAGAATTGTATGTGAAACTACCATATTTTGTGTTACTTTTTGGAATAAATAGCAATTCACAATAATCGAACTCTATATGTTTAAAAAAAATTGAAAAATAATACAGATGTTGGGCATCTCAATGAACTAGTTATAGAGAAATGTCTTTTGTCCATTACATTTAAGAAATTATATGTGAACCTACCATATTTTGTGTTACTTTTTGGAATACATAGCAATTCAGAATAATTGAACTCTATATGTTTTAAAAAAATTAAAAATAGTACACATGTTGGGTATCTCAATGAACTAGTTATACAGAAATGTGTTTTGTACATTACATTTAAGAAATTATATATGAAAATACCATATTTTTTGTTACTTTTTGGAATAAATAGCAATGAACAATAACTCAACTCTATATGTTTTAGAAAAATTGAAAATAATACACATGTTGGTCATCTCAATGAACTAGTTATACAGAAATGTCTTTTCTTCATTACATCTAAGAAATTATATGTAACCCTACCATATTTTGTGTTACTTTTTGGAATCAATAGCAATTCAAATAATTGCATTCTATATGTTAAAAAAAATACACATGTTGGTCATCTCAATGAACTAGTTATACAGAAATGTTTTAAGATGTTTAGAATGTTTTTAGATACATTAGTTGTATTAACGGATACCATCATTTGAGACGTGTCCCCAAAGTTCATGCTACAAGCTATTTAATTTTTTTTTTCAAATATATGCTCCGAAAAGGAAAATTTTGAGTACCACGCTAAATGTTGGTTCGTATAGGATACACTGGTACCAAAAACTCCAAGAAATAAAAGGGACCCCAAAGTGTAGTCAGCATCAATATATATATATATATATATATATATATATATATATATATATATATATATATATATATATATATATATATATATATATATATAGTCAGAAGGGAGGAGTAACAGGGCATGAGAAAACGAATTCTGGACATTGCTCACCCCTCATTTAAACATGGGGCTCTACGTCGTTTTGCAGATATGATGATTAGGAATGGCTATGAAAGAAGCTACATGATGAAGCTACTTTTTGGCGCTCCCTCCGAAATTGCACCTCATCGATCGGCTGCCAGGCTCTCCCCACCTGTACAGGATGCTACGGACGCTTCCGACCCAGTTTTGGATACCAAGTATGTAGTTTTACCTTACATCAGTGGCCTAACACATAGACTATTGAACCTCTTCAAAGTTTTCACAGACATCAAAGGGGCAAAATACAATGTTTTGACTAACGAGAATTTTTCACCAGCAATAAGGACAAAATTTCGGTTCATAAACTACGTGATATAGTCTATAAACTAAATTGTAAAAAAAGTGTTCTCTTTCTTATATAGGTCAGACTTTACAGTATGTTGGTAGGAGGATCAGCCAACATAAGAGTGACTCCAGACTGAGACCTGACAGGTGTACTTTAGGCCATAATGTGGATTTTGAAAATGTCAAAATATTAGACAGGGAGAAAAATTTAAAAAAACGTTCCCTTCTTGAAATGTGTCACATTCTCGAAAATGACACTATGAACTCAAAAACAGATGTTCAAAATCTAAGTAGCATTTACAGCTATGTAATACTTTTTGATAGGTCTGATGGCGCCTCTGTGTTGGCCGGTTCCATAACTTAAAATAAGAATATTTGTTCACATATTTCACCAATAGAGTAACATAATATTCTATGATCATTGAGGCCTTCCACTGTCATTTAAATATTTTGGTTGACATTTCCAACGTGAAAAAATGGGGTTAGGTGTCCATTTTGTTACACGCGAATTTTTCAAAGCTTTTTTAGTCTTTTAACATTAATGACAACTTTTTTATACTTTTTCATGACTAGCTTTGAATGTTTTGAAAGTAGAAATGTTCGCGTGAGTTTTACATGTATTTTAAGGATGTTTTTTGCATTGTTGTTTTTTAGCATGTCTTGTGGCAGAACTGCCCTGTTTTCAATGTTTAGGCCTTGCTTTTATAATTAGTTACAGTGCTGTAAGTGTTTTTAATGCATAATCTAGATGTTTGTGCTGATTCTGGTCTTTTTTAGTGCTCCTGAAGATGCCAGGAACTCCTGGCGAAATATATTGAGTTTTAGTACAAAGTGACTTCCTTTAAGATATAGCCCTCAATTGTTGGTCGTAATTGCCCTTAATATCATACATATATATATATATATATATATATATATATATATATATATATATATATATATATATATATATATATATATATATATATATATATATATATAATATAACACTGTTATAGAACTATCATGAATCGTACTTGCAACATGTCAATATTACAAATGATTCATAATTGATGTATGCAATAACCCAATATATCAAGCATAGATAAGTAAAGGCACAATGTGACATAACAAGGTAATAAATGTCCTACATTAAATATCTATAGTAGCATTATATAATATATACTTTACGAAGGGATAATAATGAACTATAAATATATGCTTCAATTTTGGATGACTCTGCGCTCCTACATAACACTGGAAAATGACCTTATAAGTATTTGAAATAAATTTAGAGGTTTAAAAGTTAATGTTCTCATGGAATTAATTGCTACCAATACACGCTTCTACAAATCAGGATGCGGTAAAAGCAAAATACTCCATTTGCAACCACTTTAATTTGTAACGAAAACGGCAATAGTGATTTAATTGTTTAAGCACAGCGCGCGCGTCTACTTCTGTTTTCTGATGTAGTCATCTGCAAGTGCTGTGAATAGCACATTTATAAGAAGGTATGTTCTGTTGATTAACGATAAAGTAATTAAAAATTACTTTATTTGTTCTAATTCTCAGGTTTATCTGTTACACCAATATAGGGAGCGTGTGCGCTGACAACGAGCGCCGCCGGTGGTGAGATAATACGGTTGTATATAATATGGATGGAACGTCCGTTGTTGGTTAACAACGGATGTTCCATCCATATTCAAACAAAAACCAGTGTTAGTTTTGCACGTGGAAAAGTGTTTAATATATTGTAAAAAAACCAAAATCTAAAAGAATTTGTTGTGTTGTTGACTGCTGTATTGCTGAGAAATCATGTGATGGTAGAAACATCAGCTTCTACTATAAAAAACACAGTTCATTTCTCACTGGAGCAGAATTCATTTCACATAAAATTTGTTAATAAACCGCCTTATAGTTGCTACTATGGTGGCTATATATTATAAAATGCTAACTAATTTAGTATACATGTAGCTCGGGAACATCTAGCAGCTGTACATACAAGTTTCTTGGGCACCTTATTTGAGCATTAAGTGGATGATAAGTGAATATAACATTTATGTATCCAAGTTTATATATATATATATATATATATATATATATATATATATATATATATATATATATATATAAGTAGAGAGATAATGTCTGTTCTGGAACGACCTTGACGCGGTGGTGGAGATATTTTCAAGGTCAAGGCCAGCGATATATTTTCCCACGGCCAGGTGTATTTTTTAAGGTCAAGGCCAGCGATATATTTTCCCACGGCCAGGTGTATTTTTTAAGGTCAAGGCCAGATGTATTTTCCCACGGCCAGAGGTATTTTTTTAAGGTCAAGGCAAGATGTATTTTCCCACGGTCACGGCTAGAGGTATTTTTTAAGCTCAAGGCCAGATGTGTTTCCGCACGGTCGCGGCCATCGATATTTTTTTAAGGTCAAGGCCAACCACATTTTCATGGTCACAGACACATTCAAGTTTACAAATTTATCCTTGAAATTTGTATTATATATGTACAGGAGATATCTCAGGGAATTAATATTATTAGAATCCTCTATACAAGAGTTCGAGTTTATTTATAATAAAGTGTAAAGTAGTAGGAATACAATGTCTGATCACAATTTTTTGATTAACTGGGACAGTTTACGTGACACTTCAAATATTCGCCAGCGATATGTGTTAAATTATGAAGGGAGTGTTTTGCAAAATCGCCATATTCAAGCTGTCGCATTAATGGAGGCACACCTTAGGGCTGTCGATGTGTGTGAAGAAAAATGTCAAAAATTTTATTTTATTGGGGATCCTTGTATGGGTTCCATAGTTTGCGGAGATTGCCTGAGAGGAGCTAGGTATGCAATGTTTACTTTGCGTGACAAAAGTGTCGTCGTAAAATATCATGTGCATAGTAGGTATATATCGCATTGCACACATTGTAACAGGCGAATAAAATATAGATCTGCAGAACAGTGTAGGCAGCCGGCCGAAGTGACCTTTGTGTGTAGTTGTTTAAGAGTGGGTCCAGCTGTGAATATTGGAAACAGTGAGTAGTGTCAGTAGTTAAGAAGCCACAGTCAACGTAAGTGCAGTATAAACAATTTAATATGATGGGGAATGTGAACAGTAAATGTCAGTGTGAAAAAATAGATAGTGATGAGCTAGAAGAGAAGTTTAGAATAATTGTCTGTAAAATAAGAAACATAGCTGGTGATGAAAAATTTGAGTCTGAAGGAGATGACTGGACCAGTTCATATTTGTATGAATTGTGTAACATATATTTAAGTGGTAACTGTACAAAAGAGTTTTTTTGTTCTATCATACAAAGCTTATGTGCAAAATGGAGAAATTGAACACATACTTACGCATTTTGTTCCATTTTAAATTTATAGAATAAAAGAAATGTAATTAGACATTGTATTCCTATACATCGCTTTAAATAAATAAATAAATAAAAAAAACAATATATTTTAACTAGTTTTATTTTTTACTCATTTTATTTTTTACAATACAAAACTTAATTCATAACATGATTGTTAAATAAAAAGTATACATTAGTAAGGGCGCAAACGCAATGATTATTTAAATGATAAATGCAAGAAGGTGTAGATGCTTGAAGTGTGGGTTGTTCATCTAATTCCAAAACGAGTGCTGATGAATATTTTTTTACATAATCAGCTTTCTCCTTTCCTTTCACATAAACGACGTTGGTGTCGCTTGTAAGATGTTTGATTATTTCAGCAAAATTGTGTACTGGTGTAAAACCTGATTTCCAATCAATACAATGATGATGGTTTATTAACCATTTCGTCTGCACTTGTAAATTTTGAGGTAAATAATCCAGACTAAATGGTGCTTTAAAAACATAGTGACAGATCTTGGAACCATCAAACGATGCAAGTTCTTTTGGAAGAAATTTATTATTTTCCAGTTTGAAACCTTGAATGTCAATTACGAGTACCATAGTTTACAATGATAAATTTGAAAAGCGTTTATACATTTTTTTCTTCATGTCGTAAAAGAAAATCACTTTTTTGAGTTCTTTTAGTTTTTTTAAATGAGCACTGAGTTGTTGTTTATACCTCAACGTCATCATCAAATTGAAATAGGCAAAGGAGTGCATCTAGCTTAAATAGTATAATTAAATTTGTCTTACGATTTTCGTCAGGGGATTGTAAGTAAATAGTTTATCATGCAAAATTAAACAGTATGCGGATGTGTTATGTGGTATGTTTGCATTTGTTTCGAATTCAAGTCTCACTACAACCGACCCTGATTGAATGCTATCCTTTTGTCGGGAGCAGTCAATATGAACTAAAGGCGCTAATTTTGCAAATTCAGTTGGTGTAAAAAGGGGTTGATTTTCTTTTTGATAATAAGATTGTTGAAATTTTGAAAACATTTCGTAAAGCGAGGCAAATTTATTTTCCAGAATATTTAAGTTGAGGTCCTGGTAAGGATACCTTTCAGTGTTTAGAAAAGCTCTAAAATTTCTTAGGTTACAATTATCAAATTTACTCATATCTTTTAAAATCTTTCCTTTTCTATCAGTTTGAAATCCTGTAAGAATATGGCGTGGTGATTCGAGTTTTGTAGTGGTCTTAACTGGCCAAGTATGTCTAGATGTTTCTGGAAGAGCTGGGTATTCTATTAACTCCCAGCTTCGAAAGGGTAATGGAATTTCCACCCCCTTTTGAATTTGTCTGGAAAGCTGTAACTGCTGTGGGAGAGAAACGGTGACATGGGGAACTTTCCAGGACACCTTCTCAATTGTAACTTTTGGCTCATCTACTGTAGGGGTGGGAGCTGCAGGATCATCAATGTAGATTACAGCATCTTTATCATCACTACTTCTAATAAGGATTAATTCTTGTTTCATATTCATTATAATTTTGCGATAATCTTCGAAAAATCCCAATAAGTGGGAACATGGAATACAAACATTAAAATTTCCATTCGCATCGACTTTGATACGATCATCTGTGCGTTTTTCGCTTTTAGGAAACCAACCCGCGTTTTGAAGTTTTATGCTTTCGTTAGAATTTAATGAAAAATAATTTTTCATTGTTGAAGCAAGTCCTACATTGCGTGTGGAATCTACTACTACACCGTTCAGTTCATAACGAATTTCTCTAAAAAGAAAAGCTATTGCGTTGTTAATAAAAAACAAATTGTTTGACACCGTACCATCTGTTTTGGTTAATTTACCTTCAATGTACAAAAAGCTGTCAGAAGGAAGTGTATATGCATCAAGTTCTTGAACAGTGATCCGTTGTTCATCGTTATAATCAAATTGTGAAGATGTACATGCCTGGTAGGTATGGTACTGGTAATCTACAATAGAATCATCTACAACTACTTTTTGTGCAACGTCAAGAATATTCATTTTACTTGAAAACCAAGTGATTGTAAGAATTGTCGGTTGGAAGGTGTTAATAGCTTAGGCCTTTTTAGAATACTGAATTTTTTCTGAAGGTTTCTGTTTTTATACTCTGGCAACCAAGAGGGTAGATATAAAGCATTATATCTCACAACCATTTATATATCTTTTTTTAAATGCACCTTTACTGTAACCGTTTCACCCCTAAAATTTACTAAATTTCCGTCTTGATCAAGCACCTTAATGGTTATATTAGTAATGGTCTTAACGGTAACTGGAAAGTAAATGATGTTTTGAGGCGTTTCCACTATTTTATATCCAGGAGGCACAGTGGGAAAAAACTGATGTATTGTATGAACCGGCTTACCATTATTATAGGAACCAGAAGATATGTTGCAGTCAATACATAAAGCATTTACTTTAATAATTTCAACTGGATTTTCTGATTCATGAACTAAATTCGCCTTTAAAAGCTTATTACTAAATCCTAAAAGTTTACCGATGGAATTGGCTTTTGAAAAATCAATATCTTTACTACATTTTAAAATAGTTTTTAATGTATTATTATTCGCTTCGAGTTCTAAAGTTTCTTTTTTCATGTTTTTCTGTAAATATTGATGTATATCTGAAATTTCATAAGAACCTGTTGGAATTGTAACATGTTCAGTGCCATAGAAAAATTTATTGTTGGTTTCATCAATATTAGGGATAACATTGAAAGTCTCGAAATTTGTTAGACCAATCACATATTGTGAATTGTCATCTAGAAATATTGGAGGATTAAAATCTGCGCTAAGCACAGATTCCTTTCCCGAAAATGTAAAAG
Organism: Tillus elongatus; assembly: GCA_964006375.1. Taxonomy (NCBI): domain Eukaryota; kingdom Metazoa; phylum Arthropoda; class Insecta; order Coleoptera; family Cleridae; genus Tillus; species Tillus elongatus. The sequence goes on along the minus strand of OZ023262.1, from coordinate 113,004,949 downwards.
CGTAAGACATGTTACACAACTGGCAATACAGCAGAGATTACTGTGTGTTATATAGAAATTTCAAACACAGGTGACCACACCTAAAAGAATGGGGACTTTGCTCCCTTTGATAATTATAAGTGATTGTGTTATTATAATCACCGCTAAAAAAATAATTAACTACATCGCTGGGGGGTCGTAAGTTTCCATAACTATCGAAATAATTTATATGTGCTTTTTTCTTTACATATGCGGTCCAATGAGTTCCGCTACCCTGTTTACTGTCAAGATTAATAATGCCAGACTCGTTGTTTTTAATTTTGATTGGTAGATTGTCTCTCATGTATACGCCCCGAAATTTTTTTATCTTTAACAAATTTGCAAACTTTAGTAAATCAATATTCGTCAAAGGTCGCGATGGTAGTTTTATCGGAAGTTTTTTTGGTACGGTTTTAAAAATAACCCAGAACCTTTAGATGATCTGGCGACTTTTTCAAGCTCCATATTATGACGTTTTGCTTCTTGTAATACCTTTGCAGCATTCTTGGCATCAACTACGGTTTTCGCTATACTGGCGCCGCCTCCGGCTAATGCACCTAACGCTCCCAAAGCAGGTAGCAAGAAAGGTAAAAAGCCACCAATTTTGGGAGCACGTATTATTCTACTTTTCTTACTACGTTTCGATTTTTTATGTTTTCCTTTAATGCCGAAAGGCATTTTGGAAAAAGATAAACCCCTTCCTTTTTTTAATAATTTACCTTTTCTACGAAGTGCCAGTGCCAACAAACGTTTTAACTTCATATTGTGTGATTAGGTTGAAAAATAATACAAGTATGATTGATTTATGAAACTATTGGGCTATATATACTCTTGAAGTTTGTTTTTTTGTCATCATATAAATACATTTAATTTACTTAATTCAAACCATTTGTCATAAATAAAATGAGGGTGACGCAACAAGCATTAAAGTTGCCGATTCAGGATCACGATGACATTTCTTTAGCAGAAAAGTTCAGCCGACACGGTACTTTATTGGGTAGTGAATGTAAAAGAGGTCTGTTGGTTGGAGCATCCGGTTGTGGAAAAACAAATGTAATGGTTACGCTCTTAGAACATCCGAATGGATTACGTTTTGAAAACATTTACATCTATTCCAAGTCACTTAACCAATCAAAATATAAATATCTCAAACACCTTTTGCAACCTATTACAGATATAGGATATTTTGAATATGAAAACGGTGATGACATAGTGCCCCCTGACCAGATAAAGTCAAATTCAATAATAATATTTGATGATATTGTTTGCTGCAATCAAAGCATTATGAGAGATTATTTTTGCTTCGGCCGCCACAACAATGCAGATTGTTTTTATCTATGTCAAACTTATTCCTCAATTCCAAAACAATTAATTAGAGATAATGCAAATTTGCTTGTAATATTTAAACAAGATAATACTAATCTGAAACATATTTATGATGATCATGTTAATGTTGATATGACATTTCAGAAATTTAAAGATATGTGTTGTTATTGTTGGAAAGGTAAATTCGGATTTTTGGTTATAAATAAAGAATTTCCATTCCAGGCTGGCAGATATAGAAAAGGATTTGATGCCTATATTTATCCGTAAGGATGAAAAAAAGTTTTAGTATTAATTAACTATTGACAACGCAAACATGGATCAAACAGTTGCAAGACAACTCATTAAAACAAGAAAAGCACTTAAACGAAAGTTGCAAAGTCTAAAATCTGATGTTGTAGAGTCTGCCATTCAGAGAGAGGAAGAATTAAAACCTATTACAGAACCCTTAAAAAAGATACTTTCAGATATTAAACTGGAAAAAAATGCATCCAAAGTAAAAGAAGAAGAATTTAACAAGTCAGAAAAAACATCCGCAAAATATGAGACAAAAATGAGACCGCGTCGCTTATTTCAAGAAGAGCCGTTAGGTGAAGAGGTATTTATCGCAGAACCTGAACAAGAACCGGAAACTCCCGCTGAAATTAGCACAGCAGAACTTCAAAGACTGCTCGGTGAACCTTCTTTTGAGATATATTTGGACCAATTTGCTCCACTACCTCGACAATACATAGAAGCAATGATACGGGATTCCGATGATGCCTTTGATCATACGCATGGGATTAGGCATGACCTACTTTCAGATAAATTTTATATTGGAGACTCTGAAATTAATTTTGATAAAGAAGATATTGTTGTAAAAGGTGTCAGATATAAAGGAACAACAGGATTGTATGAGTTATTATTTAAAAAGAATCCAGCACCATATAAAGTAGCAGAACATAAAGATTATCTTCATATTTTAGAAAGAACAAATGCTCTCCGACGAAATTATGATGAAAATAACCCCAAAATAGGTAATCCCTCAAAGAAATATACTTCTGTAATTAAACCTCCTGGACAGAGACCACGCTCGGGTTCATTTCCTAGCAGAGTGTATGATTTGCGATCGGGAAAGGGTTTTATGAAATGGAACAAAAATCCAGTAAACTATATACACTGGGATGACCCTAATGAATTAGTTGATAGACTAAGACTTCTAATTGCGGCTCAAAATGCTGGTAATAACGGCAATCACAATGAGATAGTCTCCTTGATTGAGGAATTACAGGAAGCTCGTATAATAGTATAAAATAATAATTAATTGTCATCGCTTTATCAGTCTCAATATGACTTTAGACAAATTTGGTAGAATAATAAACAGAAATCTCAATTCAAAACTACAACAAAAAATAATTTTACTATATAATGGATATAAATCAATCGATAAAAACATCCATAGATGGTATTTAAATAATGAATCCTATGCAATATTGTTTGACTACGCTGCGGAAATTGAAAAAATTTATTTAAATCCTTCAACTGAAGTCACTATATTTCTAAATAATACAAAAATATCTGCTAAAAAATTAGTTGGTGTGAAGATAAAATCAGGAGATACATTTTATTTTGAACATTCTCCAAACAGCAAAGCGATCGCTTGCGCCATAGAACTACACCTAAAATGTCCGCTATCAATGTAAAAGAAGTAGTGGTGAATGAACTTCACAAACCCGCTAGAAGAAATTATAGAAGGCGTCATGTAATAGTTAAGGGTTTAAATGATTTGTTTCAGGCAGATTTAGTAGAAATGCTTCCTTATTCTAAATTCAATAAGGGGTACAATTACATTTTAGTAGTAATTAATGTTTTTTCAAAGTTTGTCTGGGCTGAACCATTAAAAAGTAAAACATCAAAAGAAGTTGCCAAAGCTATGGCTAATATTCTAAAATCTCTGAAAACTCACCCCAAAAATGTACAGACAGATAATGGTATGGAGTTTTTTGGTCGCGAGTTCAAATCCCTGATGGATCAGTTTCAAATAAATCATTACGCCACTTATACAAATCTTAAGGCTAGTATATGTGAACGTGTAAACAGAACATTGAAGACTTTAATGTGGAAGCAATTCAGCATGCAGGGAAATTACAAATGGCTAGATCTCCTTAAAAACATTGTTTCATATTATAATAATAAGGTACACAGTACTACTGGTATGAGGCCGGCAGAAGTTAAGAAGAAACATGAAAAACATCTTTTAAAATATGCATTTAGTTATATGAAAACAGTTGATCCGAAGAAAAAAAAATTTCGTGTTGGGGATTTTGTTCGTATAAGTAAACATCGTGAACTTTTTGAAAAAGGTTATACACCGAACTGGTCCAATGAGATTTTTCAAATAGCTGAGGTGAGAGTGACAAATCCAACAATGTATTATCTTGAAGATGGAAAAAAGCAATCAATTAAAGGAGGATTCTACGAAGAAGAACTTCAGAAAGTAAAATATCCAGACATATATTTAATAGAAAGAATTATTAGGAGGAGGGGGAGGAAGGTATTTGTGAAATGGTTAGGACTAGATAAATCAAATAATTCTTGGATACCTAAGGATACTTTTGTATAATTTACGTTAAATATATACTTACCTTGTTTTATATTTTTTTGCAATGTAATTATTTACCTAAATAAAGAGGACTTTACAGGAAGTTTGTAGATTTTTCCTAAATAATAAAAACATTTTAGTTAGACATATGTTTATTATTATAATTTTTTAAACAATAATTTGACATAAAACATTTTAGTTTGACATATGTTTATTATAATTTTTACAACGCACAATAATTTTACAAAAAAAAACCACCTCCTGACAAAAAATAATTATTTTATAAAATACTAATTAGCACACAAAATTTAAAAAGCCTTCTTCATAAATCCGCAGTCTATGACTTTTATCAAGAATGTAGTTATTGGTTTCAGCAGTTTTGTTTATTCGACGATGAAATCGATCACGATCCCTTGCATATTGCTCCCATTCGCCAATTCTTGCTTGACGATGTGCAAAATTCCAAACTGTAATATATTTTACTTGATTGCGTGATTCATTAAAAGTAACGTGCATCTTCATATTCAGTGTTGATTGTAAAATGAAAAAGGGCTGTATCTGTTGAATACTTTCAAATTCGGATACTGATATACCAGCTCCATTACTGAACTGACATTTTCCGAATTGCCTGTCGTAGACACTTCATTTAAAATAAACTGACCAACATCAATGTTGGAATTGACACTGTCGATCAAGGTATCGAAATACTTGGAAAATTCTTGTTTCTTGAGCATATCTACTTTATAGTTGATTAGGGATGCCAGTTCAAATAATTTGCTAACAGTTTCCATAGCTAAATAGACCCCATTACCATATTTATCTTCCACTTTTATGATTTTTATATCTCTAAACCATTCAAAATGTATTGTAAATGAAGACTTTAGTGGTTGAAAAGTTTCACCACTCGTTGTATAAGAATAGTTAGTTACTATGCCTTGATGCTTCAGGAACTCATTCCATTCAGACTCATTTAAAAACACACTATCACCTTTCAAACCTTTAATTATCACCAAAGGTTGAAAGTTAAATTCGTAAGCTAGTGCACAGCATACATATTTTGATTTGGATGGGTTGAGATGATATTGTTTCTCATTAATTGTAACAAAATTATTTTTCTTAGCTGATTTTTCAGAAATTGCTTGGTTAGCTGGCTGGCAATTGTTGTAGTTATTCATTGTTTATTAAAAGTTTAAGAACTACCTATAATAAACATGTTCTTCAACTTATAGTAGTTCCCCTTCCAAAAGTATTGAATGGGGGGGGATATCCTTGAGTTGCTGCAGATTTATGAGAACAATTTAAGAATAACTCTAACATACAATCTTGAAGTATTTAGTGACAATCATAATTAAACATGATAAAAAATATTAGGAATAAATTATTTATTCTGACATTTTGTTTCTTTTCAAACAATACATTAAATTTAGATAGAATAACTCTAACATAGGATCTTGAAGTATTTAGTGACAATCATAATTAAACATGATAAAAAAAATATTAGGAATAAATTATTTATTCTGACATTTTGTTTCTTTTCAAACAATACATTAAATTTAGATATAATGCAAGTAATATAATGATACACAAAAAAAAATGTAAAAAACCTTTAATGAGACCATTCATACAAACAACTTAAAGTTTCAATATAATCTTTAAATTTTGTTGAAGGCCATTTGGCCATACAGGGTCCTTCTTCCCACCCTAAATTATCACCACCTTTCAACCCCTTCTCAATATTTTTTGTTAACCATGCATGAACTTGTTTATGTTCATCATTATTATTTGGCTCAAAGTGAAATTTAATATTAAATTGTTTAACAACATCCATTACACATTTTAAAAGTTTAACATCTGCAAAATGGGCAACATTGCAAATAGTTTCATCGATTAATGAATCAATTTTCCTATATTTTGAGGAAATATTTGTTGCTTGATATTTTTCATCAAAATTTTTCAAATCTCCACATGTTAATAAAGTAAACAAATAGTATTTTTCACAAATCGGTGAAGTGATGTGATTCTCACCAAGTAAATCGTCCAATTCCAAAATACTTAAAAACTCATGGCCACCATGCTTCACTACTTCAATCACATCATCTATAAGGGTAAAATTTTTATATTAGGACAATTGCATGTCCAAAGTCATTTCTAGTAAACTATTGGGCCTAAAAGCATAAACTAAACATATATGTCAAGCCCAAATGGATATCTAACTGATACACGTAAAATGGAAGCCACGTTAATTCATATTTTTTTAGAATTCATCAATATATGACCGAAATCGTCATTCCGGTAACTGTCCGAAACTCGATTTCTGAACTTTAAAAGGATTGTTCCCCTAATATATTTATCTAAGGTATTACAAAGTATGAGCAGATCAATTTTCAAAGTGTTTGCTATCAATATATATACCAGTATTCTTCCGATTAAACATAGGTATAACATTTTAATATTCCATTGTTTTTTGTCCGGAGAGACGCTCGTCATTCCGGAAACACGACCAATATGTTTGAATATTTCGCGCCTATAAACCTGAAATCACCGCGCATGTGCACCTAGATGTAGTTTGTGTTATGCTAAGTCCAGAAATGCCGGTAAGTTTTTGTCAATATTTATCATTTTTTTTAAATAAATTTACGAAGGACGGGATATTTTCGCGTACCTTTATTGCCCATCAATTCGGAAACATGTGCTGATAACTGTATTCTTGTCTTTTGAAGTTTTTATGTGATTATTCTAGTAATACCGATAATTGTAAACATAACCTCACAATTTCACATTGCTCAGTCGATAAATTAGGTGTTTACGAGAAATTTGGTCAGATTTCCTCATTTCGGAAACGTCATTACCGAAACAATTTGTTAGGCGCAAAATTGTTTCCGAAATGACGGAATTGTTTCCGGAATGACACTAATTTACCTTTAAGGTTTTTCTTAGAAATTTTGCACTATCTTTCAGAATCTCATGGAAGAGCAGAGATTTATTGATTTAAAGAAAAAATTAGAAGTAAACCGTAAGTTGGCGTTTGAGAAAATGGAAACTGAGAAGAAAAATAAAAAAAGCCTTAAAAAATCTACTCAAAGTTTAAATTTCAAAATTAAATTAAATGTGGGTAGCAAAAACAAAAAAGATCAGTCGGAATCCATCGGAAGTAAGGACAAAAATATAGATTCAGTTTCTGATAATATTCCAAGATTGCTTGAAAACCAGTCTAATGAGCAAGTTGATGAAGCCGAGAATAAAGCTCCAATATGTGACACAATAGTGTTACCAAACAAAGTTAAAATAAAGAAGACATCAAAAAAGTTAAATAATCAGATAGTAAATTCACCCCAGGTGAAAAACCGAAAAACAAAGAAAAATACAATAGAAGTCAGTACAAAAAGAGTTCAAAAGTACAGAGCTAAAATGACCGAAGAACAGTTAGAGGAAAAACGGAGAAAGGATAGGGAAAGATATGAAAAAAAGAAACATGCAGGTACTGTTAAATCTATAGAGACGCTTAGTGACAGGGAGAAACGGAAGCAAAGAAAAAGATGGAAGGAAGCCAGCCTGAAATACAGAAATAACAAAAAAAATACAATTAGCAACTCAACATTTTATGGAAAGTAATTCACCTCCAAATAGCGAAGACGAACAATTGGAAGAAAATAGACCTGGAAAGAAAACAGAAAATGTTGTAGAAGTTAATAGAAAGGTAGAAAACTCTCAACAGGCCGCGAATGAGAACGAAATTGATGAAAATCATAACATGCCATTTGAAACTCCTGGAACGTCTCAAACACAAAACTCGTCCAAAAAACAAGCAGGTCGAAAGAAGGTTAAGCGCGATAGAGCGACGTGTTACAGGAAACTAGAAGAATCTAAGAGAGAAATTGCCGAATTAAAAAGAAGACTAGAAAATTATAGAAAAAGAGAAGAAAGGCAAAGATTGAAGATTATAGAGCTGAAGTCTCAAAAACGAAAATCTGGAAATCAATCTATGGACTCTCCAAATACTAAAATACACCAGATGACAAAAGGACTTGATGTGCCTCAGGAAGTTAAGAAACAATTATTGTTTGGTGAAGTAGTACGCTCCCAATTATCTCATAATGTACAATCGCTAGACAACCAAAAGAATAAACAAATTGCATCGAAATTAATCAGTGGTAAAATACTAAAAAAATATAGGATGATTGGTCAGGTTAAAAACATTGTTTCATACAAGATGCATAAAAAACAAATTAATAGTTTGCATTTGAGCAAAAATGATAGATAGGAGAGAAATAGTCATACCGCACAGAAAATTAGAAAATCAGTTCAGGAGTTCCTCGAAAAAGACAGTAGCTCAAAAATGTGTCCAGGAAAAAGAGACTATATCCGAAAAGGAAAAATAATAAAACAAAAGAGATTACTTCTCGACTCAGTAAAAAATTTGCATACAAAATATATTGAAACTGGAGGAATCAAGATCTCACACTCCACATTTCAAAAATATAAGCCGTTCTGGATCGTAAGACCAACTCAACGGGATCGGGAAACATGCGCGTGCATTAGACATGAAAATATAGCATTTATTGTATCGAGAATGCATTTAGAAAATCTGATAAATGCAAAATGCCCTAGAAAGTTAATCAATGAATTAGTGTGTGATATGACAAATGTCGATTGTATGTTTAGACGTTGCCTTACTTGCAAATTAAACGTATGTTATTTAAAAGATGAGTCGAAACATCTTTTAAGCGAAGAAATTCGATATTATCAGTGGGAAAACAAAACTGAGGAAAGAGATATTAAAGGTACTAAGAAACAAATTAAGAGAACTGTAAAAACTGAAAAATATTCCACAGTAAAAACACTTTTAGAAGTACTTAATAAACAATTAGTAGAATTTATGAAACATGTTTTTATAATGGAGCATCAAATGGAAGAACTCCAAAACAAAAAGGAAACACTTACAATGGATGAAGTAATAATTCAGGTAGATTTTTCCGAAAATTACGTTGCGAAATATTCGTCAGAGATACAGTCAATGCACTTTGGTGCATCTAAAAAGCAAATTTCCCTTCATACAGGAATTTATTATTTTCGAAAAGATGGAACATCAGTCCTTAAGAGTCAATGTTTTTGTTCGGTTAGCGATACTTTAGATCACCAGTCTCACGCCATCTGGGCTCATCTTCACAAATTGTTGCTGGATTTAGCTACACAGAGACCAAATACTTCAGGAATACATTTCTTTTCTGATGGACCAACGTCCCAATACAGAAATAGATTTAACTGTCACTTTTTTATTACGAAGGTTCCAACTTACTTTAAAAATGTACAGGAAATAAGTTGGAACTTCACTGCAAGCGGACACGGTAAGGGCCCAATGGATGGTGTGGGTGGCACTCTAAAGAGAAAGGCTGACAGTTTAGTTTTATATGGTCATGACATATCTTCGGCTACGACGTTCATTGATAAGGTTTCACCAAACAGTTGCATAAAAATTTGGGAAGTAACTAGTGATGAAATACAAAAATGTAAACTAGACATGGCAGAGAGTTTCGCATCTGTCCCACAAATAATGTCTCTTCACCAAATAACTTGGACCAAAGAAAAACCTGCGGTTGCTTTCTTGAGGGAAATTAGTTGTTTTTCTTGTCCTCTTGGTGGAATATGTTCACACTTCAGTGTTGTAAGAACACCTATGGTCACATTAGTGCAACAAAAACACAAAACAACTAAGGTCAACTTGGAGCCAAATAAAACTATTAGGAACATTGCGACGCGAAAGACAAAAGTCAATTTGATAACTGGGAAAGAAAATGTATGCAGTTTGTCACCAGAGGCAACAAGTTTAGTTAGTTTGGAACCAGAACAACAGGATTCCGTCGGTTTGTGTCCAAGAAGTATCCTTTTTGTATTTGTCCATCTATAATACATTGTATCCAAAATGTTCATTTATTTCCTTAATTACTAATAACAGATTTGGAATCGGTTCGAGAAAAGTCCGAGTTCTCAGAGTCCGAGAAAAAAATTCATATTTTATCAGAAGTTGTAATAGTTCCACCGCAAGAACAGATTGACAGTTTGCCACCCCATGGTATCCTTTTTCATAAGAATCAACTTTTTATTAGTTCCTATATTTTTAAACATATTTTTCTAAATATTTGTATTTTATTTAATGTAATATCAATTACATTTTTATTCATTTTCCTCAATTAATAACCTAGATTTTCAGGTAAAAAATTCCGAGGCGGTAATTAATATTACATCAGATATAGCAGTTGTTGCTCCACAAGAATTTCCTCAAAACAATAAAGTTCAAAATGGTCTATGTTTTACGTGTACATTTCAAATATCTTCAAGAACTGTGGGTATCAAATGCTTGCAGTGTCAACGCTCATATCATATTAAATGTATCTTGAAGCATAATCTGAATAAGAATGGAAATGTTTTTGTTTGTCCGTCATGCTTAGTTAAAAAAAGTGACTGACACTGTGTAACAGTCACTTATTACCATTAATTTTTTCCTCATGCCATGTTAATTTTGGCTTAGTGTTTATTTACTCAATAAAATTATTTTACAGAAACTAGTTTTTACATTTCAAGTCCTATTATTACAAATATTATTGATCTTACATCATTTCGGCAACATTACGTCATTTCGGTAACAGTTAAGTTTAATTTAATTGTTGAAAAAATAACCAATCTAAACACTTATTAGCCTAAGATGTATTTACAGTTATAATATACTAATAATATAAATACAAGTACACCATATTTAACGACCTTAATATGGCCTAAATTAAAAAGTAACACTTTGTTTTTTAAGGGATTCTAAAACAGGTATCTGTAAATGCGTTCATTCACCTTTAACTTGTATATAAATGAGTAAATATTTCCTACTTGCAAATTCCTTATAATATGCTACATGTTCTAACCAATTTTATTACAAAAATATTACTAGACAAACCACTATAGGCACTTTTTCAACCGTTTCCGAAATGATGATTATTGTGATACCTGCAAACACAAACATTTACAATTCCTAAACTACTGGATATCTTTCGTGGCCACTTTATATATGTGTTTAGGACAAATGAAGGTTAAAAAAAATATATGAATTGCTGGTCAAAAAGTAATTTCAGTTTTGAACTTTTAGTTTTGGTAATTGTCCCGTTATAAAAATATTACCCATAAACTTATCCAACTTTAATTTTTTTTCCACCAATAATGAAATTAAATTATTGCTGCAAACTTCGCTATCAACTATATAACGAAACGCTGCATCTGGAACGGCTATTTTATTTAAAATAGCTACAGCAACTGGTAAATTTTCTTCACAAGCATTTCTAGTAATTATATATCGCAAAGTACGCTTACAAATTGTTTGTGTTTCACCACATAAGCGAGAGAAAAGTTCCGAATATAAGTATTGACTCATGTTTAGAGTTAAAGTAACTGACAAGCTAACATTAAATGCTACTTATATATTTTACCCCCCTTCCATAAAATCTATTGCTAAATGTCGCTTTCAGCAACCTCTTTCATTACTTGAATAAGACGATCTAATCTTTCGTCAGCTGATAGACTTGCTAATGGTATATCTATATGCCCCCAAGCCAAAGTGGCACTTGATGAAGGGATGAGGTATCGTTTATCATCTTTATTAGATAATGCAACCTTACGTATAAGGTTGGTAAAAATCTGATGAGATTCTGATTTAAAGATATACATTAGACAATGTATGCTTGAACATTCTCCATCCACAATTGCTTTATAATGTTTAAGTTATAACTGCTTTTTAATGCTGGACTTATTTATTCCTTTTGCCTTCTTTGAAATTGTCTCTGGAGTGTTAATGCAATATGCTTTTGCAGAAGTACCATAATAGGATTCTAACACTTTCCCACCATATTCATCCTTCATTTTTCCTATAGTCGATAAGTTTTTTGGAATATTGTGTATATTATTTAGGCTATAATTAGAAGTATCATATTTATCAATGTGCTGTTTCATATCTTCATAAAAATTTTCAGTTTCAACATAAACTATTAAAGAATCCGTATCAGTATATAAAAGAGATATATTATCACCATATAATGGTTTTAAAAATCCATGAAAAAAATCATAAAGTATAGTTTTTGATATATCTAGTATTGAAAATCCAACATAAATAGGTTTGTTATATTCAATATATGTTTTTTGCATTTGAATAGCTACTAAATTGTCACAAAATATTCTTGATTCTTTAAAATGGGGTCTGCTTATATAATTTCCGGCACCATTTCTTTTAACATTTTTTTCAAACTGTGTTGCAAGCTTTATATTTACACGGTTTTCAACATTTTCCATTGTTTTTCCAAATATACAATTTATTTTCAATTTAAAACTACGACGCTCAAAGTCATTCTTGGCAGAATTTGGCAACTTTGTATTCAACTCTATGTATGGTTTAAGCCATGCCGATTGAGAAAATTGTATAACTCTGTGAATTTTTATTAATTTAAGACCATACTTTAGACATTGTTTTAAATTTCTATAATGTAAAATATACTTTTCTTTATTTTGCAAATTTGGAATTAATTTTCGACTTTTGCTACCATGTGGTTTATAATTTTCCGGACAAAATGGTAGGTCATTATGACAGTCATGTAAATATGTAGGATATTCAAGATCAACTTCCAAAACATAACCCGTCTCAGCATCGTCTGGAATATTTGAAACATTATTATGTAAAGATTCAATTTCCTCTTGCGAGAGCCAATGAAAATTCCCCGTGGGAAGTTTCTGGCTCATCACGAAGCCATACATGGATGTAATATCTAAGTTCATTATGAATGAGTTTTGCCTTGAGGGATCATAATTTGGAAGAAATTTATTGTTGGCGATAGCTTTTCGTCGAATGCAAGTACTCACACCACCTCGAATTCCCTTTTTAAAAAAATGCAGCATATCAATATCAGTTAATAGCTCTAATTCAACTTTTGTGTATCGTAACATTGCATCCCAACTTAAGCCTGGAGCTGTGTAGTAGTGGGCCGGGTCAAGTTTGTAAGTTTTGAGACATAAGTCCCTATAGTTTTCAAAAACATCGGCAAGCAATAGAACATCAGATATTAAGTAGAAGTCAAAGTAGTCTCCTAAAGTTTTACAATCTAAAACATGCCATGCATTGCAAGCCCTATCATAATCTTCTTGAGATGCTTCTTCATTTCGAAGTTCGTCAAAAAACTTATCTTTACTTGGTAAAAATGTTTCATGAAATTTTAAAAATTCGGTTACATATGTGTAAGGAAAAACTCCTTTCCGCCTCATAATAGAGAACTTTTGATCACCAGAAAAGAATTTACGTACTTCACGACATTGTGGCGAATCTAAGTTTGAAGCCAATTCATCTAATGAAGCGGATAAAAATTGATACGAGTCTAAAAATTTCATTTGTAGAAAAATCGTTTTTGTTGTGCCATCAGCACTAATATATTTATCAACTGGAAGTTTTTTCGCAAAGGAAATGTATTTTTCAAATGTTTGAGGAATTACAGTCACTTCTTCTTGATTGAGCGCAAGTTGCTTCACAAAAAGATGTGCATCATAATTTTTCAAGTTATGAAAAAAAATTGGTATTTGCAAAGGGGTTTTAAAATTAAGGTTGCAGGCGTTGTGTGCCGCACCTCTAAAATTTCCCGTTAAATGACAGTGATCCCTTACTTTCACATCTGAATCTGTAAATGGCATTTCACAAATAAAGCAAAGGGTGGCGTCATTGAATTTTTTTTGTTCTTGACATGTTAAAGGTTTCATTTTAATTATCGGTTTTAAATACTTATAATAAATATCTCTCAAATCACTTTCTAATCGTGAAACAAAAACCTCCGGGGCATCATTATTTCGGTATAAAACTAATTTTGAAAGTTCATCATTAAATGAACATTTTATGTAATAGGCGAAAGAACAAGGTATATGCTTATATTTTTTAATAGTAAAAGTTTCTTTGTTATTGTTATCGGTATTATCTTCTATAGGTTCTAAAATGCATTCAAAGTCTGCATAAACAGAAAAAGGTAATCTCAGCTGCTTTTGGAAATTTTCAAATTTTAAAACGTTATCTAAAACCGTATGACCTAACTTATCAATCCTTGTATTTAACTGTGGAATTTTTGCAGTCACATAATTGCAATCATTTTGGGCATGTCGAAGTAACTTTTGCTCACAATCAAAATATTGTAAACAGCCATCGCAAAAATGCTTCGATCGTGTGTTTTTTGATATCTGGGAAGAAATGAGCCTAGAAAAATTATTTATAAGACAATAGTGATAATTTCCCTCACAATCATCAAGTAACAATAGGTTTATGTGGGTGGATTGCTTTTTCTGTGTGTAATGTAGAGGGCCCGTAACTTAATATTTATAGACAATATTTTTAAAAAATTTCTCTAAGCCGTAAACGTTAATAGAAATATTATTCTTTTTTTCAAATTCAGGTATTGATTTTAATGCGACAGGAAATGATAAATTAGTAAAATCGATACAGGTATCGTTAAAATTTGGATAGGAGCTTGGTGAAGAAACTGAGCCAGTTGGTTTGTAAATAGCAGCTATTACTGACCAAGCAAAACAATATACATCATTATTTTTAGTATTAATTATAGCTTTTTTTAATGTGATTTCACGTGGTAATGGCAAATATGAAGCAGCTCTTAAAGGATTATACTTATTAATATTTATTTCCAAATATAAAAATTTTTCCAGCGCCCAGCCTGAATCTCTCTCTGTGAAGTCTGAAGCACGTTGGTCTATTCTAATTACAAAATCATTAAACAAGTTTTCTAAATCAGATGAAGATGTTACTACTTTATTAGATGTGTTATGAGATTTAACTTCCCTTATATTACGAGAGGGTAAAATATATAATCCGAATAATTCAAAATTACATTTAAATGCTGTTAGTTTATAAAGTTCATTTTTCAGCATATCAATAGACTTATCTTTAACACTATTCATATAATCAATTATATTTAGTCCTACATAGTCAGAAGTAATTTGATAACTCACTATTCTCCCTTTAAATGTGCTCCTACACACACGAACACCATCTGCTAAAGGTTTCCAAAATTGAGCTTTATGCTTGGTGCTCCTGATATGTCCAGCATACATGTTGGCAGGAACTTCACAGTCGCAGGCACTGCAGCGTATAGTTGCAACTCGTTGATTTGTTGCCGATGGTTCGGGTCTAGCAATGTCTGTCGCCATGTCGATAGCTGTACGACGACGCTTTGCTGGCACTGTCGGTGAAACTGCGACATTGCTAATTCCACTTGGTCCAGCAATGCTTGAAATTGGCGCCGTGTCGATACCTGTGTGATGACGCTTTCTTGTCACAGTTGATTGATTTGCTATCGACTGTCCAGCGTTAGAACTATTTGTCAGTGATACTGCAACATTCCTGATTCCACTTGGTCCAGCAATGCTTGAAATTGTCGCCGTGTCGACGGCGTTGTCAGGGAGTTTTGTTAGTGGTTGGACGCAATGAACAGTGCTCCTGTGTCGCTTAAGACTATCTTTTCTTGTGAAGATTTTCTGACAGGTCGTACATGTGAGACTCATGTTGATAAACTGATTCCGAAGTCAACAAAATTGCTCACTAAATACTTGTGATTATATCTTAGAATTATCCGGCAACACCACGTGGGATTGTATAATCATCGCTCACCATCTTGTTTTCTACAATAGAAACAATCTTTATTAGAAACAAAAAAAAAAGTCCCTTTATTAAAAATTTTGAAGAAAACGTAAAAAGAATGCGCTTTCTTCCCATTTCCTAAGCTATTTTTTCAAATGTTTAAAATCCTTGATGAAGAGCAAGTTGTTTTACAAAAAACATGTGCATTATATTTATTTTCAAGTTATGGGAAAATGGTATTTGCAAAGGGGTTTTAAACTTAAGGTTGTAGGTGCCGTGTCGCACCTCTAAAGTTTCCCATTAACTGACAGTGATCCCTTACTTTTATATCTATAAATGACATTTCACAAATAGCGCAAATGATTGCTTCACAAAAAATATTTGTGGTTTTATTTTAGTTATCGGTTTTAAATACTTATAATAAATACCTCTTTAATCGCATTCTAATCGTGAAATAAAATAAAAAATCTCTGAAGAATCATTATTTCTGTATAAAACTATTTTTTTGCTTCATCTATCCCCCCTCGTGCCCCTTCCCACACATTTTTTTGAACTATCATGACTTTAAGTGTTCCCGAAAAAACCGGTTTCTTGGTTAACCTTATAAATTAATAGCAAATTGAGCTATTTCAATTTGAAGCATTTAATGAAAATTCGCTACCATAACGCACTTACTGCGTCCCGAATTTATTTTCAATGCAAAAAAATACAATAACATAAGGTGTGTTCTATTAAAAAGAAAATTGGTATCATTTATGATGATTGTAGAAATATTTTTTAAGATGTAGCTCAAGACACCCTATAATTGATGTATACAATTTTTTTTTTCATATCTTGTATATTAAACTTTATTGTTTTTTTTTCATGAAAATTAGACAAAAAGTATATTGCAAAAGCTAGAAAAATCTAATAGATTATATATATATATATATATATATATATATATATATATATATATATATATATATATATATATATATATATATATATGTATATATATATATATATATATATATATATATATATATATATATATATATATATATATATATTATAATGTACCCAGAAAAAAAATTAAAACGATAATCAAAAAAGTCTGGACGCAGCAAGTGTGTGATGGTAGTGAATTTTCATTAAATTGCTTTAATACTAAATATGTGTTTTTAAGAAAGCAGGCATTAAATTTAGTTACCAGTATAACCTATATAGTAGAAATAATGTGCTATGTTTCATCAAAATAACTCTATTGTTTGAAAATGTACCAAAAAAATTCCGAAAGTAAACTTAAAGTGTTCCTGAAAAAATGGTTTATTGATTAACCTTATAAATTAATAGCAAATTGAGCTATTTAAATTTGAAGCATTTAATGAAAATTCGCTACCATACCATGCATAATATTTTGAAGGAAAATGCAAAAAAAAACATATGGCATGTTCGATTATAAAAATAAAATTTGTATCACTTATGAGCCACCCTGTGATTGTAGAAATATTATATATATATATATATATATATATATATATATATATATATATATATATATATATATATATATATATATATATATATATATATATATATATATATATATATATTTTAAGATGTATTTCAAATATTCCTACATCTAATGTATGCATTTTTTTTTCATATCTTATATAATAACGGATATATTAAACTTTATTTTTTTTAATGAAAATTTGACAAAAAGTATATTGCAAAAGCTAGAAAAAAAATCTAATAGATTATATATATATATATATATATATATATATATATATATATATATATATATATATATATTTAAATTATATATATATATATATATATATATATATATATATATATATATATATATATATATATATATATATATATATATTTAAATTATATATTTAAATTATAATGTAGCCAGAAAAAAAAATTAAAACGATAATAAAAAAAAAGCAGCAAGTGTGTGATGGTAGTGAATTTTCATTAAATTGCTTTAATACTAAATAACTGTGTTTTTAAGAAAGCAGGCATTAAATTTGGTTACCAGTATAATCTATATAGTAGAAACAGTGTGCTATCTTTCATCAAAATAACTTTATTGTTTGAAAATGTACCAAAAAAATTCCGAAAGTAAACTTAAAGTGTTCCCGAAAAAAAACAATGGTTTATTGATTAACCTTATAAATTAATAGCAAATTGAGATATTTAAATTTGAAGTATTTAATTAAAATTGGCTACCATAACGCACTTACTGCGTCCCGAATTTTTTTTCACAAACATGCATAATTGTAAAAATGGTTCCCTCGTGTCCCCCCTGCACATGTTTGTTGTTATATATTTAAATTATAATGTAAGAAAAGCCAGAAAAAAAATTTAAAAAATGATAATCAAAAAAAGTCTGGATGCAGTAAGTGTGTTACAGTAGTAAATTTCCATAAAATTGTTTTTAATACTAAATATGTGTTTTTAAGCAAGCAGGCATCAAATTTGGTTACCAGTATAACCTATATAGTGGAAACAATGTGCTATGTTTCATCAAAATAACTTTATTGTTTGAAAATGTACAAAAAAAAAATTCCGAAAGTTAACTTAAAATGTTCCCGAAAAAAATGGTTTCATGGTTAACCTTATAAATTAAAACTCAAAGACGCAGCAAGTACGTTATGATAGTGAATTTTCATAGAAATGATCTGGCGCCAAATATTTTATTATAACTTTTTTTTCTTGTAACATAGAAATCTAAATTTTTGTGTGTAGTTTACTTTTTATATCTTAAACCTACCTATCAAATTTGGTTGTCATATGAATGAAAACTTAAAATTTTCCCGGAAAACCTCGTACCATTTTCTTGACTAACGAATTTATCCAACCCATTTACAAAAGGAAGGTACATGCCAAATTTTATCAAAATCGAGTTTGAGAGAATTTGAGTTATCGGTGTGACATATAAAAATTGAAACTGACACCGGATATGGGTTCTAGGCGTCCTAGTTCGCGCTCATTTGCAAAAACTTTTTTAAAATTCAAAAGTCGGGGTCTCCATTAGTGATTTTTTTTTTCTACGAAAATTCACTAATAGCAAATTGAGCTATTTAAATTTGAAGCATTTAATTAAAATTCGCTACCATAACGCACTTACTGCATCCCGAATTTATTTTCTTACAAACATGCATAATATTTTGAAGGAAAATGCAAAAAAAATACAACACCATAAGGTCTATTATAAATATTAGTGAATTTTGTTAATAAAAATTCACTAAAAAGAAAATTTGTATCAGCCTGTGATTATAGAATATTTTTTTTTCATATCTTGCATAATAATGGATATATTAAATTTTATTCTTTTTTTTTACTAAAATTCAACAAAGCATCGGAGAAAGGGTCTATAAATTCACTAAGAATTAAAATCGATAATCAAAAGGATGACACTTACCGGAATAATTCAATATGTGCACTTACAAATTCACCACAACAACACTGTTCATTGTCCAATAAAAACTATACTGCCGTGTCTGCATCTCCTTCATATGTGTACATTTTCAAGGTTCTCTGGGGGAGTGGCTTAATATTTCCAAGGTTATCTGACCGGTAATGGATATTCAACCAGACAATGCGGCTTATTAAATTCAATATATACAAGTCTGCAGCTATACATAAATGATGGTAATTTAAAAACTCGCCTGCATTTATAATGATGCAGTTTATTGGATTCCTATAGGTATAATACCTTATAAACTCGCTTTATAGGTATAATCTGCCACTTAAAATCTGCCATATTAGGCAGGTGTACACGACCACAATGTGAATAATTAGTCATTGAATTCTTATATGGGTATCCCATTTATGGAGGATGCATGTAATATGCATGTAATATCTAGATTCTACAGAGATAGCCTGAAGTATTTTAATTTAAGTATCCCGAAGATAGATATGTATGAATTTTATTTATAATTTCTATAAATGAATAATGAATTGATCTATTTTTGACTTCGTTTACATTAAACATAGTGGTTTTTTTTTATAATTGAGAAAACATGTATATTATTTTTTTTAAATGATATATGTGAGAATTAGCTTACTTGAAGATGGATAGCATATAATATTAGACATAGTATCTATAACTTGGACTTTTTTTGATATATATAGTGCGCCAAAAAATAAATATATATACTTGTTTGATAAAAAAAAAGCATGTACACCTTAGATATAATATAGCTTCAGTATTCTCACGCCAATCATGTATAGGGTCATAATTTATAATGATATGGGTATTTATGAAATAATATACATACAGTACATGTAGAATTCATTTATTATCTCCTGTACATATATAAAAACAAATTTCAAGGATAAATTTGTAAACTTGAACGTGAAAATATCGCTGGCCGCGACCGTGCAGAAACACATCTGGCCTTGAGCTTAAAAAATACCTCTAGTCGTGACCGTGGGAAAATACATCTTGCCTTGACCTTAAAAAAAATACCTCTGGCCGTGACCGTGCGGAAACATATCTGGCCTTGATCTTAAAAAATACACCTGGCCGTGGGAAAATATATCGCTGGCCTTGACCTTGAAAATATCTCCACCACCGCGTCAAGGTCGTTCCAGAACAGACATTATCTCTCTACTTATATATATATATATATATATATATATATATATATATATATATATATATATATATATATATATATATCGGCTACATTGAAAAAGAAACAGACCGATTTGCGTCCAGAGAATTGTTTTTTAAGAAACGCTGAAACACGTCAATTTTAATATTGAAGGGGATATGTTCTGACATAAAACTCAACTTTGTCACATCAACCCCTTATGGGTGGGTGGTGATACCAACCCTGATATTTTAAATAGGGAACATGGGTCGAGTGTTTTTTTTTGAAGTTTTATCAATTCGTTTAAAAATTAATCACAGTTGAAGTTACAACAACGTATTTCATTCATTTTGATAAGAAATGCACTAATTAGTCAATTTTTCGTTAAAAAAAAAACGAAAAAGAAAACCAAACGTTCAAAAATGTTTATTCAGTTAAGTAAGTGTTCAAATTGTTGACCACCAGCTTGCATACAAAAGTACAAATTTTGTTCAAAACGAGCTCTGACATTCTGGAGCATTTGTGGAGTTATTAGACGGCATTTTTCAACAATGCGTCGTCGTAATTCTTCCAGAGACTCCAGTTCTGTTGCGTAAATTCTACTCTTTAAATGGCACAAGAGAAAGAAGGAAAGGAGTTAAATCTGGTGATCTAGGGGGGCACTCAATAGCACCTCTACACCCAATCTATTGCTCTGGAAACTCTCTGTTCAAAAACTCCCTAACACGTTGTGAAAAATGCGTCGAAGCTCCATCTTGTCGAAACACTAATTGACTTTCTTGATAGCGATCATCATTTTCAACAATGTCAATTAGTAGTGGGTAAACGATATCTTCTAGTACCTCCAAATACGTTTCGCCACTCAAATTGCCATCAATAAAAATTGATCCGATTAAACGGTCTCCAAAAATGCCAGTCCAGACATTCAATTTCTGTGGAGTTTGAGTGCTGAAAATTGCTTGGATTATTATCTGCCCAATAACGACAATTATGACGATTGACTGTAGAGTTTAATAAAAACGTACACTCGTGTGAAAAACAGATATTGAACAGAAAGCTTCCGTTATCAGCTATTCGTGCAATCATAACTTTACAAAACTCCAGCCGCCGATCAATATCTACATTCAGTTGTTGTACAAGATGAATTTTATACGGGTGAAATTTATGATGCTTCAATATTCGCTGAATAGTTCTTCTTTTGATGTTTGAAACAGTGGCCAATAGTCTCGTGCTCAAAGTGCGCCTGCAGCAATTTGTCCTAAAACTTCAATCTCAGTAGTCTCATTTCTAACCGGAAATTCACGTTCAGGATTCCGTTTTTTGTTGACTACTGAACCGCTTTGTCGAAACTTTGCAACTAACTCCACAATTTATTTTCTGTTAACATGTCTGTTGGGATGTCGTTCATTAAACAAATTTGCGGTACGGTTGGCACACTCATCGTTTTTGAAAAAAGAGTAATTATTTCAACTCTTTTTTCTACAGAATACATCATTGCGAAATTAATTTTCGGTAGTACTATCAAGTATCAAATCGACCGATAAACTCAAATAAGAAGCCGTATTCTCTCATTCCGATAAGAAATGTTCTGATAGTAAATGTTTTGTTTACAAACCAACAAAACATTGACTATCAGCACATTTCTTATCGGAATGAGTGAAATGCGTTTTTGCATCTTCAACTGTGAATAATTTTTAAACGAGTTGAGAAAACTTCCAGAAAAAAAAATAGTGTGCTGAATTCAGAAAAGAAAGACTTTTCAAATGATGTAACACTCAACCCACGTTCCCTATTTAAAATATAAGGGTTGTTATGATAAGGGATTGATGTGACAAAGTTGAGTTTTATGTCAAAACGTGTCCCCCTCAATATTAAAACGTGTTTCAGCATTTCTTAAAAAAAAATCTCTGGACGCAAATTGGTCTGTTTCGTTTTCAATTCTCCACCCCATATATATATATATATATATATATATATATATATATATATATATATATATATATATATATATATATATATATATATATATATATATATATATATATATATACATATATATATATATATATATATATATATATATATATATATATATAACCATGTTGTGTATATGTTACATATATGCGAGGGCATCTAGCTGCTGACATTGCTGATATAAATTATGTTTTATAAAAGTTACTTTAGCTATTGAAATGGCAAGTTTTATGTAACATTTATCCATCTGATTTCTAACTGTGTTTGCTGGCCATTGCTTGGTACAGTTAACTATTATGGCAGACACTATTTGGAATTGGAACGATTCTTGTAAAACAGCATTCAACGAGATAAAGTTGACTCTACAGTCGGCAGATGTTCTCATGCTTTTCAATCCAAAGTTCCCTCTTAAATTAACTGGGACTGCTTCTTCTGTAGGAATTGTCACGGTGTTCAGCCATGTATTTCCATCAGGTCTTGAAAAACTAATTGCATACAAGTCTAGAGTTCTGAGTAAAACTGAGTACTCTCTAATAGAGAATAAATATTGGAGTTGTAAGATTCTATCAATATTTTTTCTTTAAAAATCCACCTTGGTTGACCATCACCCACTTTGGGCTATGTTTGGTGAAAATAAATATATTTCGCAATTTTCAGCAAACAGATTACGTCAATGGGCAGTTATTCTTTTAAATGACATGTGTGAAGTACCGTGCATTAAATCTGGTAAAACTATGCTGATTGTTTTTCACTATTCCCACGTAATAATTTATATTCATTGGCTGAAGATATATAAACTGATTCTTGTATTTTTTTGAAAACCATATCAAATTTGACAATATAAAAATAGAGTTGACAAACGAGGAAATAATTTGAAAACTTAGAAAAAAAATATTTCTAACGGCTGGCTTGTCAAACAATATTTTGACAATAAATTCAAATAATTTTTTATAAAAAGACATAAAGTAACTAACAGTTGTCTTTTTTAGAATAATAGGATTATACTGCCTTCAACTATGAGAAATACATAGATAAACGAACTTAATTCTATAGTACACTTTTGTATAGTCAAACTGCAAGGTTTAGCACGACGACGTGTAGGGGCCCAATCTGGATCTGGATGTAGAAAAAGATATCAAAGTGTACAGCAGTTGCATGCCAATTATTTCGAATCCACCAGAAGCGAAGTTATATAATAGCCAATTTCCATGTTTTTTTCTAATCACATCTGATATACTTCCCAAAAAGCGGATTTTTAATATTTTTTTCATTTTACATACAACAAAAGTAACGAAAAATATTTGAAAATGCAAATTTCATAATTGATTTCAAACACCACTATTTGGCCGGCATGATATGTGCTGTCACTTTGACGGTAATGTCAATAATGATAATGAGCTTGCTTCACTGTGTTTACATCCTGTGTTGCAAGCGATTGATTGAAAATTGACTTCTGCACGTGATTTTATTTGATAATATGAAACATAAAGCTTATAAATATTGTATGGTGCCAATGTGTACAAATAGGACTATAAAAACTCCAGAGAAATTATTTTTGATTGTCTTAAAAGCGTCTCAAATTAGAAATCAATGGTGCAAGGTTATGAAGTGGGATAAAAAGAAAAATTCACAGGTATCTGAGAAAACCACCTTATAATTTTGTGAAGAGCATTTTAATGTAAGTGCCTCCTCATTTTCACAACGACTATTAGTAATATAAGGTTAAATTTTATATCATACGTTATTAGGTTAGGTTGTAATTCCTATGTGGTCAAGTGGCGTATTATTTCAGTTAGAATAAGATATGGACAATTTTTGGCAACATGGACTCATGGGGAATGTGAAACTGAGATTGAAAAAATATGTAGTACCTCACATTTTTGATCTCCAACGACGAAATGAAACATCTTCAGTCAAAAGAGCAGCAGCTTCAAAAAGAAATAGGAGTCACATGATAATAATTCGATATTTCTTGATTTTAAAATGATTTTTCTGTCCACTACATATGGTTTTAGGTATTTTCATGCATGTAATAATGTTCTATGTATAAAAGATATTAGGTAAATGTTATGTTCATTTAATGGAAAACCCACGTAAATTGTATATTGGCCCTATTACAAAGAGCCTTGGGAAAGAATTCATATAGATTTTCTGGAACTTTTTGAAAATTTTTAGTTTTTAATAATAATTGACGCCAATAGCAAATGACTTAAAGTATTCAGCACGAAACCTATTGATTTAGCTAGTACCGCCGCAATATTGAGCAATTTGTTTGATTGTTTTGGGTTACCAAATATGATTGTTTTAGATAATGCTCGTTCTTTTACTTCTGGTGAGTTCCAGAACTCATTTAAAATCAAATAATATTATGCATATAACTAGTTCCTCCTTTCATCCGTCATCCAATAGAGTGGCGGAAAATTCTGTAAAAACGATGAAACTGGCAATGAAAAGGGCTCTGCAGTCTTGTACGGCACAGAAAAAAAAAACTTTCTATTTTGTATATTTCTATTCGACTACCGAAATAGCGTCCACTGTACCACTGGAGTGGTAATAGAGAAAAAAATCGAGAAAATAAATTAATGTTGCTCATGAGAATTATCAGTTGATTAGTGACAAGGTCACCAGGGAACACCAAATGCACAGAAAAAATTATAAGGGTAATAGGCAAGTGAATTTTGTAGTAGATGAGATAGTATTAGTAAAAGATTATCGTTATTTATCAAAGACAATTTGGATTGAAGCTGTTATTAGAAAATGTATTGGTAAACGTATATTTGTAGTTGAAAGATGTGAAAAGTTTAAAGGATGTAAGGCGAAACTGGCCATAGTCGAGAAAATATGTCGACGTTAAAAAAATAAAATTGGAAGGTAAATCTCTCTTGTATCCATAAAGCTGAGTTCCTACATGTCTATGGTGTCATTAAATTTGATCCATACAACTTCAGAACTATGGCGACGATGGACTGTCGAATTATTCTGTTGACAAGGGTGTCATGCAGGGGCATGTCTATATTAAATTGTAAGGAAATAAACAAAATAAGAAAACATTTCAAAAAACCTGTATCGTAATAGACCATTTGTATGTTTTTTTGTCATATCCCACAAAGAAGATTTTTTTTTTTTTCATTTTACATACTGCAAAAAAAACGATGCAAAAAATATTTGGAAATGCGAGTTTTATAATTGATTTCAAACGCCACTATTTTGCCGCCATTATCTGTGACGTTACGGGACAGTACTAATAGTCAACAATTAACTTTCTTCTCTGAGTTTAGATCCTGTGTTGCAAGCTATTGATTGAATCTTGGCTTTTGCATGTGAATTTACTTGATAATTTGCAAAATAAAGTTTATATAAATACTGTGTAGTAGCAATGTGTACAAATACGACTACAAAAACTCCAGAGAAACTATATTTTATTATTCAAATTAGAAAGCAATGTTGCAAAGTTATAAAGTGGGATGAGAGGAAAAATCCACAGTTATTTGAGAAAACCGCCTTACATTGTTGTGAAGACCATATTAGTGTAAGTACCTCCTCATTTTCACAATGAAAACTGTTTGAAAACATTGTAAAGATTGTCAAAACAATTTAAGAAGAAATCGTCAAAACCATTAGTATAAACCCAGAGTTAGTGATAAAAAGTCAATAATGGTTTCCACAAAAAGTAGGACTTTTTTCCCTTAGGGCTCGGCCGTGTTTTTGCCGCCCCGATAACACTGCAGCCTTTGGCTTATTGTGCATGCCCTACGTCTTTTCTCCTACACCCATTCCAAAATCACTGCGCCTTAAACCAGTCTGCACAGCAATTGGTAAGTTTTATATTGCTCTGTCTCCGCTCTAGGCTGTCCGTACATCAGTTCTCTTTTGCGGTCTAGAGCTTTAAACTCGCACAAGATGTGTTGGACTGACTCCCCCCCCCCCTCGCCACAGAGTCTGCATGCCAGGTCCCCATCGAACCGCCCCATTTTATGCAGGTGTTTCGTGACAGCCATGTGTCCCATGAAGAGTCCTGTTATGTTCCTTAGCTGCCTTGTGCTAGCATTTAGCAGCTACACAGCTCTATTTGGAACTAGGTTTCTCAATTATTTACTTTTCACGTCTGATCCCTAGACAGTCTGCCCAATACACCTTATGTTAGTTTCTGACCCAGGACTTAATGGATCCCCTGGCATTGCTCCTCGTCACGCCCAGGACCGGTTGTGGCCCCATAAATTGTTCTGCTGACCCACTCTTCGCGAGACTGTCATCTTTTTCATTGCCTTTGACCCCCGAGTGACCCTGCACCCAGATGAGAGTGACCTTATTCTGCTCAGCCAGGTCGCTCGTCTCGTTTCGGCATTCACTTCCCGTGGGCTAATTGGGCTGCCTGGCTATCTGTGGTTATGAGGATCCGCTTGTTGGTGTAGCCCCTCCTCTTGTTCTCTCGCACGTAGTGTAAGATGGCGTACATTTCGGCTTAAAGCACCGTTGCATGAGCTCCGAGGAAAATAGTGTGACTCACCCTCGGTCCTTCCGAATAAACGCCTTGCCCCGTCCCACGCTCCCCGCCGGATCCATCCGTGAACCAGACGAGCGCGTCCCGTGGTAGGCCCGGCATCACCCGCCGCCATGCCTGGCGGTCGGAGATTTTAACTGTAAACTTGTTTTCCCTGCAGATTTGCGGGCTCGCGAAGTCTGACCTAATTTCAAGCATCACGATCTCCTGAATTTTGCAGCGGCCCCTGCAGCCTGGATTGATCTTAAGTCTATCGTTGCAGGCTAGATTGTATAGTCCTAGCCTACCTCCCCCATGATAATTAAGTGGGGGGAAAAGTAGTACTAGGTAACAATAGAGGTGAAGCAGGTCTGGACTAATTAAAGTGGAAAAGATTAACAATAATTATCTTGTAGAGATAGAAATAAGTGAAGATATCCTCGGTGAAATGAACTAAAAAAGGGATATAAATAAAGTTTAACACATGTGTTGGAGTCCTAGAATTTATAGACAATGAGCTAATATAATAAATTGCTGGCAGAATGTGGACACGAATCGAAATGTAAATAGTCATTTAAGATGTTTTGTTTAATTATACAATTTGTTTTTAAGGTTTGTAAGAAATGAATCACCAAAATTCAACATGCAGATGCGTTAAGAATAAAGCCCATATGACGATTTTTATAAATTTTATTGGAAATTTTAGATCAAAATTAAAATCAAAACAATGGGAGAATGATATTTTGAAAACTAAATATTCGCGTCTTTATAACAGTAATACTGGAAAAATTGTCAGGAATTCTATTTTAATATGTGTGGGAAATTTTTTGTAAACAAAATTACATATAATATAAAAGAGCAGCAACTTAAAAATTTATTAGAAAATAATAATTCTCAGATGTTAAAATTATTTTTAACTGATGCGGACGGAAGCGATAAAACGTGATATTTTTACCTTTTAGTCAAACGAGAATGCTTTGGAAATGGCGAGAAACGAGAAAAATTGATATCTAGCGTCGGTTTTTGATATTAAAACTTTTTTGGCTGTTACATCTGGAACAGGAAGGACGCTTATAAAAGTTCTCCTGTGAAATTCAGTTTCGAATTAAAAATTAATTTATCAAATATGTCCAAAATGCTGAGAATTTAAGTTAATTATATATTATAGTGTGATTAACAATTTATACTTCTATAAAATGTGAAAGAATGGAAGTGATTTTAAAAATTAATTTGTTTGTGTTTGGAAGGAAATCATTATCAAAATAAATTCACTAACGTATAGATTATTTTTTTTTTCATTTTTTTATGTTCTAAAAAATGTAAAGTATCTATGTTGTTTGAAAAACCGTTATAATAACTTGCAAATTTGTGTCTTATAATAACATTTATTTATTAAAAAACAATCTGCATAGTTAACTCAATTTGAAAAGCAATTATAATCATAAATTTTAACAGTTCTGAAAGGCCATTTTTAAAAACCAAACTTTATATAGATTTTATATGATCCCAGACCCATTTGAGATGACGAATATGAGCTAGCCGTTTTGACTGAAACAAAATAAAATATGGTAGGTAAAATGTATGTTTATGTATATCATTATTTCAGAAGGTAATATTTGAACAAACATTCTATTTATACATTTCTATATGATTAAATATTTGTGATTTCAAACATTGTTGGCCGAAATCTATACATACAACATAGATACGTAAAATTATTTACAGCAATGCGCTATAAACCTTCAAAGTATTACATTCCAAATAAGCATACTTATTACAACATAATATATAAAAATATAGTATATAAAGGCACCCATAAAAGTAAGATTGTATACATTATATACAATATATATATATATATATATATATATATATATATATATATATATATATATATATATATATATATATATATATATATATATATATATATATATATATTTGTGTGTGTGTATGTTTCACATCGACAACTCGAAAAATAATGAGCCGATCTTGATTAAATTTGGTGAGTTCGTTTCTTTTGCAGGTGGCATAACTTCGTTAGCCAGGAAAATCGCATCCGTTTTTCTAGATAGTTTTTTTTTTCCGTAAATAACAAAGCTATAGCAACGAAGTTTGATACGCAGATTTACAATATGAAAAGTATACTATGTGCCAAAATTTAAGTATCCAAGTTTAAAGAAAAAAGTTCGGGACGCAGCAAGTGCGTTATGGTAGTGAATTTTCATAAAAATGTTTTTAATAGCAAATATATTATGTGTTTTTTTTCAGAAATCAGGGATCAAATTTGATTACCAGTATAACATATATAGTAAAAACAATGGGCCATGTTTCATCAAAATAACTTTAATTTTTTTTGAAAGAAAACACAAAATTTTCCGAGAAAACCTGGGCCGATTTTCCTGACTAACGAACTTATCCAAGCCATTTGCAAAAGGAAGGTATTAACCAAATTTAATCAAAATTGGCCCATTATTTTTTGAGTTATCGGTGTGATACATATATATATATATATATATATATATATATATATATATATATATATATATATATATATATATATATATATATATATATATATATATATATATATATATATATATATATATATATATAAACATATAAAAATTGAAACTGACCCCGGCTATGTGTTCTGGGGGCCTAATTAGCGCTCATTTGAAGAAATTTTTCCAAAATTCAAAAGTCGGGATCTCATTATTAATTTTTTTAAAGAAAATTCACTAAAAACAAAAGAGGAAAATAAATATATTGCGCCAACAGAAAAGACGTCTTAAGAGTTTGTCACCAAAAATCGCTGATTGAGAATTTTAAAAGTGGTATTGCTTTTATGGAAAATACAGAAACATCCCTGAACGTCTCACTTTTGTGTGTTATTGCATTTATATTATTGCTTGTAATATTTTAGGCCTCTTTACCCACACAAAAAGATTTGATTAAACAGCTTTTAAAATGTCCACAACGGAACTATTTACCAAACGTAAGGTTGTTTGCTATTACCTTAAATTTTTATTCAAACAAAGCTTATAATTACGTTCGAGAAAAATTTATGAAATCTTTGCCACATCCTCGAACTATTTCTAAATTGTTCTTGGATTATGCAAAGAAGCATTAGCGGTTTTGGATTCAAAAATACGAGAAGCAGCTGAAAAATGTCGCAAAATATTTTGTTAAATACCTAGTCATCGACGAGATGTTCATAAGACGTCAAGTTGAGTGCACACAAAAAAAGTTTTGTGGTAACGTAGATATTGGCGTAGATATGAATAATTCAAACGAGCTTCCAGTAGCTAGAGAAGTTTTGCTTTTCTTATTAGTTGCTTCAAATGGCCACTGGAAAGTTCCAGTGGGTTATTTCTTCCTAGCTGGAATTTCTCGTGAAGAAAAAGCAAGCCTATTATTTAATCGGGCTTTAAGTTTTATCCATCAAGCAAGAATAGTCGTTACTTCCGTAAGTTTTGATGGAGCAGCTGCAAATATAAGCATGGTTTAATGTTTGGGAGCAAATTTAGATACATTTATTCAAGAAGGTTTAAAGGCTTATTTGCCGCATCCTGTGACCAATGAAAATGTATATATTTTCCTAGATGCTTGCCACATGATGTAATTAACAAGAAATTATCCGGTAAGTTGTAGATGGCAGCAGACAAATCAGGTGGTCATTTCTAGAAAAACTAGCAGAGCTTCAAGCTTTTTTCTTAAATTTTTGTTGAAATCACTTTTTACTGAATTTGCATAGAAAAAAATCGCTTGTGACGAGATCACAACATTGCAACATTAAGACTTTCGAACATTTTATTCGAGAAATCATTTCTATAAAAATTCACTACAATAACGTACTTGCTGCGTCCAGACTTTTTTGTTAATAGTATACTTAAATAATGTATGGGTAGTTAAACATCTTTTAAATTTTATTCTATTATTTTAATCGTATTTATGAAAATTTCAATTCTATTTCTCGAGACGCCTATGGTGTCGAGGACCATGTAAACAAACATTTTATTCAATGTTGGTTTCAAACATTACAATGCATCGCATTGGGTGATGCCTGGTCTATTCGTAGATAGATAGCCAAAGGTTTTACCCGTATTAGTTGGTTTTGTGGTATGTGTCAATCTACGTATGGCAGCTAACTAGTCCATCTTCCTCAGGCATTGGACTTCAATCACTTGGTGGTTTCAGTTTATGTCTTCCAGATTTTATTTTTAATTTGGACAAAGCTCCAAATTTTGTAAACCAAATGACTTCAAATTTTTAACAAAGGTTTACTTACATTATTTCTAGCTACACGTAACGTAACATTTAAGTTCATCTAATACTTCCAAAAACATAGCGTTTTCAACAATATTTCTATATATTTTTGGGGAAAAAATATCTGCTGAAACTGATTTACGAACTCGTCAGCGGTCTTAACTAAATGAAGATATAAGCCAAGTTTCATTCAAATCAGTTCATTATTTTGTGAGTTATCGCTCGGATACATATAATATTTATATATATATATATATATATATATATATATATATATATATATATATATATATATATATATATATATATATAAAAGTCTGGACGCAGCAAGTGCGTTATGGGTGTGAATTTTCATAGAAATGATCTGGCACAAAATATTTTTTATAACTTTTTTTTCTTTTAACATAGAAATATAGATTTTGGTATATAGTTTCCTTTTAGTGTCGTAAACTTACGTACCAAATTTGGTTACCATAGCTTTCCTATTTTTTGAGATAAAATTGTTTTTCGAAAGAAAACCCAAAATTTTCCTGGAAAACCTCGTCCGATTTTCCTGGATAACGAAATTATCCAAGCCACCTACAAAAGGAAGGCACACGCTAAATTTTATCAAAATCGGTCCATGATTTTTTGAGTTATCGGTTATAAATATATATATATATATATATATATATATATATATATATATATATATATATATATATATATATATATATATATATATATATATATATATATATATATATATATATATATATATATATATACACATATATATATATATATATATATATATATATATATATATATATATATATATATATATATATATATATATATATATATATATATAAACATATAAAAATTGAAACTGACCCCGGATATGGGTTCTAGGGGTCCTAGATCGCGCTCATTTGAAGAAGTTTTTTCAAAATTCAAAAGTCAAGATCTCCTCGTTAGTGAATTTTTTCTAAAAAAATTCACTAAAAGTTAGAGATATTGAAAATTTGGGTGCTGCTGGTGAAAGAAGAAGAAACGCATAAAACCAAACTATCTTGTGCGGTTAGCCAAATCTATTGTATAGTGGTGGTTTCCAGGAAACCACCACCACTCTAAGCTACATTCCGAACGACTCACATCATACGTACGCAGAAAAAATGGCCAGTCTGAATTGTTTAGTAAACCGGTTAATTAATTTTTCTTGAAACAAAAGTAGATATACCAAAGAATTAAATTACATTAAGAACGTCGCCGTATATAACGGATACACTGCTTGCCGAGTATGAAAATTAATCAACAAACAGAAAACAAAGAAAATATTGACGGAATCAACGACGTTTAGAAGAGAGAAATCCGAAAATAACTTTGTTTGCTTACCATTTGAACCTCGAATCACGAGGGGTGCATTTTTAAAAAAGCCAACTTGCAGCTAACATTTTCGACAAAAGATACCTTTAAAAACTTGTTAGGTAACCCAACAGACAAGGATAGCACGGCCAAAATGTCGAGAATTTTTGAAATAAGTTGTAAAGGGTGTAATCTTAAGTACGTCAAACAAACAAAGAGATCGATTGGAATTAGATTAAAAAAACACTTTGCCCAATTACGATACGGTACTTTGGATAGATTTTCCGTCGCCCGACATATATGGGAAAATAATTATCAAGTTAATGAAGATAATCTCAAATTACTAAAAAATGTTAGACCACCAGGACAGCTAAACGCGTTCGAGAGTTAATAAACAAGATACTAGCAAAAATTGTACACGTTAATCATAGGGCGTGTTGAGCTGCATCTTACAATTTTTTTTTGATAATAATAATAAGTCGTTGGTGTTAAAAATATTTTTTTCTAATCGAATACCCCTTAATGTATTGCATTTTTGAATTTTCCATCAAATTATAATGCATGTTTGTAAGGAAGAAAATTAAAGTGCTCTTGCTTTCGAGTTATTTAAATTGTTTTGCAGCTTTTCATATTTTAGGTGCATTTCAAAAATTATGGTACCTTTTTACCAATAGATAGGGAATCCCATTAAAATGCCGGCTTCAGAGATGTTTTCGTTTATATTAGTTGTAAATTCATGTACTTTTTCAAACAATAAAGTAATTAAAAAAAAATGTGGTAAACTGTTTCCACTATATAGCTTATAAATTTGATGCATGCTTTCATTAAAAAACGACCTATTATGTAGTTTAAAAAATATATTTATGAAAATTCACTACCATAACGCACTTGTTGCGTCCAGACTTTTTTATACTCCGATGACGCTAACCTTGTTGGTGAAACGATCGCTGGGTCTTTAAAAGGGCGTTGGGTTGATTTAGGTTATCTAAGTGTACTTAATAATTCCAAACAATTATGTTGTCATATAACTGCAGTTTTTGTCAATAGACCGTAAAATTTAAATAAAGGGGGTTTCTTTTTATTGTGGTTTAAAGTAGGTTGTGTTTACTTTTTACTCAAAATACAGA
Source organism: Tillus elongatus (assembly GCA_964006375.1). Lineage (NCBI taxonomy): Eukaryota > Metazoa > Arthropoda > Insecta > Coleoptera > Cleridae > Tillus > Tillus elongatus. The sequence continues at coordinate 112,971,576 of OZ023262.1, read as the reverse complement.
AATTGGTCGATGGCAAGCAAGCAATCTTACAGACGAAAAATGTAGTGTATGCTGCCATCTTCCAGAGAATAGGCTAAGCGAGCCACCTCTCCTGATACTTTTATCGATTGTCTTTTACAATACCAGTTAAAATAATTCATTTTTTTATATATAATAAAAATGTTCGTCGTGAATGCAATATGTTGAGTATCTTTTATGAAAAAAATTTTCAATGTCAGGACAAAATAAGAGTCTATAAAATATTTGCTACAGTTTTCTCTTCCTTTTACTTGCGCATGTTTTATAGATATGAAACAACGGTCAAGCAGTTTTGCAGCAAATGCATTCATAAAGCTTCTGTTTCGCTTTTTATTTAACAATAAATAAGTATATCGCTAACATATTTCATTTTGTTTAGAACGTAGGGCTAAATAGCGAAATATGTACGGTCTTTTGATCCTAGGAAGCAAAACAAAGCAACAATTTTTTGAGATAATCTAGGTATAAAAACTCGAGGAAACCGCGATTTAAGATTTTTTTTATTTGAGCGCAAACCAGGATCCAGAACTCATGCAAGGATGGGGTTAATCTTAGATTATTTACATACAGGGTGTTTTCGAAAATTGTAGTTAAATTAAAATCCTGGAAAGTAGATGTCAAAATCAACCGATTTAGCCCAATACACCTATACACTAAAATGCACCCTAAAAAAGCTACAACCATGCAAAATCAATATTACACATAATTCTTCTTCTTCTTCAGTCTGAACTCATCCAGTGTCGAATATAATCTTCTAATTCCTCCCATGCTTCTCTGTTCCTCGCTGTTCTCATTCACTGCTGTACAGCCATCTCCCTTATATCGTTATTCCATATTTTTTGGAGTCGTTTCACACTACTTCTTTTTGTCTCACTTGGTCTCCAAAAAACCACCCTCTTTGTCCACCTATCCATGTTTTGTCTAGCTATGTGGCCAGTCCACGGCCATTTGAGTAACACCGTCGTTTCCATAACATTCGCTTGTTGGTTTTGTTCCGAATTTCGCTATTTCGTATTTTGCCCCTCAATTTAGTCCCAACATAATCGTTTCCATGGATCTCTGTGCGACCCCTAATTTATCTGATGTTTCCTTTGTTATAGCCATAGTTTCTAGACCATATGTAGACACTGGTAGTATTCAGCTATTATACGTTTCCTTTTTCAAGTCTAATGGTACTTCCCAATCTTTAAAGATGTAGTTTAATTTCTCAAACGCTATCGATACCAACTGAATCCCACGTTTAATATCTGCGCTCTCATTTTACTTGCCAATTCTAATTCTATGTCCGATCGATATATATATATATATATATATATATATATATATATATATATATATATATATATATATATATATATATACAGGGTGTCCCTCTAACAATGGGCCAAACCCATATATTCGGATAGAGCATCAAAAATTAAATAATAGACTTTCATTAATACGTTTTGTCCGATTGTTGCTTGTTTTCGATATACAGTGTGTTAAATTTGACTTTGAAAAAAATTAAATCGCTCGTTTTTCTGCTAATTACTGGAATATTGATTTGGAACTTTGTAATTGGGGGTTATCGAGGATGCCGCTTCCAACCGTGATACCTTCTTTGAGCTACATCATAGTTGGCGCCACCTACACTAAACCCGAATGTTTCACAGAGTCATAACTTTTTCGATGATCAACTTTCTGCAAATATGTTCAGAAAAACTGAAAACTACTAATTTTTTGTACGAAAAAGGTATACTTAGTTGAAACTCATAAAGTGAGTGGTTACCGAGATATTTCGGTTTTAATAATGGTGTGCATTGAAAATCTCTCAAATCTGAAATTTTATTAACATTATTATTATCACTAAATTATAAGAAAAAATTGACAATTATCGAACAATTCACTTAATAAGATTCTCAAAATGGCCTCCGCCTACTTCAATACATTTTTCTAGTCTCAACCCAAAATTTTGCCTCACCTTAAAAAAAGTTTGATAATCGTTTTTCAATATATCACTGGATTCGATTATTCTAGCCCAAAGTTCATCTCTGGAGTTACAAATATTCTTGTATACTAATTCTTTCAAGTGACCCCAGAGGGAGAAATCTAGAGGATTGAGGTCGGGGCTACGTGCAGGCCAAGGAAAATCTCCACCTCGACCTATCCATCGGCGCGGATAATTTTGGTTCAGAAATTCTCTGACAGGAAGTCCATAATGGGCAGGTGCCCCGTCGTGAATGAACCATAATCTCCTGCGCATGTCTAGAGTGACATCTTCCAAGAGAATAGGAAGTTGATCTCTCAAGAAAATTGAATAATTCTCCACATTGAGCCTTGCAGGAAGTTCTATTGGTCCCAACAACACGTCGCCTAGTATGCCACACCAGACATTAATAGAGAACTCATGTTGAAAATGGTGTTCTCGCGTCAAATGAGGATTGCTGCTGTCATATGTGTGAGCATTTTTGAAATTGAAAACTCCTCTTCTTGTGAATGTCGCTTCGTCAGTGAATATAATGTTGTTGAAGAAAAACGGATCGTCATTCTGATACCGACGAATGCGTTCACAAAATCCAATCTAGATAGTAAATCTAGAGGTAAAAGATTCTGCACTGGTGTGAAGTGGTAAGGATGTAACTTTTCTTTTCTGAGAAGTCTACCAATACTTGATTTATTTATTCCAGTTGCTGCAGAGAGGCGTCTTACGCTTGTTTCCGGATCTTCTGCAAGGCGTACTAATATCTCTTCCTCTTGATGTACAGGACGTCTTGGTCCACCAACTTCCGACTTCGAATTGAAAGAACCAGTTTCACCTACGAATACATTAGGACGAGATGATAGGCATCCGTGTAACAAAATGTGTATTTCACGATTTTTCCAGCCCTCAGGTGTGAATTTTGTCAAAACTTTCGTTTCAGAAATAATCAATGGCAATGAGTGCATATTACTCTTTTACATACCTAATTTATCGCATAATCTTCTAAAGGTCTTGTGATCTGGTTGTCTACGACTAGGATATAATTCCAAGTATCTGGCGGCGGCTTGGTGGCTACGGAAGTTTGATTGCGCATAAACGCAGATCATATCTCTCTTCTCAATATTGCTAAACTCATTATGGCGAGGCATTTCAGAAATAATAACTACCTACTGCTCTTAATTGAAAAACCATGTGCTTGTCAAAATTGACAGATTATGTTTATTGTGTTGATGACATCCCTATGAAAACGAAAAACAAAAGATATTTCATCTACTTCATTGACAGTTGTTGACCCGGCCAATCAACTGCTATAGTTATTAGCGCCGTGATATGTCCACAGGAATACATCTTTTATTTGCCAAAAACATACTTATTCTATGAAATCGAATTAAATCCAGAGAAACTTCCCAATTTTTAGGAATTGATTTAGAATTAGAAAATTATGATTAAAATACACCGACCTCAATCCTCTAGAATTTTCCATTGGGGTTACTTGAAACAACTGGTACATACACAATAATGTTTGTAACTCCAGAGATGAACTTTGGGCCAGAATAAAATTTCAGATTTGAGAGATTTTCAATGCACAACATTATTAAAACCGCAATATCTCGGTAACCACTCACTTTATGAGTTTCAACTAAGTATACCTTTTTCGTACAAAAAATTAGTAGTTTTCAGTTTTTCTGAACAGATTTGCAGAAAGTTGATCATCGAAAAAGTTATGACCCTGTAAAACATTCGGGTTTAGTGTAGGTGGCGCCAACTATGATGTAGCTCAAAATAGGTATCACGGTTGGAAGCGGCATCCTCGATAACCCCCTATTACAAAGTTCCAAATTAATATTCCAGTAATTAGCAGAAAAACGAGTGATTTAATTTTTTTCAAAGTCAATTTTAACACACTGTATATCGAAAACAAGCAACAATCGGACAAAACGTATAGATGAAAGTCTATTTAATTTTTGATGCTCTATCCGAATATATGGGTTTGGCCCATTGTTAGAGGGACAGCCTGTATATATATATATACTTATATATATATATATATATATATATATATATATATATATATATATATATATATATATATCTGTGTGTGTGTGTGTATGTATATATGTTGACGTCACACTCGCTGCTACTGATGATTTTGGTTACTGATATTCATCGATAGTCTTATAATTTTTTATCTAAGTCGCTCAGTATATTACCTAGTTCGTGAACATTTGTACTTATTAGGAGTAAGTCATTAGCGAACCGTAAGTGGTTTAGACGTATTTCATCGATACCTTTGCCTTCCCAAGACAGTTGTTTAAAGTTGTTCTCCAGGCATAAGGTAGACAATTTGGGGGAGATTGTATCTCCTTGTGGCACGCCTTTGGCTAGCTTTACTTTCTCGGTTTTAAGGTCGTCTCTTTATATGGTTTTTAAAGGTGGCTTTGTTGTAGATCTCCATAAAAATATATGTAGTAGTATCTCGAATCAATTCTGGCATCTACCATTGGGTTAAGAAGACCCACGTTTCAACCCCTTCAAAAGATTTATAGTAGTCAACAAATGCCAAGTATAAGGAATGTTGTACTCTGTTGTCTTTTCTATAAGTATCCTAACTGCAAATGGTCGACGGTATTAAAGCCTCCTCGAAACACGGCTTGCTTTACTGACTGATACGAGTCTACCTTTATTGTTGTTCGGTTTGATATAATTCTCGTAGAGTTTATATAGGTGTGATAGCAAACGTATGGGTCTATAATTTTCCATGTTTTTGTTTTCTCCTTTCATGTGCAGAAGAATAACCACGGCGTTTTTCCAGGGTTCCGGTATTTTTCGTTCCATCAAACATTTTTCTAGCAACATTTTTCCCCCCATTTTTAACATTTTAGAGGTTTAGATGTGATCTGGTGTTCGCAGGGACACTTACCATTTTTCACATTCCCTAGTGCGTATTTGACTTCCGATTTTGATATGTCTGGAATATCCTGATTTGATATGGTCTCTGCTAATAGTTTTCCATAAGATCTTTCGATTTACTTAACTATTTCCCTTTTATCTGATATATAGAATCCGTTAAATATAATACGAAACCCAATAGTTGTAGACATTATTTCAAAATTTTGTAAGCATTAGTTGGTACTATAAGTTAATATTTTAAAGTTAGTAAACGTTCTAAGCACGACCCTGTTTTTGATAGCCATTAAGACAATAACCGTCAGACATGGATACAGCAACCAGTATCCATTTCTGTCTTTGTCGATGACATTGTAGTGTATCATAGAGGAAAAACCATTGATATACCGCATAAAATAATGCAAGAGAGTATTGGGAGCCTAACAACTTAGGAATCTCACAATGGCTTTAAATTTTCGCACACAAGGACCAAATTACGTTGAGATTATCCATAAAGAATAACACAGAGCTTTTACCAGATTTAAAAAGACACAATGTATCGTAATGGAATTTTCAGTACATACATTTTTAGGTTTGAGGCTAGATTCAAGACTAGCTTCTTTTTTGTTCCCTCAGGGCTCGTCCGCGGCTTTGCCGCCCCGATAGCACTGCAACCTTTGATTGATTGTGCATCAAGACTAGCTTGGCGGACACATATTACAAACCTCGAAGCAGAATATATCAAATGATTAAACACTATAAAGGCGGTAGCTAAGCAACACTGGGGAGCTGATGAAACAGTACTGATATCAATTTACAAACAGATTTGCAAATCCAAAATAGATATAAATAATATACTCATCTGCGTCTGAAAGGCTGCGTCTGAAAGGCTTCTCAAAACCCTGAACACCGTTCAGCGTAGCGCACGTGGACTGGCTCTAGGAGCATTTAGAACATCACCAATAGTAAGCTTGTACAGATAATCAAACGATCCAACGTTATGGCTGCAAAGGGATAAGTTCACACTTACCTCGGCTGCAAGAACAGATTTTCGCCACCACGAACTATCATACAAGGCTCCCTTTGAAAATAAGTATTCCATAGCCTACGAAAACAAGCCAAATATGCACAAACCCGTTTGCATCAAACTAGAAAACTAGGACCTGAATACACAACACATTCTTCAGTCGACTGGAAACGAACACCTTGGCAAATGAAACGACCACATTTCAATACAACGCTGGCAATATTAGACGAAGCGTCGACACCTCCTTTAATTGTGAGAAATAGGTTCATTGAAATTTCTGAGACGTATAATCATAAAGCTGTTATCTACAGAGATGTGTATATATACACAGATGCCTTAAAACGACAATTATACACACAAAATTGGATCGGCAAAAAAATACGATCAACCGTAAACCCTGCACAAACAGACATTATTATTATGTGGGTGCAAACAAAAATGACAAGTTCAGTGGTGCAGCTTCGAAACAAAAGTTCATGACGTGGAAACATCCGGAGCTTTAAGCAGGGTGGATCATTTTCAAAGCAGGCAACAGGTTGTAGGTAGAAAACTCAGGATTAACCACACCTTGTTAAGCCACAAACGCATACTTGAGAAACAAGAAACACCACATTGTGAAACCTGTCAAGTTAATTGAAGTGTAAAACACATACTATTCCAGTGTCCCAGAAACACCACACCAGACCAGTCCATAATTTTCCCGACAGCCTCTTTAGACTTCTGAAGACGGACGGTACATGGTTGAACGAGGTGTTTAGTTTCCTACATACAGAAACTTTTGCCATTGCTGGTTGTATATGTGTGTGTGTGTGTTTTAATTTCTTTAGCGTTGGCCTATTTCCGCGACTATGGCCAATCACCGACGCCAGCAGTTTCACCTCACTATACTGGAAATCTTGCCGAACCCTTGCCTTTCTATAAGAAGGTAGAGATCTTTAACGTGCCCAACATCGCATGGACACGGGGCCGACGGCTTTACGCCCTTTCCGAAGGGCGGAACGTGCAGACATTCAACTTGCTCAAATACAATGCCACAACCTCGGTTGGTGTTAATTGTACAGTATGTACTAAAAAAGTGAAAGGAGTACCCTGGGATGGACCCCAGTACCGTTCGGTTCAGAGGCACACGTTCTTACCAGTGAACCACCGCGCGGTTCTAGGGTGTATATGTATCTGTGTATATATGTTTGTAACATTTTGTACGGTGCCAATGACCCTGGTAGTTGAGGCACCTTAATTATTAAGTTTAAAAAGAAAGGTAATATAACTTCATTGCAACAAGAGTAGTTGAAAATTAGGGAGTAGCTACCTTTTTTCATTCAACCTATTTATTTGACCAATGTTTTAGTGAAATAATATCCTAAAATGTTTGTGTATCTTGCATTTTTGCCATAAAATCATTATTGTTTGAGATAAATCATACAATTAAATTAAATATCGGACCTACTTGATCAATGAAAAACCTTCTGTTGATTCATGTGTAGCCTTTGACTTTTAGTGAATTTTCGTAGAAGAAATTCAGTACTGGGCAGATCCTGACTTTTGAATTTTGAAAAAATCTTTTCAAATGAGCGTTAACTAGGACGCCTAGAACCTATATCCAGGGTCAGTTTCAATTTTCATACACACACACACACATATATATATATATATATATATATATATATATATATATATATATATATATATATATATATATATATATATATATATATATATATATATATATATATACATATATATTAATTTATTTATATAAGATTTTAATAAAATTTGGCAGGTACCTTCATTTTTTAAATGGCTCTTATAAGTTCGTTATGCAGGAAAATCGGATCAGTTTTTCCGGAAAAATGTTCCACACTGCATAAAATAAATATTTATTTTACATATGTGTAGCTGCTTCGGGTTTCTGTTAATCTTACATTGATAATTTTAAAATTTGATGTAACTGTATAATTTCATACAAAAGTAAAATTACAGTAAAAATTAGATAATTCAGAACATTCAAAAATGTTTCGCAAAATAGTTTCTGAATCTCAACAATAACGAACAGTTTTTTGAAACATATATTTAATATGACATACGATCTTTCCACAAATTTGCTAAAGCTTAATTATTTCATTTAACTTTTCAATGATTCACAAGTTTTTAGTTAAGGTTTCTATATTCATTGGGCTGTAAACTAGAACCGATTCATTGCATTTTCTCACTAGAGTTTTACGTCTTACCTGATAACTCAACAGCCTTATGTATCTTTAGATTTACAAAACATGTTGAAAGTAAATAATCAACAAATAATATTTAAAAATTTAATATATCTTTATTACTTTGTAAAATGTTTTAAAAATAACATTGTCAGCAATATGTGCATTTTTAATACAATTTTTGTTTACAATATTCAACTTAAGTTTATGTTTTTTTAAATTAATATTTAATTTAATGAAATACAAGAACAGAGGCAATTAAATGATAAACTTATATTCGATTTTCCAACAATAAATATAATAACTCAAAATCTTATGCTAAATGTTGCTCTTCTGGCTGTGTCCTCCCTTCCTTCTTGGATTTCCCAATAGAGACGGCATCGTCCACAGTGTCTGGCAATTTCTTGTGCAGAGTTTCCGGGAAGGAGAGAGCTAGAAGTCCTGAAGTGCCTGCCATTATGCCGAACATTATCATGGGTAACGACTTCGACACTCTAGCCTGTAACCGCATGTAACATATATGAGTAATTTGCAAGCATGATTTCGTTAATAAGTTTCCTTACCAAGAGAGGCACTTGTGGGGCTATCATCGACCCGAAGCGTCCGAACATTGAGCAAAGTGCAAACATGGAATGTCTGGAACTTGTTGGGAACATCTCCGTCGTATAAACGTATACCACCATGTAAGCGATAGTTAAACAGAATTTGCCCACAAGGAATAATATCGTATGGACTGATGGAATATCTGAAACATCAATCACTGTAGGTTATTTATTTACTTTGTATAATAAGGGCAAGTGGTCTAAATGTAGACGGGGGTAAGAGGATACATAACGTAGCATGTTATTCATATTCTTATAAGTGTTGTTATTACATATTTGGATGTAGTTGAAGACAGGGACATACTTTGAGAAAAATCTAGTTTTTATACCATAACATAAAGGATTGCGATTAACTTTTGAAAGTATAATTGTATGATATACTGCTTAAAATATTTTTCACCCCAAACAGTATTTTAGTGAAAAATTTCACTAATGAAGAGATCCCGACTTTTAAATTTTGAAATTTCTTCAAATGACCAAGAACTAGGCCCCCTAGAACCCATATCCAGGATCAGTTTCAGTTTTTATATGTTTATATATTTATATATATATATATATATATATATATATATATATATATATATATATATATATATATATATATATATATATATATATATGTATGTATGTATGTATCACACCGATAACTCAAAAAATAATGGTCCGATTTTGATCAAATTTGACAAATACCTTCCTTTTGCAAGTAGCTTGGACAAGTTCGTTAGTCAGAAAAATCGGATTAGATTTTCCCGGAAAATGTTGTCTTTCTTTGTCTTTCGAAAATATATATATCTCGAAATATCAAAGTGATGGCAACCAAATTTGGTACGCTGGTTTCTGTTATAAAGAGTATCATACGGACAAAAAAGTTATAGGTAAATTAATTTTTAATTAATTAAATATGATTCAGGAAAGTTAGAAATGTAAAAATTTATTTATCAGAATGTGGGTGAAAAATACTACAAGAAATGACTAACAAGCACCTAGATATGTGTCTAAGTCGTTATTTTCCTAGATTTCGTTAAATATAAGCAAAAAATCAATTGTAAATCAAAAAGAATTTATGTAAATTGTAAAACCTTGAACAATACGATATTCGTGCTGGTAGATGCATATACTGCGTAGCTCAGTGGGCTAGGTGTACGTTGGTCGGTTTACATCGAAATAATCGACTGCCAGATGACGCGTTCTAGCCCTGGTTCGTGACTTCGCTTTTCATCATTTTTTTAAGTCTTAAATTACTTTAGAGTTATCTAATTTGATTGTTGCCATTCCGATTAATTTTATAGCGAGTTTTTGTATAAAAAATAATTTGATAAAGATGAGATGAAAGTTCTAAGACTTAATTCAATTTGAATAGCATATCTGGTTGTTTGTTTTTGCTCTAACTTAGTAAAATCGTTCCATATTTAATACAGTCGTGCTTGTTTTAGGGAATATTCTTTAAAAAAAATCACTAACGAGGAGATTGCGACTTTTGAATTTAGAAAAAATTTCTGAGCTAGTCCCTCTGAACCCATATCCAGGGTCAGTTTCAATTATATATATATATATATATATATATATATATATATATATATATATATATATATATATATATATATATATATATATATATATATATATATAAAGGGTGAATAATTTACCAAAATTTAGGTCTGTAAGTTTATAGACAAAAAAGTTAGAGGAGTTTAAACAAACAAAAATTAGGGTTTTCCTCAAAACGTAAAAAGTCGCAATTTGAAACCGCAAAATTGGTAACATTTAGGCAAGAAACCTGAAAGAAATATGGATTTTGTAAAGAGTGTTCTACAAACCCCTAAGTTTCAGTTTAAACCATTATTGGCCTTCATTTTAATAAAATATTTCCAGAAAATTCATTTCAAATAGACACTCTCTCTCTGATGCTTTGGAAGCAGTTTTAAATTATATTTGCGGTTCAACGATCTATAATTTTTAGCTACTTTTCGTAGAAAAAAATCGTTAATGAGGAGACCGCGGCTTTTGAACTCTAAAAAGATTACTTCAAATGAAAGCAAACTAGGCCACCTAGAATCCATATCCGGGTTACTTTCTGTTTACATATATACAGTGTAACGCATTTCTATGGTAAAGCTCAATATAATTGTTATTATGCAAGATACGAGAAAAAAAATACGTTACCTATAGGGTGTTTTGAGCTGCATCTTATAAAATTATTTTGACAACTGAGGTGGCCCATAAGTCGTTGGTGCTACCAACATATTTTTTTAACATTCCTTATTGCATTTTTGAATTTTTAATCGAAATATGATGCATGTTTGTAAAAAAATCGAGAAGGAGTAAGTGCGTTTTAGTAGCCAATTTTCATTAAACGCTTGAAAATTCAATAACGCAATTTGTTATTGACCTAAGGAGTTTTTTCGGCAATGTTTCAAGTTTACTTTCGGAAATTTTTTTTATAAATTTTTATAAATTTTCAAACAAGTTATGTTGGTAAAATATGGTACATTGTTCCTACTATATAGGTTATATCGGTGACCAAATTTATTCCTGCTTGCATTAAAGAGACATATTTTCTATCAAAAACATTTTAAGAAAATTCACTTCCATAACGCACTTGCTGCGTCCAGACTTTTTCAGTTGGTGAAATACAATTTAAATATTTTAAATAAATTTTCACTTTAAATTGCATTACCTTCTTTATCTGTTTTCACTTGAGAGCGAAGTTACTTTTGTTAAAAAAAAGTTATATTTCTGTATGCAGCCTTTTTATTATTTGTTTGTTGCCGTTTTTAGTGAATTTTCGTAGAAAAAATTCACTAATGGGACTAATGAGCGCGAGCTAGGACCTATTGAGTCCATATCCGGGGTCAGTCTCTATTTTTACCTTCGAAAATAAAAAAGTCTGGACGCAGCAGGTGCGTTATGATATTGAATTTTCATAAAAATATTTTTAATATCAAATATGTCTGTTCTCAATTTAAGCAGCCATCGCATTTGTTACCCATAGAGCAGAAACAATCTATTATATTTCATCAAAATAGCTTCATTGTTTGAAAAAGTACATTTTTTCTAAAATGAACTCAAAATGTTCCTGAAAAAACTGGTATGGTTTTCTTGCCCAACGAGCCTCTTCAAGTTATTTACCCACCTACTAAAATATAGATAGTCACAAAAACTTTTCAAAGAAAATTGAAAAACATTTCATGAAAATGTGCAAGCAATTTTTTGAAGAAAATCGGAAAAAATTTGTCTCATTATAACTTATTAAACATTTATCATTAATTGTCAAAATTTAACAAAAAAGACTCCCAAAAAAATTGTTTCTACAGAAGCACACAAAAAATTCTGCGACAACTGCCTAAATATTTTTTGCACAAAATTTTGTTAAAAGAATACATAAAATTCAAATTATATACCCAATTTATAATTAAAATTGAAAATTAAATAATCTGTTAGCACGAAAATCCATTAAAACCTAATTTTTTTCCGAAATAAAAGCAGATCTCTATAAATATCAAATTATTTTTTCATATTTTGTATGTATTATGATATGAAATGTCATCAAGCATGTCATTATAAAAATTTATTTCACAATTAGTGCATCAATAACAAACCGGCGCGTTCTTTGACGAAATTTTGTTTTGAAAGGAATCAAAATGACAGGCAATAACCATCTAAAGGGAGTTTTGATGAAACTGTTCATTCTTCATGGTAAATGTGATCAAATTAGAGCAGGAACATGCAGAAAGTTCAATGAAATCTTTCCCGATTTACAACCAAATAAACTTTAACACACACTAATAACACAGCAACTTCATTTTCATAGCTTTATCATTATTAGCAGATATTTAAGTTGCCGGTGTCCATTAAGCAGCTAATAAAAATGATTATTGCATGCATTAAAGTATTCATTATTTAAATTGGTGGCTAGCAAGCAATAGCAAACGTCTAATTTCATATTATAAGAAATTAAAATAACATCACAATACAGCTAATGGTGCGTTTACATCTGACACTTATTACATTATATTTATGTCAGATAAACTTATGTATAAATGTAAACGCTAAGAAATTTCTGAGATAATATATTTCAATATTCAGCATTATGTGTCGGCAGATTTCTACCACTAGATGTAAACACCGATTATTTTCATGTTTTAACTCGCATGACATATATCGCCGTAGTTCAGCAGTAGTATACTTTTGAATGTCAGATGTAAACACACCATTACAAAGGAATGCCGAATGACATCTGCGCGTCAGATTTTGATCAAAGCAACGAGCGGTGTTGCGATCTGACACGATTGTGGTCTACCGCGTTGTTATATATATATATATATATATATATATATATATATATATATATATATATATATATATATATATATATATATATATATATATATATATATATAATAAATTTGTGTTCTAGTGATCTCATGATTTTTAGTCCATCACTAGATAGACTAAAAATCATGAGAAACTGGTAAATCGCAATTTTCTAGTATTAAACAGAGTTACGGATTACTGTTAGAATTAGGTTTTATAACAAAAATTTATTTACTATCAACAGTTATTAACATATAAAATAATTATATACCCGCAAGGTTTAACTACAGGAAATGCCTAAAGATCTGACAACCTGGATAAGAAGCAACTTCACCTCCCAATAATAATTATAACGGCCATCGTTATATTTTAATCTACGATCTATTTAAATAGCAGATCAGTAGACACGCACACAGATAGCGTAATCTGTGTTTGTCCGGCACTGTAGATGCTTTCAAATAACTTTATTTTTCTTTGATCAAAGCGCTTGAAAATTGATAGACAGGCAGGACTGTCTATCTTATTTTAAGTTGTTAATTTTCGTTTTAATCTCTTGAACACTTTCAAAGATATTGCGTTTAAAAATTGTGTGTGTGTGTATACAGGGTGTTCTACAAGCTCTATGACAAACTTTTCCAGATAATAGCTCTCATAATTCTAAACAATTTTTTCTTAATGAACATGGGTCCGATTCACTTTTGTTAAGAATCTACAAGCATTAAACCTTTATTAACAATTAACAATAAAAATTTAACTTAAATGAAAATCACAAAACTTAAGACTATGCATATTGTTCGAAATGTACACCCTCGGCTTGAATGCAAGCCTCACATCGACGAAGTAAAGATTTGGTCACTCGAAGGATGAGATTTGGATCACATCTTATTTGGTTAGCTGCATCTTGAATTCTTTCAAGTAACTGCTGACGGGTAGTGATTTCAACATGGTAGACCAGCTGCTTCATGTGTCCCTATAAATAAAAATCCAGAGGATTAAGATCGGGGCTACGAGTTGGCCATAATATTGGACCTCCTTGAGCTATCCATTTATTTGGGAAATGTTGATTTTACCAAGCAGCAACTTGTCTTCCTCTATGTGATAGTGCGCCGTCGTGTTGATGCCACATATTCTGAATAATGTTAAGTTGTACGTCATCAATGAACTCTAAAATGTCGTGTTCTAAGAAATGTCTATACAGATCTGCATTTAAACGATCATTTAGAACATGCACAGATAATAGATTATTTTTGAAAATGCCACCCCAAACGTTGACACTGAATCGTTGCTGAAATCGTCTTGATCTAATTGCATGTTGATTTTGCAACGCCCATACATATTCATTATGATTATTATTTATGATGTCCCTAGTAGAGCACGCTTCATCAGACCACATGACGAGCGAATTGAATCTATCATTTTGTGATTGTTGTTGAAGTAACCAACGACAAAATTATAATTGATGTGGGGCATCTCCAGCATGCAACGCCTGTACATTTTGACGATGAAACGGATGTAACATTTCTCTGTTCAATACACGCCATGCAAAATTCAGTGATACATGAACGTTACTAGATATACGCCGAACACTAATTGAAGGATTATCAAGGGCAGCATCTATTACATTTTCTTCATCTTGTTCATTTTCTTCAGTAGGACGAATGGCCTTCTTTGGAGCAAGGTTACCTGCTTCTCGAAGTCTACGAAATGATGCACTAAACACCGTGTGGGCAAATTGGTATATCTATTTGGATATCTGCGTCGATATTCACGCGCTGCTTCTCTTGCGTGTCCATTGGAATACCCATATACAAACACAATATCTGCATATTCCTCAATTGTTAATGAATGCATTGTTTATTTAGAACTTTTACACGAAGTATCAAATATTGTACAATTAAAATTACACTAACAATATTTATTGTGATAACAACTGTCATTTTTATTTATCAGCCTACTTTTGATTTAAGTAGGTGCACCTATATTTTATAGGTGTGCATTGTTTCATATTCAAATGATTTTGCGTGATGATTATTTCAATGTTTGTAACTTTTAAACAAAAACGAATCGGATCATTATTAATTAACAAAAATGTTTAGAATTTTGATAGCTATCATCTGGCAAAGTCTGTCATAGAGCTTGTAGAACAGCCTGTATATACACATGAAAAAAATCAAACTGACTTTAGATGTGGGTTCTAGGGGCCCTAATTCGCGTTCATTTGAAGACATTTTCCGAAAGTCTCACCACTTAATGAAAATTCACTAAAGTGAATTTTTTTAAAAAGTTTGATTAGTATCGCAGACAACGCAATCTATTCGCCAGCGCCAAACTAGGTTATGTTGTATCGCCATGACGAACACTACGAACATGTACCAAGGTTTAAGGCAATACGTTAGATACTTTTATAAAATGAAAATATTTTTTTTTTACTTTATCACCACTATTTGTTGCGAGCTTTGACTTTTCAACTGAAATGTCTAATAAATACATCTAGAATTAACTAAAATTTGGTAGAAGTGGGTATCGTAACTAAAGTGAGAAAGTTTAAAACTGTTTATTTTAATAACCCTGCTGAAAAGTACAATTTGAAGAACACATCAGAGGGATGAAGAAACTGTTTATTTTAAGTTTATTAATCCCTCTGACGGCTCTGAAAACTGTGCGAGAAATTGGGTTCTCCAAATTGTACTTAACAGTGTTCATCATAGGTTCCAATAGTCACTCAACTATAATGAAACTTACCAGGCGCGTAACCCAATAGCACACAGCCTAGTCCACCAAGAAGTAGAGCAGAGCAAATAATTTTTTTTCTGCCAATTCTATCCATGATGAAATAACAGGTGATATATGCAGGAATTTCAATTGCGACGGCATAAATAAAACTTTCATAAATATTCTTAGATAAAGAAACGGAATGTATTGTCAGTCCATAATAAACAAAAGTACAGCAAATCCAAAGATATGAACACTGCAGTACCCTGAGAATAAGCGTCAGAGACTTAAGAGAGTCAATAAGCGTTTCTTTTTTAAATATTTTGTCTTTGTCATCGTCGCTTTTGTCAGGGTCAGCACCCGGTTTTAAAAATCTCTCCAAAGATTGGAAACAAAGTGGTTTGTTGTTCTTTTCTGCAACGTTTTTCAGGATATTTTTAGCTTCCTCTAGCCTCCCCATGCTTAATAACCATCTTACTGATTCTGGTAGTAGCCACCATAGAGATATATAAAGTATACCAGGGACGTATAAAATTCGAAGGAAAATCCTCCAAGATGGCGCCATCCAGGCAACTATACCCAAGTAAATTTGGCCCAATGCAAATGCGCAGCTGAGGATGGTATTTCCTATATTTCGAGACTTTGGGCTTACCAACTCCATTGCTGAAAAAATAACAACATTAGTAAATAACTATTTTTTAGAATTGAGTACATAAAAAGGTCACTGCGCGGCAAGTTTCTGACGGAAACAAATATTAATAATTTTTTTATAAAAAAAAATCGCTAAAGTTGTAAAAAATACATAAACATATTATGTAGCCATAAGAGTAAATCTTTCTTGACTTAAAAATAAATTATTGTAAGAGAAGTCTGGATGCAACAAGTGTGTTGTGTTAGTGAATTTTGATAAAGGTGTTTTTAATAGCACATGTGTCATTTTTAAATAAAACTCGTGGAATTTGGAATAACCTATATATAGTAGAAAGAAAATACAATAATTTTCCGAAAATAAACCTAAAACGTTCCTGAAAAAAACTGGTCTGATTTTCTTGGGTAACGAACCTCTTTAAGCTATTTACACATCTGCTAAAATATAATTATCCACAAAAAGCTTTTGGACAAAAATTTTAAAAAAATGTTTGCATGAAAATTTGCAATTTCTTTAACGAAAATTGCCATTTTCTTTACAAAAATTTGTTAAAGTAATGTTCGGAAAATTATGTTTTATTTGCTAAACAATGATTTTTCCCAAGAAAGTGCAATAATTTTTTTACAATAACTTATTAAATATTTATTATTACGAATATTTTACAAAAATCTTTAAAAAAAGATTTCTTTAGAAAGAGAAAAGTAATTCTACGTAACATTTTTACGCGAAAAATTTCTAAAAAATTCATATTTAAATTACCTATACACCTAAGTGAGTAGCGAACGTGTCGCCACCTAGTTCGGAACCAAGTACTATGTTGTCACGCCCGCTCCAAATAACACAGAGTATTAAAAATAGAGACGGCATACAACTAACTAACAATTTAAAAAATTGTTAGCCCTGGCCCATTTCTACCCCAATATAGGGACAAAGTATGTAAGACTAGATGCATTCTCGCAACAATTAGAACCGTAGACCGGTTTCGCTCTCATTAGAGCTCTTCAGTACGGCATACTAATTGCAGCAAAAATGCACCAAAAATAACACGGCTATCGTATAGCCAGTCTTAAAACACTAAGTGAGTAGCGAACGTGTCGCCACCTAGTTCGGAACCAAGTACTATGTTGTCACGCCCGCTCCAAATAACACAGAGTATTAAAAATAGGGACGGTATACAAGTAACTAACAATTTAAAAAATTGTTAGCCCTGGCCCATTTCTACCCCAATATAGGGACAAAGTATGTAAGACTAGATGCATTCTCGCAACAATTAGAACCGTAGACCGGTTTCGCTCTCATTAGAGCTCTTCAGTACGGCATACTAATTGCAGCAAAAATGCACCAAAAATAACACGGCTATCGTATAGCCAGTCTTAAAACACTAAGTGAGTAGCGAACTAGGTGGCGACACGTTCTTATATATAATTTTTAGTTTGCTTTTGCGATAAGCGAGAATACGACCTAAACGCCACTGAAGTTCATGTGAAAACAATGCTCGGAAGAAGAACTACTGCCATCAGAGAATGATATATGTGTGTCGCATAGTTTTCAATAGTGCAACAACCGGCGGTAGAAAAGCCAAAAAAGTAGCTTTTGTTACACTTTCTAGTTCTGAGGAACGCGAGAGCAGCAAGTGCGTTATGATAGTGAATTTTCAGAAAATTATTTTCAATAGCAAATATATATCTTTTGTTAAGAAAGCAGGCATCAAATTTGGCTACTGGTATAACCTTTATAGTAAAAAGAATGTGCCATGTTTCATCAAAATAACTTTATTGTTTGAAAATGTACAAAACTTTCTGAAAGTAAACTTAAAGTGTTCCCAAAAAAACTGGTTTCTTCGCCAATCTTTTAGGTTAATAGCAAATTGAGCTATTCAAATTTGAAGAAATTAATGAAAATTCGCCACAATAATGCACTTGCTGCGTCCCGATTTTTTTCCTTACAAACATGCATTATATTTCGATGGAAAATGCAAAAATGCAATAACATTAGACGCGTTCGATTTAACAAAAAAGAAAATTTGTATCACCAACGACTTATGGGTCATCCTGTGATTGTCGAAATATTTTTTGAAGATGTAGCTCAAGACACCTGAAAATTGATGTACACAAAAATTTTTTGTATCTTGTATAATAACGGATATATTTAACCTTATTGATTTTTTACGAAAATTCTACAAAAATTATGTACCATTTAACGATAAACTCTATAGCTAAGGCTAACTGCCAAAGCATCAGAGAAAGAGTCTATTTGAAATGAATTTTCTGGAAATATTTTAGTAAAATAAAGGCAAAGACGGTTGGAGCTAAGAGCTCAGGCTTTGCAAAACATTCTTCTTGAGACATTTTCTTTCCACAGCTCGTATTAGTTCCAGGTTCTTTGCCTAAATGTTGCCAATTTTGAGATTTTAGATCGCGACTTTGACGTTTCGAAGAAAACCACAGTTTATTTATATTTAAATGCCTATAACTTTTTTGTCTATCAACCTACAGAGCTAAATTTTTTAATATTATTTTAAGTTAACTTTCGAATTTTTTTTTACATTATTAAACAATGAGTTATTTTGATAAAATATGATACATTGCTTCTACTATATAGGTTATACCGATAACCAAATTGACGCCTGTTTCTATAAAGAGCCATATTGGGTATTAAAACCATTTTTATGAAAAGTTTGACATTTTTCAATTTCGATTTAAAAAATATGCGTTACTACAGTTTGAATATCTCCAAATTTAGTCACTATTTGAGAGCGCGCTGTATATGACATCTGTCTTTTTAAACGAATAATATAAACTAAAACCCTCTTGAATGCATCATTTTCATTGGACCTCGCTATTTTTTTGGTAAAAACCCCGTATAACAATTTTTAGCATGCGCCAAAAACGCGAACGGCTTGCAAAAGAATCGAAATAACTCGAAAACGGTAAACGATTTCATTTTTTTTTCTTAGTAGTGTGCATTATAATTCGATGGCAAATGCAGGAGTGTCATAATATAAGGAGCGTTCTATTAAAAAAAGTCTATTAACCAACATTTGATTGTCAAAATAATTTTGTAAGATGCAACCCAGTACGCCCCATAATTAACTTAAATAATATTTTTTCGCATCTTGTAAACCAGCGGATATTTTTAACATTTAAAAGTCCCGATATCCTAAATAGCGATCTTCTACAAAAATTCTCTAAAAATTATAGACTATTAAACCACAAACTCTATGGCTGAAACCACTACCAAAGCACCAGAGGAAGGGTGTATTTCAAATGAATTTTTTGCAAACATTTCAGTAAAATAAAGGACAATAACGATTGAAGTAGAAACTTGAGGCTCTGCAAAAGCAATTCCGACAATATTTCTATTACGCAACCCGTATTTGTTTGTCTAAAACTTGTAAATTTTGACATGCCAAGAAGGAAAACTATAACATTTTCAAAATAATTTTTATCGCATTTCCTATTTTTTATCCACTAAGCAAAACCTAGTGCTTGTCTGTGGATTTCAGTAAATTTTGTTAAAGGCACACAAAATATTTCGGTTTTGTGTCATTCTTTGATCACCAGCGGCACAGGTTTTTTAATTTTCTATAATTATTTTTTCTTTTACCTTAAAGATCTAAATTTGGGGTCCGGGTTACTTTGCGCAATGTAAACTCGACTACCAAATTTGGTTACCACAGCTTTGTTACCTTTGGAGATTCAAAAATTTTCCTGTAGAATTCAGTCCGATTTTCTTCGGTAAAATTGTCTTAGGAAAAATTCACTAGTGAGGATATACCGACTTTTGAATTTTGAAAAAATGTCTTGAAATGAGCGCGGACTAGGAACCTAGAACCCACACAGTGCGGGGGGGGCAACTTTTGACGCAAAAAGTATAGCTCAAACTTTACCTTCCTAAGCGAGGGTGTAATCCCCCAATTTTTTTAAATGATAATAGGGGATATGTGGTAGCCCTTTGAAGGAGCTTTTGATTCCCTATGCGTTTCTTTCTTTATTTTGGAAATTCGGTCTATTAGTTTGGAAGATATGGATTTTTGAAATATCACTTATGCATTTCCCGATAAATTCTTAATGCTTGATTGGGCCCCAACGTGTCCATTACAAGACAAAAATGTGGTTAAAGGTTTGCCTAGGTATAGAAAGTCCATTCAGATTTAGGTGCTCCAAAAAACGCCAGGAAAATATGTCTTGTGATAATGCATTCTTGCGTATTTTAATTCGTTCATATGCATCTAAATTGCAGTGTTTAATTGATGTGTGTGCGTGTTTTGCTTCTTTAACGTCGGCCTATTTCCGCGACTATGGCCAATCTCCGACGCCAGGGAGCAGTTTCACCTCACTATTCTGGAAATTTTGCCGAACCCCTGCCTTTCTGTAAGAAGGGTAGGGATCTTTAACGTGCCCAACATCGCATGGACACGGGACCGACGGCTTTACGCCTCCTCAGAATGGCGCAACGTGCAGGCATTCAACTTGCTCAAATACAATGCCAGAACCTCGGTTGATGTTAATGTTACAGTTTGTACTGAAAAAGTGAAAGGAGTACCCTGGGATCGAACCCAGTACCCTTCGGTTCAGAGGCGCACGTTCTTACCCCTAAACTACCGAGGTTCCGTGTTTAATAGATATAATGCATTCCACTGCGAGTTATTGAGACCTCAGTGACATTCCGAGGCACACACGTTTTATTTAAAAACGTTAATATAGATTTTCCTACTTAAGTTTTTTAATGATATTCAGTAATTTCTACAAAATTTTAGAATGTACCTTAAATTGAGCATAAATTGTAGATCATTATTGTGTTAATTACGCTGTCGCGTAACTAACTCCCTAGTAATTGTTAAGTGGCATTTAAGACTAATTGTTTTAATAAGCTACTCAAGTTATCAGAAACCACTCATATTTTGTAAGTGCGTATTCTGTCATTGCCCACTTAAATTGTGAATATTTATTTACCGTAAGGCTTTGTAACGCTGATATGCAATAAGGCGGAAATAAAGGACATGCATTTATTACTTCGTAAATCGGCGACTACATGAAAAAAATTACATATATCGTACCGATAACATAAATAATATTAGCCCGATTTTGAAAAAAAAAAATGTATAAAAGTGCCTTCCTTTTGTAACTGGCTTCGACAAGTTCGTTAGCCAGGGAAATTGGTCTTGTTTCTACGGTAAAATTTTGGGTTTCCTTTAAAAACAATTTTTGTAACTTCAAGAAATACGAAAGCTATGGCAACCAAATTTGATACGCTAGTTTCTTTTATAGAACGTATCCTACTTACCCCAATAGGGGTCTCTAAGTTAGGACAAAAATCATAAAAAAATTAGATGCCACTGGTGATCAGAGAAATACACAATATCAATCTTTTTTGTAAAGTTAACAAAATTTATTGAATATTACAGATAAAGTTTTAAATTGTCTTGACGCAAAAAGGCCAAGAAATGCCAGAAAAAATAATTTTAAAATGTTATAGTCTTTCATGTTAAAACGTCAAAATCGCGATTTAAAACGTTAAAATTGACGGTTTCCAAACAAAGATTCTGAGATGAATGCGGCTTATGTATGACTGGCATCTATATATTTGCTACGTTTACTAACGTATATACATACAAACATATAAAAAATTATACTGTGCATCCCTATCACAGTAGAAGAGAAGGGACGTTTCACTTAAAACTTCCTAGACATTAATTTTGCAAGAAGTCACCAGTTCACTTTGGCTGTTATCTTTATAACAGATTACAAGAGAATCTTAAAGGAGACTCGTTAGATTGGTGTAGAAAAATTTTGAAGAGCTATCTACTGAAACATTGTTTTTATAGTATCAGTGAATATTTATCGATGACAAACGGAAAAAAATGTAATTTCTGTTTATATGATGTTTATTTGCTGGCTGTGTGTTTTGTGTTTTACATTTATTTTAGACTTGTATATGATATGTATGGATGTGTGGCTAGTTTTAAGTTCTTATTTGTTGTATGTTAGATCTTTACCAGTATATCTCTAAGATATTTCGATAAGTTAATTTTATGATTATATGAACCTCAACTTTTTAAATTGGATTTTAGAATGTTTCAGCTTAAGGAAAATATTATTGTTAGACGTTTGAAAATTTCGGACATTATAAGATTATGGTTTTTATTTTTGTGAACGGAGATGTCTGTCGTCTATGATGTCTGAATTTGTTTTCTTGTATTTTTATCTAATCCTGACATGTCTTATCTACTGGATTTTGTAGCAAAAAGACCAAAAAAGATTATATATATATATATATATATATATATATATATATATATATATATATATATATATATATATGTAAATATGAATGTGAATATATATGAATGTCTGTATGTGTTAGGGTAATTTTCGTAAATTACTACTAAAACTTGCTACCCTAACGCACTCGCTGCGTTCAGAATTTCTTTTTTTCATGATAATTAGGAACAAGGACAATAAAGTGTTCTAACTATAAGTACAAAGAAATTGAGATAATACTCTTCTACCTTGTTATTTTTGTTTTTTAGTTCGTACCTTCAAAGGTTTCTAAATGTATTGTAATCGTGTCGTAAACTGAAAGGACCAGGAGCTCGCATTTCTGGATATAGGTATTTTTCTTAAGGTTAACCTGGTTCCGCACCTAGAAGCTGTTGGCTTTCATTATTCCTAAATATGTTTGAAAAAAAAATGTCATATTCCATTTTTTTAATTTAACAAGCAGTTTAAAACATATTTTTTCCCTGGGCAACGATAAACTTCTCTGGCTCTTGGCAACATTTTGCAAAGTTTTTTTGAATTCCCTGAAAATCCTTGGCTTTTTACTAAGGCCCGGTGCCCACTGGAAGAGTCCAGTGGGCACCGTGCCTTAGTAAAATATGGTTTTGCATGCTGCTACCAAAGATATTGTTACTGAATACAACTTTTGTACATTCTCTATAATTCTCCTGACAATGACCAGTAAAACTAAGTTTAAACGACCAGTGATTCAATAAATGCCCATCTGCCATGAACGCCTTCTATTTACAAGATTTAAGAAATATACCTTTTTCAGATGTATTCACCTTCATCACTATCCACTACTAAAACCATAGTTTCAATATATCATGTACATTTTTTGTCTGGCGAAAACCCAAGAATCATTTGAATCTTGATCTTCACAGTAATATTATAATAGCAAAACAGCTTTAAATAAGCCGCTTGTTAAACCTTGAAAACCGCAAGTGACTGATATAAATGATCTATACTAGCTCAGACAATTATTTTACTAACCATGAACATGTATAAAATATTTTTTTCAATTCAGTACTAAGGAAAATGGTATATTGACAAGCAAAAAAAAAGTTTTTTTAAATTGAATATTCCTCAATCTTACCTAGAATAAAAGCAGCGCTGTACATTCCAGATCCGAGGGCTGTATCAAGAAATTCAAATAGCACATACATAAAGTAATTAACGGAAAATGATCTGATGGTTCCTATTAGACAACTCAACATTACGCTGGTGACCATCATTGTTTTCCTCCCAAACCTGTAAAATTGAAACAAACATTGAGGGAAAGACTATTGAGTAATATATGCAGTTTCTTGCAATTATTAAGAAAATAACCTAATTTTGGAGTTTATTTTATGATTTACTTAAAAATTAGATTAGATAATTGTTGTTGATCAAACTGCTCCATACCAAATACAGACATAGGGATTTGGATGTGGATTCACAAATACTTGTTCTTTTTTCTGCAACCAGTTTCACCTTTTATTATATCACATTTGCGGTTGCAGAGGAAAAAACGAACATTTGTGAAACCAGAGAAAATTTTTGCTGGATCAATATTGAGTCAAAAATTAAAAACAAAACTGGTGTTATCATAAGTATTTTCGTGAGCCCACGCTCTTACTGTGATTAGAATCTACGATCTTTAGGTTCAGAAGCACACCCTTATGCCACCGAAGCTGCTATTAGTGTTGACTGTGTGTTTGCCTTTAAGTTTAGTGTGGCTATGTAATAAAAATTGTGTCCAATTTTTTTTAAACATGTTAGAAGAGTTCTTCCGTGAATATGGAGAAAAAGGCGCAACTAAATAGCAAGAAACGTAAACCACAAACAATTAACAGCACTGTGTAACTCCAATAGTGATCCCCTGTGGGTCCGGGGACGAACTAAAAGAATACGCCCGAAATAACTCCCGCCTGTCGTAAAAGGTGACCGATCTGGGTCGTACACTGACTGGGTCTGGTCCACACGAGCCTGGAGGGAAGCGGATATCTCTGGAGAGTAATATACGCCCAAACTTTGAGGCCTACATTATGTTCTTCTAAATGTACAATTGACCTCGCTTGGCTTTTACTCGGGAGCGGGGTTCCAGATCATACCGCTTTGGATTTGGCGCTGTCGAGTGTGCAAAAGACCCGGAGGGGTTGTAGTCTCTGTGTGTACGCCCGGATTTTGAGGTCCCCACTGTGTGCTTCGAAACGGCAAACGACTTCGCTTGAGTGATACTTGTGTAAGGAATGTATTTTCTCACCCTGCTCACAACGCTATTTTATTATGAAAATTCTCTGTAGTTTTTAAATAGACTCGTATTATGTGAACAGGTTTCACGTTAACTTTTACATATATAGTACCATTAAATTAAAAGTGTAGGCCTCTGGCCCATCGTCACTTGTTTAAAATCTTTACACAAGCTGGACGTGCGGGGAGGTTTAAGTGCGAGATATCTCATCTCCGTTCAAGTTGACGTTAGTGGAGCTCGCTTATCGGGCATATGGTTCATCTAAAGAAGGCATTAGCCATTGTATCGTTTAACGTGTTGGTTGCAGTAGAAAATTTTGTGTGGTGTTTATTGTTTTCTGTAAATTTACAGTGCACGTTATATATAAATTTATTCAGGTGAGTTTATCTCATTGAGCATGGCTCGTTCGTTTATTGTACCTGTTCTTATTTGTTTAAGTTATACATTGAGAAATAATTTCAATAAGTAATAGATTGAGGATGGTTTTAGGATTTCATTTAATAATTAGTTCATATGAAAATAAATTATTGCTAGAGTTCAAAGTCAGTTTATTATTTATACGAAGATAAGTTATAAATTGAGAAGTAATTATCATATTCAAATAAAGGAGCTTTAGGAAATAATTTGAGAAATAGCTAAGTTAGATAACGTTTATTATTTATACGAGGGTAAGTTATAAATTGAGAAGTAATTATCATATTCAAATAAAGGGGATTTATGAAATAATTTAGGTATTAGCCAAGTTTACATGAGGGCTGTTACTTATAGGAGGTTAAGTCAATATTCATAAAATAAGTAAGAGTTGAATTATGTCAGTTTGTTTATAGTAAATAAAGTAGAGTCTGTTTAAAAGTAAATTGATGATAGTTTGGAAGGTGTGAGGCACACCTTCGCTGTTTGCTTACCCAGTAGGGCGTCATACTGGTAGAGGCGTTTGGGTTTAGACCCAGGTTACGTAACCACAACACGGTGGCTTTTAGTGGCATAGTCAGACTAAGGTAGGGTTACGAGGTAACCATTGCACCTATCCCTGTTCGATGCGTGGATACCAGAGAGGGCACATTGTTGGGTTTGCTCTTTGTGTCCATTGCACTGCTCAGTATTCATGTTGCCGGGAGCGTTGTTGTATTTGTTGATCTGGTAGCTTGTCGGAGACACTGTGGCCAGTTCACCCGTTGGTCTCATTGCACGGTCAGTCCCAGTGGGGGAGTTGGGGTACCTGGATAAGGGCACAGTGTTGAGCTAGTCCATTGTGTCCATTGCACTTCTCGGTAGTCAACTCTGTCAGTACGAGCACTCTAGGTGAGGTATTGAACTGTGCCTTATTGCACACCTTGAAGCCGGCACGGACCTAGTGTTCGGGTACAGCGCTCAACAAAACACACAGGCTAAACTATTGTTTTAGAAACTATTATTTGAGTAACTAATGTTTGAATAATTATTGTTTGAGTAATTATTTTTTGAGTAACTATCGTGTGAGTAACTATTTAAGTAATTATTATTTGAGTACCTATCGTGTGAGTAACTATTTGAGTAATTATTGTTTAAATAATTATTATTTTAGAAGCTATGATTTGAGCACTTAGAGACATTGTTGAGAAGTAGTTCTGAGGCACTGATGTGCGTTGTTAAGAGTTTATAATGTTGCTCAGTGGAGCATTGAGTAGGAACTGCTGTTTATGTTGGAGTTGCTCAGTGAAGCGTTATGTCGAAACTGCTCTTAAAGTTAGCTTGCTCAAAGGAGCTCTGAGTATAAATAGTTATTGATGTCAAGTCTGTAATTGGTAAATGATTGATAAAATAATAATTGAATGCCCCTCGTATATATGTTAGGTTGTGCTTTAGATGAACGATGGTGTATTCAGGTATATTTTTAATTACAGGTTAGTGATGTTGTTACTGGACACATTTGGCACCCGCTCGCCCGACTCATTACGCTCGTACATTAAGGCTTCGCCATCATTCTGACAAGTAATAAACCTTTTGCCTTTTGCATGATTACTCCTAAGTAGATAACACAACTGCTAAGTAATATATCGACTGATGATTGATTGTTGAGCTATGTAGTTATATTATGTGACCGTTAGTCGATTGTTATTATTATAATAGGTTACTAAGAGGGTTGTAACCTTGTGTCATCAAAGGGTTACGTTCACTATTATATATATATATATATATATATATATATATATATATATATATATATATATATATATATATATATTTATATATATTTATATATGAAGAGAAAAAAACGTGACCCTTACACTTGAGAGCGAGACTCGGTGTAATGTCGCCGTTAGTCTATCACTGCTGGGGTCTGGTCTAGACGAACCCAGAAAAAAGCTGAGATCTCTAGAGGTGGGTTACAACTGGAGATTGAGGCCTCTTCTGTGAGCTTTGAAACGGACAAACGATCTCGCTTCGATGCTGCTCGGATGCGAAACTGCATATGATACCGCCTCGAGTCAAACACTAATGGATGTCGGTGATGGTGGGCAGTATCGAATAAAAATTTGGTTTTATTCGCTACTAAAATGTATCGGATAAAACTATCGAATATATTTTTATAGTGAATAAAAAACTATATCGATACAGATAAAGCGACTATCGTATATTGTGTGTAACTATTTACATCCGAATAGGTATCTCACTATTTTGTATTTAGTATTAAACGCAATATGTATCTAAATAAATAATGGATGTCTTGCTTGTTCAGCTGGTTGCTCACCCGACGTAGACGGAAGAAATATATGGAATAGATTCATAATAAGTAGAAGAATATATCGATATAATGAGAAATATGTGTATCAAAACTCAGAACAAAACAAAGAAGCCCTTAGAAGGTTCATGAAACTAACCGGTATTTTAAATCTGTTAAACATAAAGGCATCTAATTAATTGGATAAAATGATAGTTTGCTCACACCTCAAGCCGATATCGGTAGATTTACATTGTCTTGTAAGATCACGACAAGAGTGAACCAACATTATTTCTATGTTTTAGCGCTACCCATGCGTATTTGGAAAGAAAATGTTAAAATAGAATTTCAGTATCGATATTGTGATAAATGATAATGCTAACATTTATAAAAATAGTGAATAATTTTTATCGAATGAATGTATATTTCATACTTCATTTTTATATCGATATTATTATTGATACTGCCCAACACTAGATGTCGGATCCCGACGAACTCGGAAAAAGGCTCACTGACTGCCTCTGAGCTTCGAAATGGGCAGCCGACTCCACTCAGATGACAGCACACAGGTCAAACCAAGTGTCATCCTAAAAAATATCGTTTGCTGCAGGGAACTCGATTTTGTTGGGTGAAATGTAAGAAAACACTGGCGGGTAGTAGGTCTAGATCAACTCGGAGGAGAGCTGAGGGCTCCATGGGAGGATTATACTTTGAGATTAAGGCCTCCTTTGTGAGCTTGAAAACGGTCTAACTTGGATGCTGCTCGAAAGCGGGACTTTATGATACCGCCTCTAGTCAAACACTTACGGATGTTGTGTTTAGACAAACTCCGACGAGGTTATCTCCCTTTAAGCTTTGAAACGAGCAAGAGACTTCACTAAGATGGCGGTACACCTGTCAAATCAACTTTCATCCTCAAAAAAAAAGAGCGACTCCCGCAGAGACCTGGAATTGATGGGTGAGATTTAAGCAATTAGACTTGAGCCCCAATAGACCTAAAGTCGCGGTGGAGGGACTGGAATAGTCTACTCACAATGAATCTAATCTAATCTAACTCCAATAATGACAAAGCTAACAATAGTATACAGAACAAAAATTAAACTGTCCTAAATGTAAAGGAAGGTGTAGGGTAAAGACATCCATTATCGATACACTTGTTAAACTTGTTAAATTAGTTTAGATACAATAAGTAGGCTATGGATAAAACAGCAGGAAACAAAATAAATTAACAACGGTTCTATTGCATAATGTACGCAGACAACATAGGCGGCATATAATTAAAGTAGACGATTTTATTGCCAGATTGAACAGTAAATTTGACTCCATTAAATTAACTTATTGCATAAAAAATAATAACAAATTAAATTTTCTTGATATATTAGTCATCAAAGATAGAAACATTAGAATTTAATATCCACATAGGGAAAACCACTACCTTGAGTTACATATTGATTGGCGCACACTATAATTTCTCAGAAAAACAGCTAGTTTTAATTTTCTGGTCAACAGAGTGATACAATTTCCCTTAAATAAAGACACATACAATAAGGAACTGGAATATATTGAGAACGGTGTTAAGTAAAATGATTACTCAGTCTGCTCAGCGGAAGAATTAGTCAATAAATATATAACAGAGAATATTAGCGGGATCGACGACTTTCGGGAAAGAGAAACCATGAGAGAACAGTTTTCTGCTTACCATCTGAACCGCAAGTCGCTAGTGGTTTTAGTAGCATATTCAAGAAAGCCAACTCTTAGAAGTAACACATTTTACAAAAAAATACAGTAAAACATTTGCTAGATAACCCAAACGACAAATATAATACGACAGAAATGTCATAAACCCATGAAATAGGTTAATAAATGTGAACGTAAATATGTCGTGTACACTGAAAGATTTATGGAAACTAGATGCAAAGAACATTTAGCTTAACACAGATATGGCAATATTGATATATCATATACTGCTAAACATATTTGAGATTTTCATTTATAATTCAAAGAATCCGCGAATATAGTTATCACCTATTCACATAAGAAAATCTAGTTATAGGTTTGCCGTACTGGGTGTAGTTATGATTCGAAACGAAATTTTAGGATAAAAGTCTGTGGTTGATGAATGAAACATTCAAAACCATCCCATGATCTAACACACACACACATATATATTTGAGATTATATGTCATCACCATGTAGATGAAGAAAATCTCGAGATAGTCAAAAGTGTCAGACAATAGCGACAATGAGACGAATATGAAAGTATATACAGTGTCAAATAGTCAAATGGAATAAATTTATTATTACAATTATTGTTAATATTTATAAACAAATCCCAAAAAAACGTCAATTTTATATTTTAAAAAATGGCATCAAGCAACGTAAAAACTTCACCACTACCTTAAAACCCCTTCGAGTGAGAGTTGCAACCCTTAAATTTTTAAATATAAAGTATTGTGGGCTTGTGGTACCTGATTTAAATGATCTCTTCATTCTAAGTTCAAAAATGCTATGGTTTTACAATTTATGGCAAAAATTAACAGCAAAAAATAGCATTCATGTGATGGACGAACTTCGCTACAACACACTAAAGAATTAATAACTAGTCGCGAGTTAGAATTGTACTTTAAGAGAACTTCTTAAAGCTAATTTATTTTAACTCCAGTTAAAATGTATACTTCTAAGATATAATTGGATGTTGTAAAAATATAATATGAAAAAATGTGTAATCTAGACTGTTAAGGCTGGACAGAAAAAAACTACACACCTTAAAAACGAGTGATTATATATATATATATATATATATATATATATATATATATATATATATATATATATATATATATATATATATATATATATATATATATATATATTTGTAAACCAAGCATGCTGATGTATTGATCAGGTCATTTTTATTTGCGATCAGGATGCTGCTACGACGTTCAAGGCATGCATGTTGAATATCCCTTACATTAAGATTGATGTGTTTTTAGCAAATTTTTATTTAAAAAAACTTCGCTAATAGAGAGGTACCGATGGTGAGACTTTGCAAAAATTTCTTAAAATGAGCGCAAATTTGGGCCACTAGAACTTGAATTTCGTCGCCAAGATTTGTCGATCGCTAGTTAGGGTAGTATGTTTCCCGTGGTATTTGTGTTGGTTCTGTGCTATGCATGGCAGCTAACTAGTCCGTCTTTGTCAGTCATTTGACTTTAATCACTTAAGTGATTTCAATCCCTGTCTTTCAGATTTTAATTTTAATTTGGAAAAAGTAACCAAATTTTGTGAACCAAATCAATTCAAATTTACAACAGAGGTTTATTTTCACCGTTTCTAGCTACACGTAACGTCTTATTCGAGGTCCTCTAATACTTTCAAAAATGTTTATATTTTTGTATATTTTTGGGAAAAATTGTGGGTTGTAGCCGATTGACGAACTTGTCCGCGGTCTCAACAAAATGAATATATGTGCCAAGTTTCGTTCAAATTAGTTTAGTAATTTTGAAGTTATGGCTCGGATACATATGTGTGTGTGCGCGCATGGGCCTTTGCGCGTAGGAGCGTGTGTGTGTGTGTGTTTTGTGGGTGTGTGGAAGTGCGATAACTCAAAAACTACTAAACTGATTTTAACGAAACTTCGCACATATCTGCATTTTGTTAAGACGCTGACGAGTTCGTTAGCCAGCCCGGTCAGATTTTTCCAACAAAAAAAATTGTATCAAAAAATAACATAAATATTTTGTGAAATTTGGTATGGTTGTTGCCTTGGTAGAAACCTTACTATATACTAAATTCAACCTCCTAAATTTGTAGCAAATTAAATGACCTAAATTTGAGGCATTAAATAAAACTTCACTACCGTAGCGCACTGGCTGCGTCGGAAATTCTTATTTTCATCGAGAAAATAAAGAGGTAACGGTGGAGAGACTCTCAAAAAATGTGTTCAAATGAGTGGGAATTATATATATATATATATATATATATATATATATATATATATATATATATATATATATATATATATATATATATATATATATATATATATATATATATATATATATAGTATCCGAGCCATAACAAAAAAAATACTGAACTGATTTGAAAGAAAGTGTCTCTATTGTGTTTTCCCTAAAATGTATAAAAATCATTTTGAATACGCTATATTTTTGGAAATTATTAGAGAAACTAAAACAAAATTTTATATGTAGCTATAATTGACGTAAATAAACTTCTGTTGCAAATTTTAAATAAGCTGAATCACAAAATTTTGAGTGTTTTCTATGTTAAAAATAAAATCTGAAGGACATGAATTGAAAGTACTAAGTGATTAAAGTTCAATGCCTGACAGATGGAGTAGTTAACTTCCATGCGTAGATGATTTACACCGTAAACATAAATCATACTTTAACGATAACCAAACAATACAAATAACACGCATAAAACATTGTACCCGAAATAGCCACCGCGAAATCTGAGCCACAGAAATCCCAAAAGTCATTGACATCGTTTTTTACCAATTATGTGAATGTGTTGTCATGTCATTTCAGTACGGCATACTAAATGTAGCAAAAATACACCTAAAGTAGTAATACGGCTATAGTATAGCCAGCCTTTCAACACTAAGTGAGGTGTGGACGTGCCGCCACCTAGTTGCGGAACCAAGTAATATGTTGTCACGCCAGCTGGCTATACTATAGCCGTATTACTTTAGGTGTATTTTTGCTACATTTAGTATGCCGTACTGAAGAGCTCTAATGAGAGCGAAACCGGTCTACGGTTCTAATTGTTGCGAGAATGCATCTAGCCTTACATAATTTGTTCCCTCAATTGGGGTAGAAATGGGCCAGAGCTGACAATTTTCAAAATTGTTAGTTAGTTGTATACAGTCTTTATTTTTTAACACTTTGTGTTATTTGGAGCTGGCGTGACAACATACTACTTGGTACCGCAACTAGGTGGCGGCACGTCCACTACTCACTTAGTGTTGAACCGCTGGATAATTTATCACTTTTGAGCCTAAAAATATAATTTTCAGCAAACGTTTTGTTATTGTTGATATTATTGAGTGTTTATTAGGAAATTCTATAATAGAGAATTTGTTTTTAAAAAAGTCTTTAGTTGGTTCCATTAGGTTGACTAAAATGAAATCATACAGGCTATTAATAAGGAAAAATAGCTGCTACGTTTACTATTTGGCAAATACTTTACTTTTCTAAATAGCTCACAACTCTCTTCGCTGGAATGGCACTTTCATGGCAGGCGTTGCTATTTTCCTCTATGGTGATTTTCCGCACTACCAGGTTGCTGCCAGCCGACATTCTTATTTCTTCACCGCCGATAGTCAGGATCTTAGTGCCAAGATCAAGTTTAGCGCATTGACCCTGAAGTGCCCAAGCCAATTATAATCTGGTCTGATATGGCGGCGAATATGGCTCTCTGCTTTGCCTTCCATGTCTCAATTTGCGCTCGACGTCAGTTTCGACAAATACCTGGATCCTGCATTTACACCCTACCTTCTGTCTGGCTCTCTTACTCGCCATATTGAGACCATGTAGCGGCGAATAATCGTCCTAGGTGCGCCTATGTCGACGACCATCTGGGTCTTATTACCGCTTACGTGTCCGTCTACGACGAGAGTGCTGCCAGAATCGCTAACCTGCGAAATGGTTACCGGCCTTAGCTTCACTTTCTCCCTTGCCCGTGATCTTAGAGCCCAACATTCACCCATTATATGTCCCACCTTGCCGCAGTTCGAGCAGCGCAAGGCATTTGCACGGTGAGCTCTTATTGGGTGTCCATGAGACGTCGGCCTTATTTGTTTTGATCTTTTTTCTAGTAGCTGCATGATCTTGGATGGATTTGTTTTATTTTCTTCTTGGACTTAAAGACTGCGAACTTTCACATGACTTTCTCACGCTTGCTTTACCGCTTCAAACTCCAAGGAATGTGCCAAAGCATAGTTCAAGTTTTTGTTTCTCGCAATCCCCAGCGCCTGTTGCGTGTCGGTATCTCTGATGCTGTCGATGAAGGTTTGCAGCGACAGCTGGTTTAAAAACTCCATCGAAGCAATGGGGGAGGCTAATCGTCACAACGTCAGCGTGGATATGTTGGAGACTTTCGCACGATTTCTGACAACGACTTTTCAGCTGCAATCGATATAGCTGTAGTAAATGCTGGTCGCCAAACTTATCTCTAATTGATGTTTAATGCTGTCAAAACTCAACGGTTCTTCCCTGGGAATACCTTGGAGCACATCTAGAGCCTCTCCTCTGAGAGCCACAATTAGCAAAGTCGCTCTCTCTTTCTCTCTCGACCCAACCATTTGCTGTAGCAGCGGCTTCAAACTGGCATAGATAAATACCACACGGACTGAGCCATCAAATGCGGGGACTTTAATTTCTACGACTGGGCTATCTTCGAGTCTGATGTTTCCCTTGATTAGGGTATCATACTTCTTGTCTAGTGATTGAGTTTTCTCCTGTATCTCTGCTTGTACTTCCTGCACACTCGTCAGTGTGTCATGTACATCGCCGCTGATACCCCTTACTCGACTTTCTACTTGTTGGAAGATGTCGTCTTTTACCTGCTTCATACGTTCGTCCACTCACGTAGTAATATTCTCAATTCTGCTGGCTTGTTCTTGTAGAATTCTCTTTGTTTCCTCATCTCTTCTTCTGGCTTCTTCATCTCTTTTTCTCATTTCTTCTTTTGTTTCTTCATCTCTTTTTCCGACCTCTTTATCCCTTTTTATTATTTCTTCTTTGGCCTCCTCATCCTCTTTTCTCATTTCTTCTTCCACTTATTCGTGTCTTTTTCTCAGCTTTTCTTTAACCTCTTCATCTCTTTTTCTGGCTTCTTCATCTTCCTTTCTCATTTCTTCCTTGGCTTCTTCGTCTATTTTTTCTCATTTCTTCATTACTTTTTGTGGCTTCTTCTATCATTCCTTTACTCAATTCCAGTATCTGGGCGTCCATATTGGCTGCTGCGCTACGTGTCTTAGGCATAGACGTTCTTATAGCTGGTACCAAATTAATTCTGTTTCAAGAACACACCCAGTTATGACTTACTGCTGACAATGACCTTCCAGAGATTCCAGAAATTTTCACGTTGTTCAACGAATATTCTGGAAAATATTTCCGATAGCAGCTTGAAAATCCCACTTCTGACACCAGTTGTTGCGTTCTACGGGGTTCTGGATTCGTTGACTAACAAAACACAGCTTTTTAAATTATTTAATATAACCAACTCTTTTCCAACACCAGTATCAACTAAAATATTTCTCTTTATTACTAAATGTCCATAGAACTATATTCCACTATTCGCCCTCTATGATCGCTTCTTATACACCAACGCTTACTCGCTTAATACTCTATGATCACTTCTAATACCCAACACCGACTCAATAATGAACTAACTTGCTCTATGTACCGTTCGTCTATTTATACTCTCCATAGAGATTCTAGACCTTCTACACTTTGCTACACCTGTCACTCCTGTTCCTTTTTAGAAATATAATTCCAGAGAGTTCGCTCTTACCAACACATTTTATAACTGACCATAGAAGTTACAAAGTCCATAAACTCAATTCTAATAGACAAATGTGACACTATATATATATATATATATATATATATATATATATATATATATATATATATATATATATATATATATATATATATATATATATATATATATATATATATATATTATATTATATTATATCATTAGAATTTCGAAAAGCAAATTTCAGATGAATAGAACTAGGTAGAATACATAGAGATGTGTAGTTCGTTGTTTAAATTTCTTAATTTGATACTTCGTTTCTCTTTTTCTCTTTTTTTTGAAAGAATACTTAATAACAACACATGAACTTTTCAAAAGCAGGCAACGAAATTTTAATTAAAGAGACTTAAAATATTAGTTTACATAAAAATCAACAATTTAGATCCAAAATAGTTCTCATAAATGTGACAACAGAGGCCAAAGCAGACAATATAAAAACATATAATGTAGTGATTTATTTTACCTGTCTGAAATAAATCCAGAGAATGGAAGACAAAACAATTGGCCCACAACGCTAATAGTTCCCACGATCGTTAACTTCCAGAGATTCTCGTCACACGTGATGTTAAACTGTAAATTGAATGATCAAAAATATACAATATTTCACTAAGTGAAGATTGGAACCTGTGATCAGCACTAATAAATACACTTGGAGAACCCAAATAAGCTCAACACATCTTTTTAAAGACCTGACGATCGTTTCACTAACAAAGTTAGTGTCATCAGAGGATGAAAAATGAATTTGTTATCCTCTAATGACGCTAACTTTGTTAGTGAAACAATGATCCGGTCTTTAAAATGATGTGTTGTTGTAATTTGGGTTGAAAAATGAATCAGAGGATGAGATGCTAACTTTACTAGTGACATGATCACCAAGTTTTTAAAAAGATATGTTGTAGTGATTTGGGTTCTTAAATGTACCTAAAAGACAATTAACTATACTAAATTCAATTTACAGCATACATCGTGTACAATTGTAGTCTCAGGTCTCTCGAAGATGAATTTGTCACAAATGATCGTCTTGTTTCTCTCAAATTGTAAACATGTTGATTCCTGTTTGGCTGGATATCGCAGGCATCTGCTGGGAGTGTTATCTTTGTAAGGAACTGCATTTTGTAGCCACCCGGGATCGTAGAGCGAGCTTGTTTCATTTGCACATTCATCAATCTGACATCTGTAACAAAGGGCTTTGAATTAATCTTGATAGTACTTCAGAATAATGCGAGAGTAATTGGTTTAAACTTGCATTAGACAAATTTGGAGTCAAATACAATTAAGAAGCATATCTCAATTTGAATGCCAACGTTTGTCATTTATAGTTATTTATTTATCCATTTAGAGAGTCAGTCATTATCAAATGATAACAATGAGTACAGTGTGGAAGGTGGAACATCCAAATGAGGTTAATTAAGTATCTTAATCATTGTGCATATTAATAAAATATCCCGATACGCGTCAATTTTAAATTAAGGAATAATATCCTGCAATGCGGAACGTTTACTCACAAAATTTTAAATAAGAAATAAGGGCTTGAGAAATCTCGTTTAAAATACCTCTTTTTTCTCTATCCACAAATGCTATGGTTCTAATTGCATTAAAATAAGTACAACTTGGAGGACCCACAATGAAAAAATTCAGCACAATACAGTTTTTAGACCGGACGATCGTTTCGCTAAAAAAAGTAAGCCTGATCAGAGGGATGAATAAACTAAGTGAATAAAGACTAGACTATTATTTATATGTTAGTTGCCGATCAGTTGCGAACGGCGTCCTCTAGGAAGGTATACAGACAGACCCTCACTGTTGA
The DNA here is from genome assembly GCA_964006375.1 of Tillus elongatus. Lineage (NCBI taxonomy): Eukaryota > Metazoa > Arthropoda > Insecta > Coleoptera > Cleridae > Tillus > Tillus elongatus. Next base: position 112,934,613 of record OZ023262.1, on the reverse strand, counting down.
GTCTTAAATCCCTGTGATTAAAACTGCATACCTGCCTTTGTTATGCTGTACGTAGCTATCAAATATTCCTTCTAAGAAGGACGCGCTGGATACTAAGATAAGAGTTCGAACGCCCTGGGCGCCCAGTTGAGATCGCTACACCCGAAACAATTGCAAAAATTCACGATATGGTCTTGGCCGATCGGAGATTGAAAATGCGGGAGATTGTGGAAGCCATAGACATATCACATAGCTCAGTGGTTTTGATTTTGCATGATCACTTGGGTATGGGAAAGCTATCCGCAAGATGGGTGCTGCGTTTGCTCACAATCGACCACAAACGCAATCGTGTGACAACTTCGAAGGAGCGTTTGGGGTTGTTCAACCGCAATAGGGAAGAGTTTTTGCGCCGTTTTGTAACCGTGGACAAAACATGGATCCACCACAACACACCAGAGACCAAACAGCAGTCAAAACAGTGAGTTTCTCCGTGCGAATCGGCTCCGAAGATACCCAAGGTGGGTTTGTCAGCCAATAAAGTCATGGCGACCGTTTTTTTGGGATCCACGAGGTATAATCCACATTGATTACCTTTAAAAGGGAATAATATATTATATCAACTTATTGGACCGATTCAATGACGATTTGGAAAAAAACGACCGCATTTGGCCAAGAAAATAGTTATTTTCCACCAAGACAATGCAAGGGTGCACACATGTGTAGTCTCCATGGCGAAATTGCATAAATTGGGCTACGAATTGCTTCCTCATCCACACTATTCTCCGGATTTAGCCCCAAGTGACTATTTCCCGTTTCCAAACTTAAAGAAATGGCTCGGCGGAAAGAGATTTGACTCCAATCATGAAATCATCTCACAAACAAATACCTATTTTGAGGACCTCGACAAATCTTATTTTTTGTGAAGGGATAAAAAAATTGGAGAAACGTTAGATGAAGTATATAGAGCTCAAAGGAGACTATGTTGAGAAATAAAATAATTTTTTGTCAAAGAACCTGCGTTTCATTCACAAAGTCACGGACTTATTGACTCGCCTTAGTATGTATATATATATATATATATATATATATATATATATATATATATATATATATATATATATATATATATATATATATATATATGTAAGTATTATTAATCGCAAAGTTTTTCAAAAATTGTGTTGTGTGTTGGTTAACGTCTATTATAATGTTCATATTAGCACGCATACTTCAAATTTGTAAAATAAGTACCAAGTTTTTATAAAATTTTAGGTCACGTAAATTAACACCCTATGAGTTAGAAACAGCTTTAGAAGACGTCGTTAGTGGATTAGCCGAAGAAAGATTAGTCGAAGATAGATTAGTCGAAGAAAGAACTAGGGAACAAAGAGAGAAACCTGATTATGAGTTTGATAGTGATTATGGTAGTGGAACAGACGTAGAAGAAACGATAACACAAAAGTTGTACAGCAAAAATTCTGATCAGTCAGCAGAAGAAATCGATGAGGTCTCAGGCGATGTCAAACAAAGCCAACTTGAAGATAATGATTTTTTCATAGGACGCGATAGTGAAACACTTTGGTTTAGCAAACCTGTTTCAGTTGGAAAAACCAAAGCAAAGAATATTATAAAAATATTACCTGGTACAAAAGCAAGTGAAAGAAATATACATAGAAAAATTTACGGATTTACATTGTTTATTACTGATGATTGACGATGTAGTAAGAAACACTAATATATATATATATATATATATATATATATATATATATATATATATATATATATATATATATATATATATATAACAAAAGACTGGACGTGAACTATTTAAGAGAAATAGATTGCAGAGGCACGACAAGTACTGAAATTAGAGCTCTGTTTGGTGCATTCTATTTGATTGGAACGAAAAAGAGTAGTCATACCAGCTGCTTAGAATTATGGGATGCAGATGGCACGGGAATGATCCTTTTGAGAGCTATATTCAGTTACAAGCGTTTAAAATTTTTACTTCGTGCTTTACGATTCGATAGTCTGCATACGCGAGAAGAAAGAAAACAAAATAACAAATTAGCCCCAATCCGAAGTTTCCATGATAGTTTTGTCAACAACTGTATGACTCATTTCAATTTGAGTGAATATGTAACAATTGATGAGATGCTTTGTGCGTTCAGAGGTCGCTGTTTATTTGTGCAGTATATACCAAAACAAGCCCGCGGGATATGGCATTTAGATTTATGCCCTTTGCGACGCCAAGACCTCCTACAATTTCAATTTTAAAACTTATTGTAGAAAACAAGTACCTGGACCGTATCTGATATCAAACAAAGCCGAATATATTGTAAAGAGATTAGTGATACCAATAGAAAAATCGAAAAGAAATGTTACTACAGATAACTACTACACAAGTTATCCTTTTGCCAAATATTTGTTAACAAAAGCACTTACATTGCTTGAAACAGTGAAAAAAAAATTAGAAACGAATACCTTCAGAATTCCAGCCAAACAAAAATACGGATTTACAATCGACACTGTTTGACTTCCAAGATGATGCTTGACTAGTTTCCCCAAAAAAAATAAAGCAGTGATTTTTCTTTCAACCATGCATAGCTCCTCTGATATAGATCAAGAAACTAAAAAGCCACTTTTAAATGTAGATTACAATGCCACAAAAGGAGGTGTCGACATAGTGCGTTTCCTATAGTGCGTCAAGCATTACAAGAAGATAGCCGCTTACAATATTCTTCAGACATCTAGATAGAAGAAGAATATTTCAAAAAAATATTGCTTTACAACCAATGAACGACCATTTGAAGGACAGGGCTAAAATAACATCACTTCCTAAAGAAGTTTCTGCATTTTTATCTAAATACAGAGAAGAAGACTAAAGAACTAATAAGGCCAGGCATATGCCACATTTGCGGAAGTCACAAAAATAATAAAACCAAGTCAATTTGTCAACATTGTGAAAACAATGTGTGTAAGAGTCATGGTAAAATTAGTGTCAAATGCTTAGAATGTGAACAGGGAGAACAAATGAAAGTTGAATAATGTAATATTATTTTTTAGTTTATATCTTTTGTTTCGCTGTTATTTTTGTTTTAAACCACTTATATTTTTCTTTAATAAAATGATTAAGCGTCTTATATGAATCTTATTTATCTGCATAAAATATTTTATTCATTGTTAGTTAAAATAATAACAATAATTAAGACAATTTTGGTTGAGTGATAATAATTGTTGTAATTACAATTCTTGCGTGTTTCATATGCCTAATAAGACACTTATACAATCAATAACAATTTTTGTTAGTAATACTAAGCTATAAATGTTGAAAAACTAAATGCGGTGTAAATACCGCAGCGCGCCCGCTCAGTAGATTCCATACAGCGCGCCCGCCGGAGGGTTAACAGCTTAAATTACTTATACAAATATTTTATATTTTACAACGTTTAATTTATATTGTATTAATAACTGTACCTTTGTAACTCAAGTTAAATAAATTGAACTTTATGAAGTTGCTCTGAAGTACAACTCTTAGTCGCGCCTAATCAAAGGTTAAGGGAAATGTTTGTACTATTCAAACAATCAATTTTGATGAAATATGGTACGTGGTTTCTACTATAATGAAATGTGGTATTATCTCTACCAAATTTGATGTCTTTCGATAAAAAAACATAAATGAGTTTAAAATATTTCTAGGAAAATTCTCTACCATAACACACTGACTGCGCCCAGTCTTTTAAGTTATTTTATAAACTGCGGTACATACATATACACATACAAACTACAACTATTCTAAGAAAACATGATTAATCAACTGGGATTATTCCCCTTGTTCGTATAAACAGTATAATTTAATCCCTAGTAATTATCTATCATCGCAGCTGTGCTATTACTACAATTACAGACAACACGAAAGTCAACTTGATTATGACAAATACCATGTACAGAAGCAATGTTTTGAAAACGCGGTAAATATTTGCTTAGTTGGTTACACACTAATTCAAAGAATTTAACGCAGCGAAACGATACAGATGTTTTCTCCAGCAGCATTAAAACATGTGGCTAAAGTGAACTGCATCAAAATATATGATTACAGAGAAATGATGGTTTTCGTTCTTTACTGGTAATAAATGATATATAACACCGGTATGTACTAGATTTTCTTGTGTAAACACACATCAGTGGTTATATTTATGCAGTTGTTTAAGTACATAATTAACTTATAATTTCACATAAAGTACCTGTTTAGATTATAAAATTATCATCAATAAACGGTAGCTGAGGTCAGTAAACTGAATTTCACCTCGTCAAATAAATTACTATAATAATGATATTTAGATAAGAAAATGAAAGTCTGGATGTAGCAAGTGCGTTGTGGTAGTGAATTTCCAAAAAATATTTTTGTAGTAAATATGTGTTTTTTTTTAAGAAAGCAGGCATCAAATTTGGTTACCAGTGTGACCCATATAGTAAAAACAATGTGCCATCTTTCATCAAAATAATTTTACTGGTTGAAAACGTACAATAATTTCCGAAAGTAAACTTAAAGTGTTCCTGAAAAAACTCGTTTCTTGATCAACCTTATAGGTTCGTAGCAAATTGAGCTTTTCAAATATGAAGCATTTGATTAAAATTCGCTACCATAACGCACCTGCTGCGTCCAGAATTTCTTTTCTTACAAACATGCATTATATTTCAATGGAAAATGCAAAAATGCAATAACATAAGGCGTGTTTGATTAAAAAAAAAGAAGATTTTTATCACCAACCACCCTGTGATTGTAGAAATACTTAATTGTAGGATAATTTGTAAGATGTAGCTCGAGACACCCTATAATAAATATATACATTTTTTTTCATACCTTGTATAATAACTGATATATTCGACAAAAATTATATACCATTTAACGATAAACTCTATAGCTAAGGCTACTGCCAAGCATCAGATAAAGGGTCTATTTGAAATGTATTTTCTGAAAACATTTTAGTAAAATGAAGGACAATGACGGTTGAAACTAAGACTTCAGGGTTTGTAAAACATTCTTCTTGGGACATTTTATTTCCATAACCTGTATAATATTCAAGTTCTTTGCATAAATGTTGCCAATTTTGACGTTTTAAATCGCAACTTTGACGTTTTTTTTCATACCTTGTATAATAACTTATATTCGACAAAAATTATATACCATTTAACGATAAACTCTTTAGCAAAGGCTACTGCCAAGCATCAGATAAAGGGTCTATTTGAAATGTATTTTCTGGAAACATTTTAGTAAAATGAAGGACAATGACGGTTGAAACTAAGACTTCAGGGTTTGTAAAACATTCTTCTTGGGACATTTTATTTCCATAACCCGTATAATATTCAAGTTCTTTGCCTAAATGTTGCCAATTTTGACGTTTTAAATCGCAACTTTGACGTTTTGAGGAAAACCCTAATTTATTTTCCTTTAACCTCTTTTGACCTGCAGAGCTAGATTTTGGTAGGTAACTTACCTATAAGAACATAAACCTGCGTACCAAATTTGGTTGCGCTTACTTTGTTAATCCCGGAGATTTTTTTTTTCTAAAGAAAACACAAAATTTTCCGGGAAAACCTGGAGTGATTTGCGTGGCTAACGAACTTGTCCAAGTCATTTGCAAAAGGAAGGTACTCACCAAACTTAATCAAAATCGGTTCATTATTTTTTGAGTTATCGGTGTGATATATATATATATATATATATATATATATATATATATATATATATATATATATATATATATATATATAAAACTGACCCGGATATGTGTTCTGGGGGGCCTAATTTGAAGAAATTTTTTCAAAATTCAAAAGTCGGGATCTCCCCATTAGTGATTTGTTTTAAAGAAAATTCACTAAAATTTTATTTAGATGGTGGTTAATTTTCATGGAAAAATCTATTTGGCAGTCCACAACTTTCTTTAAATGAGTACAAATTAGAGCCCCTAGAACGCATACCAATTTGAGGCCTAATAAAATTGATGAATTTGAAAAGTTACTACTGCTTCATGGTAGCCACAAATAGTAACATTCCTTTCTTCAAGTGGAGAAAACGTGATTGCCACTATAATATAGTACCAAGAAGCTCCTCAACTATTTAGGTCTAATATGAAGAGTTCGGAAACGTCACGGCAACTAATAATGCTACTTGAAAGTGGTGAAAACTATGATGTAGCATTTCAGTAACATAAGTTAGTTTTGGCTACCATCGTTTGCTACTTTCAAGTTTGCAAAACTTTTGAGTCATACTGTGAGTAACGACGACGTACCTAATACCTTAAAATTAGCTAAGAAGTTGCGTAACGCTAAAGTAGTTATAAGTGGTGAAGATGAAGTAATTATCACTGTGAATGTGTGGTATAAAGTTATTTTCACCTCAGAGTAATATAACAGGGTGGGTCGATTCTTAAATTTTCTATGCCTGTATTAAAAAAAAATTTGCTTAATGGCTAAATCTGGTATTTTTTATTTTAATATTTAACACCTTGCTGGACCCCTAAAAAATAGAAAATAATAAAGCCTGATGCACCAAAACCTTAGCAATAGCTCCGAATAAACCCACGAAAAAACTCCTTTAATTTAAACAGCCTGGCAAATCTCTAAAGAACACCCCCTTACAACTCGACGTCTATGCTAACCTACGTTACTGGTTGGTCTGGAACAGGTCGTATCGCAGCTTGTCGTTGTTTGTCCAAGGCGGTTTTGTCCACTGTTGTCCCACGTCTTGTGGAGTTGTGCTTTGCCAGTGTCTGTCTCTAGTAGTTATAAATAAAGATTACTGTGAAAAACAATGGCGGCGCCTAATAGACGTAAAGTGTTAACACTTCGTGATCCTTGGTTTGGTGAACCTTGTGATTTATGCAACATTTCCTTTTTGTACAAAAAGCGATAGTGGCGAAGGTAAGTAAAGCTAGATGCATTCTCACCACAATTAGAACCGTAGACTGGTTTCGCTCTAACTAGAGCTCGTCAGTACGGCATACTAATTGCAGCGGAAATACACCTATAAAGTAATACTGCTATATGGTAGCCGGACTTCCAACACAAAGTGAGTTATAAGACACGAAGCACGTGCGGAACCAAGTACTATGTCCAAATAACACAAAGTGTTAAAATTAGAGACTGTATACAACCAATTAACAATTTAGTAAATTGTCAGCCCTGGCCCATTTCTACCCTAATATAGGGACAAAGTATGTAAGGCTAGATGCATTCTCACCAAAAGTAGAATCGTAGACCGGTTTTGTTCTAATTAGAGCTCGTCAGTATGGCGGCAGCGTACTAATTGCAGCGAAAATACACCTGTAAGGTAATATGGCTATGGTAGCCAGCCTTCCGACACTACGTGAGATATAAGACACGAAGCACATGCCACCACCTCGTTGCGAAACCAAGCAGCATGTTGTCACGGCAGTTCCAAATAACAAAAGTGTTAAAAATAGAGACTGTATACAACCAACTAACAATTTGGTAAATTGTCAGCCCTGGCCCATTTCTACCCTAATATAGGGACAAAGTATGTAAGGCTAGATGCATTCTCACAATTAGAACTGCGGACCGGTTTCGCTCTAATTAGAGCTCGTCGGTACGGCTCACTCATTGTTGGAAGGTTGGCTGCCACAGCCGTATTACTTTATAGGTGTATTTCGCTGCAATTAGTATGCCGTACATACATACTTTGTCCCTATATTAGGGTAGAAATGGGCCAGGGCTGACAATTTACTAAATTGTTAGTTGGTTGTATACAGTCTCTCTTTTTAACACGTTGTGTTATTTGGAGCTGCCGCGACAACATACTACTTGGTTCCGCAACGAGGTGGCGGCACATGCTTCGTGTCTTATGTCTCACTTAATGTTGGAAGGCTGGCTACCATAGCCGTATTACTTTATAGGTGTACTTTCGCTGCAATTAGTATGTCGTAGACGAGCTCTAATTAGAGACAAACCGGTCTACGGTTCTAATTGTGGTGAAAATGCATCTAGCCTTACATACTTTGTCCCCATATTAGGGTAGAAATGGTCCAGGGCTGAGAATTTACTAAATTGTTAGTTGGTTGTATACAGTCTCTAGTTTTAACACTTTGTGTTATTTGGAACTGCCGTGACAACATACTACTTTGTTCCGCAACGAGGTGGAGGCACGTGCTTTGTGTCATATATCTCACTTAGTGGCGAAGGTAAAAATAAAACAAACAAAAAAATTCTTGTAGAAAAAATACAACAAATTCGGCGCAACGCAAGTTTAACAATTATATCAGACCAACAGTGTATTGAGTTGTTAAAAAATATCACAAACAATTTATGAACATTAAAAAGTCGTCAAAAAAAATAAAGCGATGCTGATAAAAATAAACTAAAAAATTTCAGGGTGAAGCTAGCACCAAGCTGTTTGATATATGAACGTGCAAGTCCCGGATCTTTTCTTATGTACCTGTGACAAGTTGAAAAACGTTCAAAAAATTGAACATGGATTTCTTAACGGCCAGAGAACTACAAGATTGATGTCTATGTGGAAAGTGTGTGTTTGTTGTCTTCGTTCATGGCTGCGGTTGTCAGACCATTCGCACATTTTTTCCGGCTTCTTGGTTTGGATCCCATCTGTATGCTACTTTTCTTTTGATATATACATATATACACATATATACATACACATATAACAGAGATATTAGTTTCCATTTTGTGATGCTTTTTATATATTTTCATACAATACTTCTGTGTTTTTGTTTGTTTTGTATGGAGAAAGGAAACGTCAAAATTACTAGAATTTCAAAGCAAATGCAAAAATAAAAAAATAAACCCCCAAGGTAATGTTCTAGAAAAAAATCAACTAGACGACCTATCAGATATATAAATACAAAACAACGCCGATTCCGATCTAGATTTTGAACCAAAGCCGTCAATTTCTACGGCAGAAATAACTCTGCTAAACTAAACTTCCTGCATTAGAAAAAGCGAAAGACCGATCTAGATTATCTAGTAGAAAAGTAACAATCGTTACTAGCGCAGTTCTTGAAAATGTTGGATTGATAACCAAAAATGACAAGTCTTATGTAGCAGGAAAGTGTAAACTGAATCGTAAGAGAAAAAGGGAACGACTTGCTTCAGAAAAATAATAAAAGATGGTAGTACTTTCCAAGCATTCTATCTTGATGGTCGCAAATATCGAACCCTTCACATCGAAAAACATGGAGATGAAGATACATCATCTAGAAAAACTGTTGTAGAAGAACATATAGTGTTATTGAAGGAATCAGATAGCGACTATATGGGGCTGGTTACACCTGAAAGTGGTACTGCTAAATCAATAGCTTCACCGGTTTTAAATTTTATTAAAGAAGCTGGATTGTCAACTACCGAGCTTATTGCTGTTGGCCGCTTTGGTACATTCGTAAACACTGGATCTCAGGGCGGTGTAATATATTTGTTAGAATTACATCTTAAACGAGAGTTGCAATGGCTTATGAATTACATGCAAACGAACTACCACTGCGGCATTTGGTTCGATATCTGGATGGAAATACCACAGGACCTCTATCATCTTTGGGTCATATCGGCAAATTTTTCAATGTTGTGAGCTGTTATCTGTTATGTGCTATGAGATAATCGAAGTTAAGTTACCTCAAGTTATTTTAAAAGAACTTAGCATGGATCAAAATTATTTATACCAGATCCGTCAGTACATATCTACTGGAAATTGTCCAGCTAATTTAGCGAACAGGTCTCCTGCCAAAATGTGCCATGCGAGATGGCGTACTGCGAATAACCGTATTTTGCGGGCTTACATTACAATGGAAAAACCATCGTCCAGTCTAAAAGCTGTGGCAGAGTATATCATTAGAGTATGCATTATAGTATGAAAATGTTTCGTTTCTTGTTAAAACTGTACCTTCATGCACATCTGGAATTCTTTACCCCTGGAAGCTAATTCAATATTCAGGGTATTTAGGTGACGAACCAAAAGCCGTAGTTGACCCCGTAATTCGCTTTTATGGACACCATGATATGATACTAACAAAGATCTTTGACTCACGTCGGCATTTAAGATAATTAAATTTCAGGAAGATATCCAGCTCCACGTCAAAAGAGAAGCATAATATTAATTTAAAGAACAACCTGAGATAATTTGAAATTCTTACGTTAAATTTTGATTTAATAAATTGGTACTAGTGCAGAGTTACGGAGCCTCCAATGACGAAATAGTTAACTCATGAAGATATTGAGCAATTCATTGAAACAGGCGATTTTCCAGAAGTTACCTTGCCACACGCAAGCAGTTGAAAGAGGTGTCAAATTAATGACAGAAGCGTCTTTGTCATTATGTGGTTTCAGTAACAGAGATATTTGGACGTGTAACTATACCGAGAAGCACCACGCTAAAGTTTAATACAAAATCTGGTTATAAAAAAGAAAATTAAATTGAAAAAAAAAACAGTTTTCTTCTTTATTTTTCTAATGGTATGCTCATGTGGTGGAATAGATGGGTCCGCGCTGATATAACTCGATGGCAGCCACTTACTCGTGGTGAGTTGGGGCTTACTTTGTATATTTTAAGGTACAAAATAAGCAAAGAGCTTCTCATAGGCTAATCAAAAAAGTAGGGACGCAGCAAGTGCGCTACGGTAGATAATTTTCATAAAAATGATCTGGCACCAAATCTTTTTTATAACTTTTTTTGGTTGTAACATATAAAGATAAATTTTGGTAGCTAATTTCCTTTTAATATCGTAAACTTACGCAACAAATTTGGGTACCATTTTTCTATTTTTTGATATGAAAATTTTTTTTCGAAAGAAAACCCTAAATTTTCCCGGAATACTTGGTTACATTTTCCTGGCTAACGTACGTGTTCAATCCACTTACAAAGGGAAAGTACGTGCCAAATTTTATCAAAATCGGACCATTCTTATTTGCGTTATGGGTGTGATATATATATATATATATATATATATATATATATATATATATATATATATATATATATATATATATATATATATATATATATATATATATATATATATATATATACATACATATGAAAATGGAAACTGACCCTGAATATGGGTTCTAAGTGGTCCTAGTTCGGGCTCATTTGAAGAAATTTTTTCAAAATTCAAAAGTCTGGATCTCCCCATTAGTGAATTTTTTCTAAGAAAATTTACTAATACTTGATTTATTATTAAACCAGATGGGTCGGCGGGGGGTCTAAGTGCCTTACAAAACTAAACATTTTTTGTCCTAAATAGGGAATCGTAATACATAAGTTTATGGTACAGGCGTGATAATTGTTTTCATTTTATTTTATTTTTTGGGGCACCTGGGGGTCTTAACCTCAAAAAAAAATTTCACTAAAATTAATAGTCCCAATCGCAACTTTCCTCCAAATTCTTAATAGCACGAGAACGGTAAACATCAGCTATAATGAACCAGTAGTTAGCGTTTCTCCATTCTTAGTATTTGCGACCCAATTTTTTCAATCACAATTCTAATCGCGCCCTTCTGTCTTACATCCACCACTGTGGACATTTTTACGCCTTCGCGAGATGTTCTGATTTGTTTCGAACGTCCTAGAACGTCTGCGCAGCATGTATAAATGCTGCATCTTGTTCAGTTCCAAACAGTCTCCATCGAATCGATCCTTCTACCGTAAATGTGTATGTTGTAATTTGCGTGCTAACTGCAATTCACGATATTCGAGTAGCAGTAGGTTAATACAGTGTATACAGAATCTTGGATAAATTCTTAGGTGGCCCTAAGTGAGCATCAACAAGTGCACAGTCGAGAGTGGTTCTAAAGGACAAATCAAGAAAATATTCCAAAGAATATATAAGGTTGGTGTTTACCAGTACTGGAGTAAATGAAGAAGAAAGGCCCTGTATGTCGTTTGCTTAAAAATTTTGGCAACAGACAGCAGGAAACCTAATAAACTTAAGCGATATTTGGAAAAGCTTTGTAGTGAGTACGTTAGCAAATAATTCTTTGAATTATAATTAAAATCATATGAAAAGGAACATTTATTTGTTTAAAAACCTTGTCTGTGAATGAAAAAGCTTTGCTTGCCTCTTACAAAGCTTCAGATCAAATATCCAGAAGCAAAAAGCCTTACACAACTGGTAAAGAGCTAATTCTGCCATCTATAATTGAGATCGTAGAAACTATGTTTGAAGATAATTTTGCCAAACATTTGCAGTCCATATCTACATCTAATGATACTGTTGCCCGTCGAATTGGTGATATAGCTGAATATGTACAGCATCAGCTTTTCGGGGAGTTGCGTGACATTTTTTTTCAATTCAGCTTAATGAGGCAACAAATAGCTATAAAGATGCTCATTCAATTGTCTATGTTATATTTTGTGACGGTATGTCAGCAGTAGGAGAATTACTATTAAATCGATAGAACTCAGAGAAACAGCACTTGCATTATTTGCCACCTTAAATAATTTTCTAAACGAGGTAAATAAATAATGGAAAAATTGCGTCGTTATATGCACCAAAGTACTATACAACCTCTTGTAAAACAACAATCTCCACAGTGTATCTGGACACATTGCACGATCCACGGAGAAGCTCTGGCTTCCAAAGAAATAAGTCCTGGTCTGCATATTGTGCCAACGACGGTGGTAATGGTAGTAAATTATATAAACATAAGACCCCTAAAATCAATAATATTTTCTGCACTTTGTGAAGACTCAGGTGTAGTACATTCAGCGTTAGTATTTTATTGCGAGACAAGGTGATTATCACGTGGGACATTTTCGTAACGTGTTTATTAATTGAGAGATGAAATATCCATTTTTGTAAAAGAGGAAAACCGACTGGAAGCCGAGTAGTTTCGAGATGATTTATTTGTGATGAAATTGAGCAGCTTGTTTGACATATTCGTGAAATTAAACACCTTGAATCTTCAACTTCAAGGAGCAAACACACATACGTTGGATACAGGTGATGCAATTAATGGGTTTTTAAAAAACTGGAATTACGGAGCAGAAATGTTAAGCAACAAAACGTAGAAATGTTTGCAAATCTGGATGAATACGTTAAAACTTACAAGGCTGAAGAACAATATGTGGAAATTGTTTTTGTAACCATCGAAAATCATTTATCCATATCGGCAAGAATTTTAAAAAGTATTTTCTTGATAACAATTTAGTAAAAAATCACTCTTTAAATTTGGGGCAGGGTTGGCTGATGAGTCTTCTGCACGGAAAACAATAGCATTTTGTATACTATTACCAGTTCTAACATCCTCGGATTTTCTGCGGAGGCTGCTTTGAAGACAAAGCTAAATATAGAATATCGATTATTAATATTAAACCTTCTATAGAAAATATTTGCTCTTCAAGGGAGTCATTAATAATTCATAATTTTGTTTTTAATTTAATATTGACAAGTTCATTATCAAATACATTGTGTAGTACTGTTAAATCCTATTATAAGTGTATTCTATTGCTGTTTTTGTAAATTACATATTAATCCTAGATAAGCGTAATCTTTTTCCTTTCTTTCAGTAAATTAAATAATTTAAAAAAATGTTTTTAGTGAATTTTCGTCGAAAAAATTCACTAATGGGGAGATCCCGACTTTTGAATTTTGGAAATTTTTTTGCAAATGAGCGCAAACTAGGACCCCTCGAACCCATATCCGGGGTGATGTTTCAATTTTTATATGTTTATATATATATATATATATATATATATATATATATATATATATATATATATATATATATATATATATATATATATATATATATATATATATATATATATATATATATGTATCACACCGATAACTTAAAAAATATTGGGCCGATTTTGATAAAATTTGGCACATACCTTCCTTTTGTAAATGGCTTGGACAAGTTCCTTATTCAGGAAAATTAGACGAGGTTTCCCGGGGAAATTTTGAGTTTTTATTCAAAAAAAAATTATATCTCCGGAATTAACAAAGTAAGGGCAACCAAATTTGGTATGCGGGTTCATATCATCATATTGTAGATTGAAGGACAAAAAAGTTACAGGCATTTAAAGAAAAATAAATTTGGGTTTTCCTCAAAACGTCAAAGTCGCGATATAAAATGTCAAAATTGGTAATATTTAGGCAATGAACCTGAAATTAATATGAGCTATGGAAAGAAAATGTCTCAAGAAGAATGCTTTACAAAGCCTGAACTCTTAGTTTCAATCGTCACTGTCCTTCATTTTACTAAAATTTTCCCAGAAAATTCATTTAAAATAGAGCCTTTCTCTGATGCTTTGGCAGCATACCATAGAGGTTATCGTTTAATGGTATATCATTTATGTCAAATTTTCGTGAAAAATCATTAAAGCTCAAAATATCCGTTATTATGCAAGTTACGAACAAAAATGGTATACATTAATTATAGGGTGTCTTGAGCTACATCTTAAAAAATATTTCCACAATTACAGGCTGGCCCATAAGTCGTTGGTGATTCAATTTTTTTTGTTTTTTAATCGAACACGCCCTATGTTATTGCATTTTTGCATTTTACATCGAAATATAATACATCTTTGTAAGAAAAGAAATTCGGGACGCAGCAACTGCGTTATGGTAGCGAATTTTCATTAAATGCTTCAAATTTGAATAGCTCAATTTGCTATTAACCTATAAGGTTGAACAGGAAACCAGTTTTTTCGGCAACAAATTAAGTTTACTTTCGGAAATTTTTGTACATTTTCAAACAATGAAGTTATTTTGATGAAACATGGCACATGGTTTCTACTATATAGATTGATGTCCGTTTTTTTTGAAAAAACATGTTTGCTATTAAAAACATTTAAATGAAAATTCACTACCATAACGCACTTGCTGCCTCCAGAAGTTTTTCTCAATATGCTCACGCCCCCCATTTAGTTTTATCACGCTCCTCTAAGGGGCGCGCTCCACAGTTTGAGAATCGCTGGTAAATTGGCCTTGAAACGTGGAACAAAAAGTGTACCATTCGCTTTGAGGACCTAATGGTGCCTTCAGGTTTAATTTAAAATGAGACATTAACCAACATATTTTAGAAAAGAAAAAGAGAATGGATTATTCGCGTATGCAAACTTTCCAAAAAAAGTCTGGACGCAGCAAGCGCGTTATGGTAGTGAATTTATATTAACATGTTTTAAATAGCAAATATGTGTTTTTTTTAAGAAAGCAGGCATCAAATGTCGTTACCGGTGTGACCTCTATAGTAAAAACAATGTACCATATATCATCAAGTTAACTTTATTGTTTAAAAACATACAAAAATTTTTCGAAAATAAACGTGAAATGTTCCCGAAAAAACTAATTTCCTGGCCAACGAACGTTATAGGTTAATAGCACATTGAGCTATTCAAATTTGAAGCATTTAATAAAAACTCGCTACCATAACGCACTTGCTGCGTCCAGAATTTCTTTTGTTAGAAACATGCATTATAATTTCGTGGTCGATATTCGATACATTTAAGGTTAGCTCAGAACTGGCACGGACGGGGGGAATCCGACTATCCAATTAGCAAAGCATTGTTTAATCTATTTGAACTGAGCAGCTTTTAATACAAATTTGCTACCATAACGCACTTGCTGCGTCTCCAGTTTATTTTCTTACAAACATGCATTGTATTTCCGTGGTCGAAATTCGATACATTAAAGGTTAGCTCAGAACTGACACGGACCTGGGGAATCCGTATATCTAATTAAACAAAGCATTGTTTAATCTATTTGGACAAAGCCGATTTTCCTGGCTAGCGAACTTATCCAAGCCACTTGCAAAAGGAAGGTGTTGACGAAATTTTATTGTCATCAGCGCATTTTTAGTGAATTTTTATTAAAAAAATTCACTAATAGAGAGGTATCGATGGTGAGACTTTGCAAAAATTCTTTCAAATGAGCGCGAATTAGGACCCCTAGAACACATATCCGGGGTCAGTTTGAATGTTTATATGTTTATATATATATATATATATATATATATATATATATATATATATATATATATATATATATATATATATATATATATATATATATATATATATATATATATATATATATATATATATATATATATATATATGCATCCGTCTGATAACTCAAAAAATAATTAACCGATTTAGATGAAACTCGGCAAGTGCCTTTCTTTTATTAATGGCTTGGATGTGTTCGTTGGCCAGGAAAATCGGACGGGGTTTTCCGGGAAAATTTTGAGTTTTCTTTCAAAAAAAAATTTTTTTCCGAAAATTTCGATAAAATTTGGTCTACATATTGCTCTTTGGGAAATACCTAACTATGTGCCAAAATTCAGCTTTCTAGGGTTACAGAAAATTGAGCTATTCAAATTTGAAACATTTATGTTTAAATCATAAGTATGTGGTTGCTGTTGGTTAGTCAATGCTTCTGTTATTGTCATTTACTCATGAAATTCATTTTTAATTTTCAGAGAAATGTCAATAATACTGAATTCACTGATTGTTAATCATTGGAAGCATTTACGATTATATATAACCCTATTGTAATTTATTATCATTTATCACCTCTGTAGTATAATTATTTTCTCCTTACAACTCGCAGCGTTTTTAGTCAATTGTTGTTATTAATAGTCAATAGTTTCTTTGCGAATACACACACCTTCCATTGACTTCTGCTTCTGCCGCTGTTACAGTCCTTTTATTTAGAGGTAGATTTGTAACTACTCATACAAACAGTGTTTTTTAACCACGTGGCTGGTGGACTGACCGAATTCATTCCCAGTTGCTGTTGATTTACTCATATTCTCTTAATATGTTTGAAGATGTGGTGTCTACTTCATTCCAAGTCACTATTAACCGACTATTTATGAAATAAAATAAGTAAATTAAATATGTAGTGTATTAAGACAAGGG
>OZ023262.1:112302737-112315237 GCA_964006375.1 Tillus elongatus | reverse complement strand
TTTATACAGATATAGTTCAAAATATTACACTAATACTAGTTTCCGTTGTATACAGAATACATCGCTGTATAGAGAAAAAAAGGAATAATTTAATTTAAATAGTTATTGTAACGTTAGTATAACATTGCCAGTTTAAATATGTATAAATAATAATTTATTCAATATTATAAAGAAAAGAAAATCACACAGATATATAACTATATATTCATTTAATATAATATATTTCATTAAACACATAATATAAAATGAAAATACACACTTACCTACCACTAAATTTAATATAAGAAAAGATAATACAGGGTGTTACAATTACAACATTTATTTACATCTATAGTACTACTAAATATTCCCACAAGCTATAAGCATAACAAGCGACGCACAGCGTGGACGTTCTGTTACTCAGAAACTGATAAGTATATATAAATACGTCACCTGCTATAAGACTAATCCCACGGTTTATAGAATGAATGCATCAGTCCGATTGGACACCGACCTCGAGCTTCCGCAACATAGACAGAATCCTAGTACGAGTGAGCCGCCTGGTATGCAATAACTAGTTTATAAATATTACCACTGTTAGATTAAGTAATTATTATTAGATTGTACACTTAACTGGCACCACTGATTGTTCGCCTCTTTCAAAACTTTTGTAATTTTCATTTTTATTCAGTTTTGTACTTTAGAGTTTAAATAGATTTTCTTTTTAAATCAAAACTCTAGAGACTCATACTCTAACTATATATGGACTAAGAAACATGTCCAATCAATTTACGAAACGAAGGTACATGCCAAATTTTATCAAAATCGGCCTATTATTTTTTGAGTTATCTGTGTGATACATATATATATATATATATATATATATATATATATATATATATATATATATATATATATATATATATATATATATATATATATATATATATATATATATATATATAACATATACAAATTATCTCCTTATTGGTGAATTTTTTCGACGAAAATTTACAAAAATGAAAAGCTTACACTTCCACCGAAACTGCAGGACGTCCTGGCTTTAGAGGGCGCACATTTTTTTAGTTGCCCAACGTGCCTGCATGATTTAAAATGGCAGGGTATAAATTATTTTAGCTCTTTGGTGCCTTTTGAAACGACCATTATATATTGATTTTAAAAACATATTACTTTCACTTCTGTTCACCTCGTCTCATAGAAACGAATTTTTTTACGAATACATTAAACCACCTCAAAGCTTATAGATATATAAGAGAAGAGGCAGATCATGCGTTCCATAATTAAATAGGTAAATGGTTTTTGGATGTCTGGCTACAATATTTTATAAATTATTACTGCGTACCCTTGTTAGCCTGACTCCGTATTTATGTTAAGCCTTTATAAATATATGGTTAATTTAGAGCCAAAGCATTAATGCAAAATTTCACACCGTGAAACGAATAACAACGTAAAAGTTTAATTCTTTCATATTCAATTCATAAGGGGAATGCGTTATTTTACCTAGACTACTAAATATAATACACCTTTCTTTCTTCTTGGAGAAATTAATAGTTTAAGTCCTTATGCATATCTACAAGTGAAAACTCTATTGTCTATATCGCCTGTGGTGTCATTAATTATTTATTTGTTATTTATATATGACAAACCGCGTGTGTAAAGCTGCCCTAAAGGACCCCTGGACGAAATGAATCCTTCTTTGTCCTAAATATGAGATTTGGAATGAAACTCTTATATATATATATATATATATATATATATATATATATATATATATATATATATATATATATATACATATACATATACATATATATATATATATATATATATATATATATATATATATATATATATATATATATATATATATATATATATATATATATATATACTATATAGTTTTATAGATTTTTATAGATGTGTTTTATTAAAATGTATATGTTCTGTGTTTGTGGATATAAAGAATGTAATTTTTATTAATTAGGTGTCAAATTATTGTATAAAGCTATGTTTTTTTATTTGATGCAAATAAATAATTGGATGAGTGAAATGCTGCTTTTTTTTCTTTATTTCTTTTTCAGAGTGCATTGTATTATCTTATTATTTTACTAGGTGCATATATATATATATATATATATATATATATATATATATATATATATATATATATATATATATATATATATATATATATATATATATATAACAATGAGCTCTGTTCAAATTGCTTAAAACACAGATGTTTATCACAAAATAAGTGCAAGATTTGCCAATTAAAGCATCACACACTACTACATGAAAGTAACACTGATAGAAGAGATAATCGTTACTCAAGAGAAACCACTAAAATCAAAAATAACGTAAGTGGACAAAACAATTTATCAGTGTTAGCAGCGGCAATGATAATAGTAAAAACTGCCACAGGGCAGTGTGAATACTTGAGAGCATTAATAGACTCTGGCTCTCAAGGTGCATTTATAACAGATCGAGCTGCAAAATATTGGCAGTACCTTATAGGAAAGTTGAGACAAAGATAGCTGGTCTAGGGGGAGGAGAGAATAAATCAAATTACATGATAGATATACAGTGTGCTCCTCGATTTACAAGTAAGTTTAATATGAATACTGATGCAATAGTTACCCAAAATATCACTTCAACAATGCCAAGCAGAACTTTCGAGAGAGATTTAGAATTTTGGAAGAATTATATGTTAGCTTACCCAATCTTGAATACGACAGGGCCAATCGATATTTTGTTTGAAATCAAATAATGCAGACAGATATTACTACCAGGGTTAAGAAAAACAAGTGCTTGATGGGTCAGAATACAGAGCTAGGATACATAATTTTTGGCACATTTACATATTCAAAAATCAAGGAATAAATCAAGCTAACAAGTATGATTACTCAAACAGAGAAAGACGAAATTTCGAAGTTTTGGAAATTGGAAGAAGTACCAGGGTTGAAAAATATTACAAAAGATGTGAAAGATGGTACAAACAGATAGTATCAAGAAACCAGAATGGAAAATGCACAGTCAAAATTCCATTCAAACAAGAAGTACAAAAGGTTGGAGAATCCAGAAACAGGGCAATGGCAAGAATTATGCAGTTTGAAAAACGGTTTGAGAGACAAAAGAGCCTGAAAGAAGAATATATACAATTTTTGGAAGAGTATGTTAAGTTGGGACATATGCAAAAGTTACCAACTATCACAGAAAAACATGGAAAATACTATATTTCGCATCAAGCAGTAGTACTTGAGGACAGCACCACTACAAAATTAACGGTGGTGTTTGATGCCTCATGTAAAAGTAGTAAAGG
This sequence comes from Tillus elongatus, assembly GCA_964006375.1. Classification (NCBI taxonomy): domain Eukaryota; kingdom Metazoa; phylum Arthropoda; class Insecta; order Coleoptera; family Cleridae; genus Tillus; species Tillus elongatus. The sequence goes on along the minus strand of OZ023262.1, from coordinate 112,311,915 downwards.
CGTTAGCCTAAACAAAATAATGCTAGACCACAACCAGAACTATTCGACATTATATTAAGATCGAGAACACATCCAGTGGTAGTAAATGCGGACATAGAAAAAATGTATTGCCAGATAGTAATGGAAGAGAAGAACAAGACTATCAAAGAATATTATGGAGAAGGGCAAAAATCGAACCTATTTAAGAATACAGACTTACGACAGTAAGATATGGTAGAGCAGCAGCATCATACCTACCAGTCAGAACATTTCAACCACTTGCAGAAGACGAGAACGGCAAATTTCATTTAGCAGTGTAAGTAGCAAAGGAAGATTTTTATATGGATGAGGATATATTTATCTGGAGCTGAAACAAAGCAAGAAGCATCATTGTTGCAGACAAAACTAAATGAGATGTTCAAACCAGGTTGGTTCCATTTAAGAAAATGGTTCAGCAACAGATCACGAATTATTTGCAAAGTTGCCAGAAGAATTACAGAATGAAAAAGCATTGCAGCTGCCAGACCAATGGTCTAGACAAATCTCTTCGTATTTATTGGGCGTCAAGGGGAGACATTGAAATTAAAACTAGATTTAAAATGTGCAGAAAAGGTAACAAAAAGGGCAATATTATCTGCGATAGCCAATTTACTTGACCCATTGTGGCGGTTATCTCTAGTTGTAATCAAAGCCATGGTAATAATTCAAAAACTATGAATGAATCAGTCGGGTTGTGACGAAATAGTACTCACTAACATTCAGAAAAGACGGAATCAGTTTATTAGTCGAATCAGTGAAGCCAAAGAAATAACAATAACAAGGTGGGTAAAAACAGCAAAAAAGTCAAAAATAGGATTTAGTGGTTAGTGGTATGTCCGTTATAGCTGATGTACGAACGCGTCTGCAGTCTTAACAAAATGAAGATATGTGCCAACACACACACTCACACTCACACACATACACACACAAACACCAGCACACACACACACACACACACACACACACATATATATATATATATATATATATATATATATATATATATATATATATATATATATATATATATATATATATATATATATATATATATAATCCTAAAAAACCTCGGATATCAGTTTAGGGGCCCTAATTTGCGCTCATTTGTACAAATTTTCCAAAAGTATCACCAATTTTTTCATAATGAAAATTCACTTATAAACACAAGGATACAAAAGTACTTTAGTAAAAAATCATCACGCAAGCACTGGATGGTTAATACAGTTGTCCTCCTCATATCCATTTGACAATGCCAAATTCATAGATATAATATTCTGATGAAGGCTAAATATTTAACACTTACACCAGAAACTCTAAACGTTTTTATCTTAACCTTTTGATTAAAAATAACTTGAGGATCCGCATTCAAAAAAATTCGGGACGCAGCACGTTATAATAGTGAATTTTCATAAGAATTTTACATTATTAGTACGGCATATTACTAAAAGTAATACCTTTAGTTTAAACAGACCTCGAAGATCGGGTTTAGAGGTCTTAATGCAAGCTCAATTGAAGAAACTATCTCTTTCTATTATCATAAAAAACATTAAAATCTTGTGTTCTAGCTCCTTTTAAGAAAAAAACTTTAAATGCCCAAAACTAATATTTCTATGACGCTAGAAAATTAAAATTTGGTGAATCCACGTACTGTAAGTCTCTTTAAACGAAACTTGTATTACAAATTTAATTAAAGTTACAAAAGCTTATCAGAAGGAACCTTAATTCATACCCAAGAAGTCAATTCATTTTTCAAACCTACTTGAACAACTAATCAACAAATATTAACGTTAATATTCTTCTTCATTGATTTTTATACATTCATTTACTATTTAAGCTCAAAATAGAATTGTCAAACCATAATAAATAGACAAAACACGTTAATATTCTTTAGCTTCCAATTTTAAAAGTATCATATACGTACAAGCTGTTATATCTATTTCAATGACAATCATTCTTTACTTAACCTCAAAACAGAACTGTCAAACCGTAGAAAATAAACAACACATGTTTTTGGACACTGATACTTCAATTTGATCCATTTTCAAAGGCCTTCAAAGTACAGAGGTGTGGCGAATTGGGAATAGTAGGAATTTCCATATGACAAATATCTTGGGTGCGCTGCTTCAGCTAGTATTTCGCGAATAGGCCGTATAGCAAACGGGCATTTTTTTACGTAAAGGGTGGTCAGGAATTGGGTCCATTGGTGAAGTAAGGACTGATCAACTTTAATTACTGTAAACGCGGATGGTTTAGTTCTTTTTCTTCTAAACTCGCTTGTTCAGTCATTAACCATTTCTGCCTTAATCTGCTGTCATGTTATTATCGCACACCACGTAGAAATGTCCTCTTAATACTTGCCAGTCGATTGGTATTCACAACGACATAATTAGTGAATCTAAACATATTGCAGTTTTTGTTTTGGCCCCCACATGAGTTACAATATAATTTCAATTTTCACACCGGAGTCTAAATAATTGAAAATGAAGTTATGTAGGAACCAACCTGCTGCAGTATCTTCTGAAAGTTGACGTTTGTAGTACACTTTATTTTTTTGTAATGTTGGGAATAGGCAGTTGTTTTGGTAATCCATAGCAATGACTTACCTCGAGTTGGACAAGTACAGAAATCCTAACTGCATATATATATATATATATATATATATATATATATATATATATATATATATATATATATAGATGGATCAAAGCAAGAAGATGGTACAGCATGCGCGTTCTACGACCCACAAATCAAAACTTGCAAAATGTTAAAATTAAACAGCCATATGTCAATATAGACGGCGGAGATGATTGCTATCTTAGAAGCCCTGAAACATATCCTATCAATCCAACACACTACGTTTGTTATCTTGTCAGATAGCCAAAGTTGCATAAGAAAGTTAGAACACCTTTATACCACCAAATCAACTAACTACATTTTAAAGGCTATCAATGATTTCCTTGTGGAAATTTCAAAACAATCAAAACACATAACTTTCTGCTGGATCAAGGGTCATTGCGGACTTAAAGATAATGAATGTGTGGACAGCTTGGCAAAATGTGCTATCGAATATGGGGAAGAAGGACCTTATTTATGTCCGTCAACCGATATTGACATCTACGCGAAGAAAATGTACTTTGAAAAGTGGCAGAAACATTATAAAGCCGACCGAGTTGGTAAATTCTACAAACAGCTTCAGCCAGACTTACAGAGAAAGCCATGGTTCTACAACATCGATTTAAAAAAAACTCTGGACGCAGCAAGTGCGTTATGGTAGTGAATTTTCATAAAAATGTTTTTTTAAATAGCAAATATGTTTTTTTAAAAAAGCAGGCACAAAATTTGGTTACCAGTATAATCTATATATTAGAAACAATGTGCCATGTTTCATCACAATAACTTTATTGTTTGAAAATGTATAAAAATTTCCGAAAGTAAACTTAAATTGTTCCCGAAAAAACTGGTTTTATGGTCAACCTTATAGGTTAATAGCAAATTGATTCAAAATTTGAAGCATTTAATGAAAATTCGCTACCATAACGCACTTGCTGCGTCCCGAATTTCTTTTCTTACAAAGATGTATTATATTTCGATGGAAAATACAAAAATGCAATAACATAGGGCGTGTTCGATTAAAAAAATCACTAAAAAAAAATTTGAATCACCAACGACTTATGGGCCACCCTGTAATTGTGGAAATATTTTTTAAGATGTAGCTTAAGACACCCTACAATTAATGTAGACAACATTTTTTTGTAACTTGCATAATAACGGATATATTGCGCTTTAATGATTTTTTACGAAAATTCGACAAAAATGATATACCATTAAACGATAAACTCTATAGCCAACACTACTGCTAAAACATCAGAGAAAGGGTCTATTTGAAATGAATTTTCTGGGAATATTTTAGTAAAATGAAGGACAATGACGATTGAAACTAAGAGTTCAGGCTTTGTAAAACATTATTGTTGAGACATTTTCCTTCCATAGATCATATTAATTTCAGGTTCATTGCCTAAATATTAACAATTTTGACGTTTAAAATCGCGACTTTGACGTTTTGAGGAAAACCCAAATTTATTTTTCTTTAAATGCCTGTAACTTTTTTGTCCTTTAACCTACAGCGCTAAATTTTGGTGGGCAGTTTACCTATAATGATATAAACCCGTGTAACAAATTTCGTTTTTCGATTTTTTTCGAAGGAAAACAAAATTTTCCGGGAAAACCTCGGCGGATTTTCCTGGCTAACGAACTTATCCAAGCCACTCGCGAAAGGAAGGTACTCACCTAATTTTATCAAAATCGGTCCATTATTTTTTTAGTTATAGGTGTGACACATAAATATATAAACACTATATATATATATATATATATATATATATATATATATATATATATATATATATATATATATATATATATATCCATTATTTTTTTAGTTATAGGTGTGACACATAAATATATAAACACTATATATATATATATATATATATATATATATATATATATATATATATATATATATATATATATATATATATATATATATATATATATATAGTGTTTATATATTTATGTGTCACACCTATAACTAAAAAAATAATGGACCGATTTTGATAAAATTAGGTGAGTACCTTCCTTTCGCGAGTGGCTTGGATAAGTTCGTTAGCCAGGAAAATCCGCCGAGGTTTTCCCGGAAAATTTTGTTTTCCTTCGAAAAAAATCGAAAAACGAAATTTGTTACACGGGTTTATATCATTATAGGTAAACTGCCCACCAAAATTTAGCGCTGTAGGTTAAAGGACAAAAAAGTTACAGGCATTTAAAGAAAAATAAATTTGGGTTTTCCTCAAAACGTCAAAGTCGCGATTTTAAACGTCAAAATTGTTAATATTTAGGCAATGAACCTGAAATTAATATGATCTATGGAAGGAAAATGTCTCAACAATAATGTTTTACAAAGCCTGAACTCTTAGTTTCAATCGTCATTGTCCTTCATTTTACTAAAATATTCCCAGAAAATTCATTTCAAATAGACCCTTTCTCTGATGTTTTAGCAGTAGTGTTGGCTATAGAGTTTATCGTTTAATGGTATATCATTTTTGTCGAATTTTCGTAAAAAATCATTAAAGCGCAATATATCCGTTATTATGCAAGTTACAAAAAAATGTTGTCTACATTAATTGTAGGGTGTCTTAAGCTACATCTTAAAAAATATTTCCACAATTACAGGGTGGCCCATAAGTCGTTGGTGATTCAAATTTTTTTTTAGTGATTTTTTTAATCGAACACGCCCTATGTTATTGCATTTTTGTATTTTCCATCGAAATATAATACATCTTTGTAAGAAAAGAAATTCGGGACGCAGCAAGTGCGTTATGGTAGCGAATTTTCATTAAATGCTTCAAATTTTGAATCAATTTGCTATTAACCTATAAGGTTGACCATAAAACCAGTTTTTTCGGGAACAATTTAAGTTTACTTTCGGAAATTTTTATACATTTTCAAACAATAAAGTTATTGTGATGAAACATGGCACATTGTTTCTAATATATAGATTATACTGGTAACCAAATTTTGTGCCTGCTTTTTTAAAAAAACATATTTGCTATTTAAAAAAACATTTTTATGAAAATTCACTACCATAACGCACTTGCTGCGTCCAGAGTTTTTTTTAAATCGATGTTGTAGAACCATGGCTTTCTCTGTAAGTCTGGCTGAAGCTGTTTGTAGAATTTACCAACTCGGTCGGCTTTATAATGTTTCTGCCACTTTTCAAAGTACATTTTCTTCGCGTAGATGTCAATATCGGTTGACGGACATAAATAAGGTCCTTCTTCCCCATATTCGATAGCACATTTTGCCAAGCTGTCCACACATTCATTATCTTTAAGTCCGCAATGACCCTTGATCCAGCAGAAAGTTATGTGTTTTGATTGTTTTGAAATTTCCACAAGGAAATCATTGATAGCCTTTAAAATGTAGTTAGTTGATTTGGTGGTATAAAGGTGTTCTAACTTTCTTATGCAACTTTGGCTATCTGACAAGATAACAAACGTAGTGTGTTGGATTGATAGGATATGTTTCAGGGCTTCTAAGATAGCAATCATCTCCGCCGTCTATATTGACATATGGCTGTTTAATTTTAACATTTTGCAAGTTTTGATTTGTGGGTCGTAGAACGCGCATGCTGTACCATCTTCTTGCTTTGATCCATCTATATATATATATATATATATATATATATATATATATATATATATATATATATATATATGCAGTTAGGATTTCTGTACTTGTCCAACTCGAGGTAAGTCATTGCTATGGATTACCAAAACAACTGCCTATTCCCAACATTACAAAAAAATAAAGTGTACTACAAACGTCAACTTTCAGAAGATACTGCAGCAGGTTGGTTCCTACATAACTTCATTTTCAATTATTTAGACTCCGGTGTGAAAATTGAAATTATATTGTAACTCATGTGGGGGCCAAAACAAAAACTGCAATATGTTTAGATTCACTAATTATGTCGTTGTGAATACCAATCGACTGGCAAGTATTAAGAGGACATTTCTACGTGGTGTGCGATAATAACATGACAGCAGATTAAGGCAGAAATGGTTAATGACTGAACAAGCGAGTTTAGAAGAAAAAGAACTAAACCATCCGCGTTTACAGTAATTAAAGTTGATCAGTCCTTACTTCACCAATGGACCCAATTCCTGACCACCCTTTACGTAAAAAAATGCCCGTTTGCTATACGGCCTATTCGCGAAATACTAGCTGAAGCAGCGCACCCAAGATATTTGTCATATGGAAATTCCTACTATTCCCAATTCGCCACACCTCTGTACTTTGAAGGCCTTTGAAAATGGATCAAATTGAAGTATCAGTGTCCAAAAACATGTGTTGTTTATTTTCTACGGTTTGACAGTTCTGTTTTGAGGTTAAGTAAAGAATGATTGTCATTGAAATAGATATAACAGCTTGTACGTATATGATACTTTTAAAATTGGAAGCTAAAGAATATTAACGTGTTTTGTCTATTTATTATGGTTTGACAATTCTATTTTGAGCTTAAATAGTAAATGAATGTATAAAAATCAATGAAGAAGAATATTAACGTTAATATTTGTTGATTAGTTGTTCAAGTAGGTTTGAAAAATGAATTGACTTCTTGGGTATGAATTAAGTTTCCTTCTGATAAGCTTTTGTAACTTTAATTAAATTTGTAATACAAGTTTCGTTTAAAGAGACTTACAGTACGTGGATTCACCAAATTTTAATTTTCTAGCGTCATAGAAATATTAGTTTTGGGCATTTAAAGTTTTTTTCTTAAAAGGAGCTAGAACACAAGATTTTAATGTTTTTTATGATAATAGAAAGAGATAGTTTCTTCAATTGAGCTTGCATTAAGACCTCTAAACCCGATCTTCGAGGTCTGTTTAAACTAAAGGTATTACTTTTAGTAATATGCCGTACTAATAATGTAAAATTCTTATGAAAATTCACTATTATAACGTGCTGCGTCCCGAATTTTTTTGAAGGCGGATCCTCAAGTTATTTTTAATCAAAAGGTTAAGATAAAAACGTTTAGAGTTTCTGGTGTAAGTGTTAAATATTTAGCCTTCATCAGAATATTATATCTATGAATTTGGCATTGTCAAATGGATATGAGGAGGACAACTGTATTAACCATCCAGTGCTTGCGTGATGATTTTTTACTAAAGTACTTTTGTATCCTTGTGTTTATAAGTGAATTTTCATTATGAAAATTGGTGATACTTTTGGAAAATTTGTACAAATGAGCGCAAATTAGGGCCCCTAAACTGATATCCGAGGTTTTTTAGGATTATATATATATATATATATATATATATATATATATATATATATATATATATATATATATATATATATATATATATATATATATATATATATATATATATATATGTGTGTGTGTGTGTGTAAATTTCGTTTTTCGATTTTTTTCGAAGGAAAACAAATTTTCCGGGAAAACCTCGGCGGATTTTCCTGGCTAACGAACTTATCCAAGCCACTCGCGAAAGGAAGGTACTCACCTAATTTTATCAAAATCGGTCCATTATTTTTTTAGTTATAGGTGTGACACATAAATATATAAACACTATATATATATATATATATATATATATATATATATATATATATATATATATATATATATATATATAAACATATAAAGTCTGAAACCGACCCCCGATTTGGGTTCCAGGGGTCCTAAATAGCGCTCATTTGAAGAAATTTTTTCAAAATTCAAAAGTCGAGATCTCCTCATTAGTGAATTTTTTTTAAGAAAATTCACTAAAAAGAATGGATCCGCATTATCTGTAGACTCAGATTTAACCATTTGCTAGCTCCAGCCTGTTCAAACAAAATCAACCTAAGAATTAGTCCTTTGTGTGAGTGTGGTGAACTGGGCGATTCAGAACATATGCTGCTGGATTGCCCCTTGAATCTTGCTAAGATAGATGCCTATGTAAGTCATATCTATAAAATGAAAATAGTGCAACTACCATTCAATTTAATGAATTTACTACAGGGAAGAAACTTAAACATATATAAATTATTAATAGACCTGATAAAGGAAATTATAATAAAAATATAAAATTGTCTGCATCGTATTAGAAATAATAAATATTAATGTGTAATATATATGCGTTCATAAGTTTAAAATATTTAATTTAACCCCTTCTGTGTACCCCACTGTGATTATACCTGTGAATCCGTGGTCCGTCTTGTGTGTCTAGAAGTGGCCATGACAGACCCCTTGGTCCAATTGTCCCCGTTTATAGTCCCTATTAAATAGATTAAAAAAAGTGTAAACAGCTGAAAAAAAGAATATACGTCATATTTAAAACAAACAAAAACACAGAAGTATCGTATGAAAATATATAAATATATAGTGTAAACAGCTTAAAAAAAAAGAATATCCATCATATTTAAAACAAACAAAAACACAGAAGTATTCTATGAAAATATATAAAAAGTATCACAAAATGTAAACTAATATCTGTTGTATATGTATGTATATATGTGTATATATGTATATATCAAAAGAAAAGTAGCATACAGATGGGATCCAAACCAAGAAGCCGGAAAAAATGTGCGAATG
>OZ023262.1:112117737-112300237 GCA_964006375.1 Tillus elongatus | reverse complement strand
GAATCTCTAGAGTAACATAGTAGCAACGAAAATAAGGGAAAATGAAAGAAAAATGCAACTTTTAACAATTGTCGAACATCATGTTACGAGAGGACGGCTTATGTATAATATTTGATATAATAGTGTACTAAACTGTATTTTTTAAGACTGTATATATTTATAATTGTATTAAGTAGATTATTATAAACAATTTTAGACTGGAAATTGAAATGTCAACAGATAAAAAAATTACAAATTTCATGTATAGATTATAAAATTATCATTGAACCAAATCACATGTAAAATAGATCTATGTAATCAGGAAATTGTCTAGAATAAGTTTTTTATTATATATTTTGTGTATTATAAAGATTAGCGGTCAGTAATTTTTATATTTATGACAATTGTCAATTTTGAGAAATGGCAAGTTTGCCATTAAAATTAAGAACATACGGTATAATGAAACCACATGTATAGGGTATCAAAATACGTAGTATTAGCAAGCTTTCTTTTAAAGTATAGCATGATTGGCTAGCTGTAATATTTAAAAAAATCCTAAATAAGCAGGTCTATAATTAACATGGCGTCAGGACGCTAATTCATTTTTTTTCTTCTGTTTTTATATAAAAGAAATGTCGCTTTATTTTATCGAGGCAGTTGAATTTAAGTAGCTAAAGAGAGCACATCAGAATTTTAATTGGTTTCCAGCATTTATTCTCAACACTTTTAGGTTATATGTGATATGAATAGAATTAAATAAGTTTCACAGTGTCAACTTACCTGTTTATATTTCTGAAATCTAATTATTATTGGTAACTAAATTGGAACAAATATTATTCAATCAATTAATGGAAACTGGAGAATATATGGTAAATTAATGAAAGCTTGTTGAAATTTTATTAGTAAATATTAAATAAAATTAAACAAAACCAAACTGTCAACTGCCATTAGACTAGGCACGGAATTCTTTTTTATCTTCATCTGATTGAAAGAAGAATCCGTAAAAACGAAATTAGACCCAGAAACTATACACATAACCCAAATGTATAGTGGACAGAATAACTATTAAAACACATGGAGGCAAATACTTCAAGTGACATTTTAAGGTTGGTGAATGGAACTTATGTAGCTCAATAGCTATAAAGCAATTAACAAAAAATAATAATAATTTAATAAATAAATAAAAAGGACTGTACCTACATAAAAATCGTGAGTACCCTTTCAAGGGAAGTTTGATTATTGTTAACAATTTGTAATATTAATAAGAATTTTATAGTTAAGCAATATTTCTTTTCCTAATTTTTAAAAAACTGTTCTATTTGTTTGTTATTTAAATTGTTTGTTAATAAATTATCTATTTGTATTTGAAATCCATTTCATTATTAAAAAAAAACCCTGAATCTTGTAATAAAGCTCATACAAATTTTTATTAACCAAGTGGTGCATTTTTCGACTCATGAACCCAAGCTGTGAGATTTATTTATAATTTATTAATATAAAACGATTAAAACAAAAAACAATATATTTATACATTTTTATAAAGAGTCTCATGCAAAATTAACTAAAAGAAAATAAGGATTCCAAGGGCAACAGAATATAACAGGTAGATATAATAAAATATATATTGTTATCGTACATATAAAAATTCTCGCATAAAATAGTAAGAATATCATAAAAATTCCCACACAAAGAGAAAATTTTAATCGAATGACATCAAAAACGTTGGGATAATAAAAACTATAATAATATTTATACTTACAAACATATATATATATATATATATATATATATATATATATATATATATATATATATATATATATATATATATATATATATATATATATAGGGTGTGGCGCCAAGACTTTTAGTTAGCGGTTTCTCAATAACTACTGCGATTTGAAATTTGAAAATTTACACACATACGATCGAAACCAATTCCAGTTCAGTGAAAATAGTTTACTTTGTGTCAAGCTTCCGGTTTAACTGGAAGTGACCACCAACTTGCTCATTTTAAATACAACATGGTAATTTTCATTATATTTTCGAATTTTACATTGAATTTGAAATAAATTATCACTAATACACCATATGTCAAAAATCAACCGTTTTCGAAATTTTTCGATTTTTTTGAAACTTCTCGCGAAAACCAAGGTGAACGCTCTCTCTCTCTCTCTCTCTCTCTCTCTCTGTGTGTGTGTGTGGAAATACAACTGAGAAGACTCAGTTTTTGTACAGATTACCCTCAGATTGGCACCTAAACGAAACGTTTGATAGCGTTTCTTTTAAGTATACAGGCTGATGAGCATTATCAGTGCCATTTGGTAAAATTGAAATCACAATTACTCGCTTATTTCAAATAAAACATCCTATATTTTATGAGCTATTTTGCTTTGCATCCGGTTTCCCTTTCAACGTGTATTAGCATTCCCTATACCTAAATTTCACCGTTTCCCGAATATTTCAATTTTATTGGATTCATTTGATTCAAATTGTCACAATAGATTTAAAGCAGGCTTTAGAACTTGATAATATGCTTGTTGACGTCTACATTTCAAGTCCCACCCCTTACAAATGAGAACATAACATTTGTTGGGCCTCCTCGCGTAAAAAAAGAGAACATTTTGTATTTGCATCCAAATCGCTGCATTTCCCTTGTTTTAGTTCTGTAAAATCAATGTGTTGTTAACTAACTTGTAAAACCAAAATAAAAGTCAACAATATAGGTAGTTATTTATTATAAATAAGTACACAACTTAACTAATAGCTAGTGGAAAACTAAAACACAAAAACAAATAAAAAAATTGTGGAACTTATAACAAATGCTTAAAATTACTCCCACTGACATGGAGGCATTTTTTTATTCGTCTTATAATGTTTAGGTTCGTAGCCTTTCTAATTTATCTGAATTCAGTGAATTGAAGGCACGTAAAACTCTACCCACCATGTCTTCTTTTGTGCTGGCAGGTTCGTGGTAAACTTTATTTGTAATGTAGCTCCAGATGCTTGTATCCAGAGCTGTTAAGTCAGGGGACCGTGGCGGCCATCTATGTGGGCCGTTATTGGCAATCCACCTGTCTTCAAAATGTTGGTGCAAAAAATCATGAGCTAAAGGGAAACTGTGGGGCGGTGCTCCGTGTTGCTGATACCAGCTTGTTCTGGCTTCTTTTAAATTTAATGTGTTGAGAGACACTAGAATCACTTCGTGCAAAATATCATTATAAGTCACACCAGTGAGATTTTCACCGCATATTTTAATCCGAAAAATGTTATCGTTCTTAATTGCACAAAACACATCGAATTACTACCTGTCTTGGAAATAGTTGATCCTGGTAACATGAGGATTCTCATCTGACCAGAAGTGAGTATTGTGGCGATTGTGCCTGCCATTTTTGGAGAACTTCGCCTCATCGCACCAAATAATTCTCTTGCAGAAATTCTAATCTTCTTGTGTTTTCAATAGGAACGATTCACAGAACTCAACACGTCTAGGAAGATCGTTTGGTTGCAAACCATGTATCGGGTGGTAAGAGAAGGGTCTTCAATTATTCTTTTTCAAAATTCTGTGAATTCTTCTCGCTGACAACCGTAATTCTTTTTCGCAATCCCTGATAGATGCCTTGGGATCAGTAGCAAAAAATGCCAATACGTTCACTTCGTTTACCTCGTTATCGACGAGTGGCTTACGCTTCTGTACATTTGGGGGAAAACTTCCATGCTGTGAACAATTTTGCAACAACCTCTTTATCATGTCGTGACTGGGGTTCGGTTTATACGGCTACTTTTCTGCAACTGTACGACATGTTCGGCCCACAATTCGTTGACACTCACCATAAATAATTAGAAGCTCAAAAAAATTGTCGTTTGTGTACTGCAAATTTGCGATTTTTGCACTGCGTTGACTGATAGTATCTCGATTTTATGACAATAAGCTTCGATCGACGCTGTTTTGACATATAGACGTCAACAAGCATATTATCAAGTTCCAAAGCCTGCTTTAAATCTATTGTGACAATTTGAATCAAGTGAATCCAATAAAATTGAAATTTTCAGGAAACAGTGGAATTTAGGTATAGGGAATGCTAATACACGTTGAAAGGGAAACCAGATGCAAACCGAAATAGCTCATAAAATATAGGGTGTTCTACTTGAAATAAGCGAGTGATTGTGATATCAATTTTACCAAAGGGCACGGATAATTCTCACCACCCTGTATACTCAAACAAAACGCTATCAAATGTGTCCTTTAGGAGCCAATCTGAGGGTAATCTGTACAAAAAGTGAGTCTTCTCAGTTGTATTTCCTCAGAGAGAGATCGTGCAAGGTTCACCTTGGTTTTCGCGAGAAATTTCAAAAAAATCGAAAAATTTCGAAAACGGTTGATTTTTGACATACCTATATTGTATTAGTAATAATTTATCTCAAATTCAATGTAGAATTCGAAAATATAATGAAAATTACCATGTTGTGTTTAAAATAAGCAAGTTGATGGTCACTTCCGGTTAAACTGAAAGTTTTACATAAAGTAAACTATTTTGACTGAACTGAAATTCGTCTCGATCGTATTTGTGTAAATTTTCTAATTTCAAATCGGAGTAGTTATTGATAAACGGCTAACTAAAATTCTTGCGCCACACCCTGTATATATATATATATATATATATATATATATATATATATATATATATATATATATATATATATATATATATATATATATATATATAAACATATAAAAATTCAAACGGATCTTGGATCTGTGTTCTAATGTCCCTAATTGGCACTCATTTCAACAAATTTTCCGACAGTCTCTCACCATCGTTACTTCTCTATTGATGAATTTTCTTAATGAAAATTCACCAAAATCTGTAACGAGAGTTGAAAAATAACTTATGTAACGTTACAAAAACTAGACGTTCACCAAAAACCAAATTTATATCTGCGGAAACTGAGACGCTATTTTTAATCGTTTTTAGCAGCAGGGACTTTCCCGCATTCAAAACAATTTGCGAACGATATTAATTGCAGGGTTTCACGTTTATCTAACATTAGCATTCTAAACAAATGGAAATATATAGTCTAGCATAAAGCCCTGCTAAATGTGTAATAAAATGTATTTTAATTTGAAAAACACAAAACCGGTGATGTTTTTATATGGCCTCATTAGCATAGAAAGATGAACGCAGTAAAGGGGCATAAAAACGTTTCCATTTATATTCGAATTAATAATATAATCTTTGAAAAAACACATTTACAAAGCGTTCCGAGTCAAACAATGGGGTCTCATAATTTTTGTTTCGCCTGTTACGTTGCAAAAAGTTATTCCAAAGCTCACTAATGGAGATGAGATTTGAAAAAAAAAGACAATAAAATGTTCATCTGTCTACAAACCCCATCTGAAAACGATTATCTCTTATAGAATCATTTCTCATTTCGCAGACACTCTGAAACTTCCTGAAATTTAGAGCTGAGAATTTACTTCTTAAATTAAATTTGGTGCGTGACAAGCATACGATTCTTCACAATCACAATAAAACTTCTTATTCCGATCTAAATAAATTTGTCCTCTATTCAAAGACTGCGTGGTATGATCAACGATCCAAATGAAGGGTTTTATTGAATTTTTCGACGCCGCCGTGGCAATCATAAATCTTACTGGAGAAGTTTTTTTGTTGTGTATTGAAAAATGTTATTAAGTAAGACGAGACAATTAGCTACCCGCTTTGCATTTTAATAATTAATATTTATGTATCAGGTATAAGAGTTAAATAGCGACGCATCTTTGTTGTTGATTGGGTGTATTATGTGCAGCACATATATAATTGCTGTTCTCTTTATATTTACATATGTATAAAGACAAATTTTTGGCGAAATTTCATAAGAAATTATTTTAATCGGAGTAGAAATTTTTCAATTTTTGATGTTTTTTAATAAGCGTGAATTATAGCTCTTAGAAACCATATGTCAGGCCGGTTTCAGATAAAATGAACTATATATATACTAGGTGATCATTAACGCAGGTTGCACCAGGGTTTTCCGGAGTCCTGTTGGGAATTTCGAAAAAACCTAAAAAGACGTCGATTTTGCTCACAAAGAGGCACCTATTTGAACACTAAAAGAGTTTGTAGCATTCAATCCCTAGCGTGGGTGATTCTCACCCCCTTAATTTCAACACGGAAGGTAGGTCGACTGGCAGCTGCTTAAAAAGCTATTTTTATTATCTCTTCAAACCTGCAATTTTAAAATCTACCAATTAGTTTTTAAAATTTAGCTTTCAAAATGTAAGCTGCAGTGTAGCCCGGTAGAAAAAACTATCTTTATTCATCATTCCATATAAACTAAGAGGGGGGGGGGGTCTAGGCAGGTTTCTGAAAACAGTGTTTTGAAAAACGTTCCGGAGCTAAACTGCAAATTTACCGAAAATTCGCTACCAAAACCCATTTACTGCGTCCAGATTTTTTTTCTTATAAACGCATCATATTTCGATAAAAATGCAAAAATGCATTAACAAATTTGTTCTACGAAAATTAGCTAAAAAAATTATAGACAGTTAAACCATAAACCTACAAATAAATATCCAAAAAGGCACCAACTTAACTAAACTGAAAGCATCAAAGAAAGGGTCTATTTAAAATGGATATTTTGTAAATATTTTAGTAAAATGAAGGGCAATGACAGTTGAATCTGAAACTTAAGGGTTTGCAGAACACTCTCCGTGCAACATTTTCTTTTCACGATCCGTATTTGTTTCACATTATCTGCCTAAAAATTGCCAATTTTGACGTTTAAAATTGCGAGTTTGACGTTTTGAGGAAAACTCAAAAATAATTTTCTTTAACTGCCCATAACTTCGTTGTCTTTAAAGAGAGAGACCTAAATTTTGGTGCAGAGTTCGCTCTTTATAATACAAACACGCGTACCGTTGGTTGCCCTTACTTTGTTATTTACGGAGATATGAATTTTTTTAGAAAAAAAAACACAAAATTTTATGGGAAAACCTGGTCTGATTTTTCCGGCTAACGAACTTGTTCAAGCCACTTGCAAAAGGAATGTACTCACCAAATTTGATCAAAGATCGGTCGATTATTTTTTGAGTTATCGGTCATATATATATATATATATATATATATATATATATATATATATATATATATATATATATATATATATATTCCAAATGTTGCTGCAAATGTGCACTGGTTGCCTGATGTGACTTCGTGTATTTTTGCATCTTCATCCAGAGTGTTCCCATCTTCACCTGGCTATACCGTACTGATGATGGCTAATAAACTTGAAACACGTATATGCGGTTGTCTCCTTGCGGCTTTGCCCTTAACCCTTTTTCCTTGTATAGTACAGAAATGCCGTGTTATAGATCCTGTTATAGTATATATATATATATATATATATATATATATATATATATATATATATATATATATATATATATATATATATATATATATATATATATATAAACATTCATCTCCTCATTAGCGATTTTTTTTATTCGCTAATAAAAGGTAAAGAATTATTTCATTGTTCTCAATTAAAGTTTGCACATTTTTTATGACTGTCTAAAGGAGTATTTCAAAACCTCCTAAATATGTGTTTTCAAAAGTATTTGCGGTAAGTCTTTTGTTTCTGTTACATAATTTACCTGTAGATAATTGCACTTGCACTTTAGGGGTATCATTAAATTTGCTTGCTTTCCTTGTAACTACTTTCGATTCTAAATAAACAAAAGTCTGTATGTAGGTACGCTGTAGCTATACATAAACTTTTAATAAATGTAGGTTGAGCAACACCAGAACTCATCAATATTTCACCTGCAACGCGATATTTAACTCGTTCCTGCTGGAGTTTTTGCGTCATTAAAACATTTAAAATTGAAAGAACAAAGAGATTCTTCCGCACCTAATAAATCTCTAAATGATATGAGACCAGCCCAACATGCAAGCATTATCACATGAACTTCTGCGCAGTTTTTAGAAGCTCTGGGGTGTCTTTACTGCCGTCTGCTAACTACTGGCCACAAGCGTTAATTTTTTATGAGTCACACTCGGCGAATCTGAGACGTAAGAAGCTCCTAATCGTCTAATGATATCACATAATGCGATTCTTGTGCTAAATCTATTGGTTAATGGTATATTGTAATAGCGTAGACGTGAGGAATGGTATTGGGTTCTTAATTAAATTTTTAATTTTCTTTTGACAGCAGAAATAATGAGCTTTTTAATGTAGACAATTTTAATGTGGAAATCAGTTCCTGCATGCGAAAAATTGTAGGAGAGTGATGGACTACAAGGTTGCTAACGAATTTATGCCGAATTAATATTAAAAAAGTCTGGACGCAGCAACTGCGTACAGTAGTGAATTTTCATAAAAATGTTTTCTATACCTAATATGTCTTTTTAGTGAATTTTCTTTAAAAAATCACTAATGAGGAGATCCCGACTTTTGAATTTTGAAAAAAATTCTTAAAATGAGCGCTAATTAGGTCCACTAGAACACATGTCCGGGGTCAGTTTCGATTTTTATATGTTGATATATATATATATATATATATATATATATATATATATATATATATATATATATATATATATATATATATATATATATATATATATATATATATATATATATATATATATATATATATATATATTATCACACCGATAACTCAAAAAATAATAGGCCGATTTTGAAAAAATTTGGTCAATACCTTCTTTTATAAGTGACTTGGATAAGTTCGTTATCCAGGAAAATCCGCCAAGGTTTTTCCGGAAAATTTTGTGTTTCTTTAGAAAAAAATTCGTATCTCCCGAAATAACAAAGTAAGGGCAACCAAATTTGGCACATCGTTTTATATCGCTCTAGGTAAACTACCTACCAAATTTAGCGCTGTGGGTCAAAAGGCAAAAAAGTTATGGGCATTTAAAGAAAAATAAATTGGGGTTTTCCTCAAAACGTCAAAGTGACAAATTAAAACGTCAAAATTCGCAACATTTAGGCAAAGAACTTGAGTCTAATACGGGCTATGGAAAGAAAATATCTCAAGAGCAATGTTTTACAATCCCTGAAGTCTTAGTTTCAACCGTCATTGTCGTTCATTTTAGTAAAATGTTTCCAAAAAATTCATTTTAAATAGACCCTTTCTCTGATGCTTGGCAGAATAGTCTTAGCTATAGAGTCTATCGTTTATGGTATATAAGTTTTGTCGAATTTTCGTAAAAAATCAACAAAGCTCAATATATCCGTTATTCTACAAGATATGAAAAAAAACCCTGTAAGGTTGACCAAGGAATGGATGTTTTCGGTTATATTTTAAGTTTACTTTCGGAAATTTTTGTACGTTTTCAAACAATAAAGCTATTTTTATGAAACATGGCACATTGTATTTATTATATAGGTTATACTGGTAATTAAATTTGTTGCCTGCTTTCTGAAAAAAAAACACACACATATTTGCTATTAGAAACATTTTTATGAAAATTCCTTACCATAACACCCTTGCTGCGTCTTTGAGTTTTTTAATGAGAGCGTGCATCAAATTTTGTTACCGGTATAACCTGTCTAGTAAAAACAATGCACCATATTTCATCAAAATATTTTTATTGTTTAAAAAAGTACAAATATTTTCCCAAAATAAACTGAAGATGTTCCGCAAAAAAACTGGTCCGATTTTTCTGGCCAAGGAACCCGTTCAAGCTCTTTACACACCTAGCAAGATATATATATATATATATATATATATATATATATATATATATATATATATATATATATATATATATATATATATATATATATATTCAGAAAAAGCGGTCTGACGGAACTCCCAAAAATGAAAATTTGCAAACAAAATAACTCAATAAACATTTATACCAAAGTGTCATACAAATCTTCCAAACAATGATTTCCACGGAAGCACAAAAAATTGCATGCAGAAATTGACTATTTTTTTACAAAAAATTTGCCTAAAGAATACAAACATTCAAATTATATACCTAACCCGTACCTAAGTTTAAAAAATAGGAAAATGCAAGAAAATATTTCCAAAACTATAGTCTGTAGGTATAGAGAGTGGTTAAATTTGAAACAATTAAGTTACGACAGTACCTAGTTCGCACTCCTTTGAGGAAATATTTAAACATTTTAAGTGGCGGTCTTCTCAATAATGATTTTTTTTTACGAAAATGAAGGATAATGATCGTTGAGGCTGTAAGTTAAGGCTTCGTGTAACACATTTATTATGACATTTGCTTTACATAGTCCGTATTTGTTTCAAGTTCTCCGCCTAAAGCTTAGAAATTTTGACGTTTCAAAGTATTTTTTCTGTTATTTTTTGATATTTTGGGGTCAAGAAAACCTTATCTTTGTCGGTAATATACAATAGATCTTGTTATCCATACAAAATATTTTGGTTCTGGAATTTCTCTGGCCATCAGTGGCACGCATTTCTTCGTAAATAGCGATATTTTTTTTTTCCTTTCAACTTAGAGATCGTAATTTTGACGTGTAGGGTAAGTCCAATAATTTAAACCTAAGTACCAAATTTGTTTGCCATAGTGTGATATATATATATATATATATATATATATATATATATATATATATATATATATATATAGAGGTGATTTTTTGGAAGATAATTAACTAATAACACAATTCTAATCAACTGAATGATTTAACACACATTTAATTAATTAATTTACCATTTCTAAGCGTTTTTTAGTGAATTTTCTTTAAAAAAATTCACATTGAGGGGATCCCGACTTTTAAATTTTGAAAAAATTCCTTCAAATGAGCACTAATTATACCCCCGAGAACACATATCCGGGGTCCGTTTTAATTATATATATATATATATATATATATATATATATATATATATATATATATATATATATATATATATATATATATATATATATATATATATATATATATATATATATATACATATCACACCGATAACTCAAAAAATAATGGGCTGATTTTGATCAAATTTGGTCAGTACCTTCCTTTTGCAAGTGGCTTGGAGAAGTTCGTTAACCATAAAGAAACTCGGGACGCAGCAAGTGCGCTATAGTAGCGAATTTTACTTAAGTGCTTCAAATTTTAGTAACTTCAATTTGAGCGGAATCTTATTATTATATTATATCTAAATTATTTCGACAGTCATAGGTGGCTCATAAGTCGTTGGCGATACAAATTTTCTTTTTAATTCGAACACTCCTAATATTATTGCATTTTTGCATTACATCAAATTGTAATGCATGTTTGTTTTCCAGTTATTTGAATTGTTTTGCAACTTTTTACATTGTTGGCACATATCAAAAACTCTGATACGGCGTTTTTGTCAGAAAAAATTGGAGTCTAATGCAACGGACGCATTCAGAGATGTTTTCGTTTATATTATTTCATGTATAAATCGAGATGTCATGCACCGCGCGCTCTTAAATAGCGACTGAATTTTAAAAAATCGAACTCGTAACTCAATTGTTTCAAATACAACAGTCTGTATTTTGTGTTTCAGTAAGGGGTAAAATAATAAATGTTTAACAAGTTATTTTAAAAAAATGTTTTTGGATTTTCGTGAAAAAAATTATTGTAAATTTTTATTATTTATTTATATAGGGAGTTTTGTCGAAAAGCTTATTTGATCAAATATAATCTACTGTTTCAACTATACACATTATACTGGTAACCAAATTTGATGCCTCCTTTCATTTGAAAAAACATTTTTGCTATTAAAAATACTTCTATGAAAATTCACTATCATAACGCATTTGCTGCGTACAGACTTTTTATTTTCTAAATCCGTTTCAAATCTACTCATTAGTTCAAAAAGCTCCTTGTTCACTGGAAATCTATTTTGTTTCATACAAAGATTTGTTAAATCTAAATACTATTGGCAGACCTATTCACTGTTCATTTTCAACAATCGTTCTAAACACGTTTCTTTCGTTGGCACGCCTAGCTTCCTAAATTACATTCTAAATGTCTCACATCATACGTTCTCACAAAAAACAGGTAGCTAAATTTTCTCAGTAAATAGATTAATACAACTTGCCTTAAGTAAAAGCAGATATAGGCGTGAATTATAAAACTGAAAAGCCAAAAAAATAATTATATTGGACATGATACTCAATGTTTACATTTTTATCTTAAATTGATGACTTGCCTACACAAATATTAACTGACATTCGAAACTGACAGACTAAAATACGTTCTTATCTCCAGCAACTTGTGAAATGCAAATATAAGTGGTTTTAGTGAATTTTCTTTGAAAAATTCACTAATGAGGAGTTCCCGACTTTGGACTTTTGAAAATATTTCTTCAAATGACCGCGAAGTAGAACCCCTAGAACCCATATCCAGGGTCAGGATTTTTATATGTTTATAATTATATACATATACATATATATATATATATATATATATATATATATATATATATATATATATATATATATATATATATATATATATATATATATATATATATATATATATATATATATATATATATATATATATATATATATATATATATATATAGTGTGCCCGAAATTGGTGATGCATGTATTGCGATCTCCGAAACTGTTAGAGATAGGAAAGCCGTTAAATGGGAAAAGTTTTAGACAATTCTGTTTGTAATCGAATGCCGTTTAGTTTACGATTTTGTCTCTTTTGGTTTTTACGATATTTGAAAAAACCAAAATGACGCATTTTCGAAAATACCCTGTATTTTCTTTATTTAAGAAAATTTCCGAAATATGTAGAAACCGTTTACGTAGGGAACGCCTGAGAAGTCAGATTTTATTTCCAACGTTTCGATAGTTTGGAACCACCATCAACTTTGTTTTTTCATGTGGGCGCCATATTGGATTTTCACGGTTTTGAAAAGCTCTGTTTTTTCCTTTACAAATATGTATCACACTTGGTGAAAAAAGTTAGGTTATGGGTTGAAAAATGAAAAAATATGATTTTGTTACGAATTTGGCAACGTCGCACGATGAAACATTCACACTTAAGGTGATTCTACTGTATTTAATCTCTCAACTACAATTAATAATAACATATCCTTATGAGTAATACATTCTCCTATTTGAAAATCTTTTGAAAGCATAGAAATTGCTCTTTTCGAAATTTTAAACACAAAAAAGAAAGGAAAAACAATGTCCCCAATGACATAATAATGACCAAAATGAAATGTCTAATTTAACGTTCAAAATGCGACCCATTTGCTTTCATACATTTCGCACATTTTTTTATCACCGATCTGGTAACTCGATCAATTATGTTACAGTTAACATTCGTACCGTGCAACATAAAACAACGTCTCCTACATATGTGTCCAAGTCGTTATTTTTCTGGATTTCGTTAAAATATAAGCAAAAAATCCATTGTAAATCAAAATGATTTTATGTAAATTGTAAAACCTTGACAAATTAGATATTCCGACTAGTAAATGCATATATTCCGTAGCGCAGTGGGCTAGGTCTCTGTATATCATATAATCGACTCCAAGATGACGGGTTCTAATCCTGGTTAGTCACTTAACTTTTTATCAAATTCTATTTAGTCTCATATCACTTTGTTGTCATTCCGATTAAATTTTTAGCGAGTTTTTGTATAAAAAAATTTGATAAAGAGAAGATTAAAGTTTTAAGACTTAATTCAACTTGAATAGCATATCTAGTTGTTTCTTCTTGCCCTAACGTAGTGAAACCGTTCCATATTTAATACAGTTGTTGACTTTTCCCGTGACTTCACAAGTGCTTGTTTTAGGGAATTTTCTTTAAAAGAATCACTAATGAGGAGATCCCGACTTTGGAATTTAGAAAAACTTTCTTCAAATAAGCGCGAACTAGGCCCCCTAGAACCCACATTCAGCGTTAGTTTATATATATATATATATATATATATATATATATATATATATATATATATATATATATATATATATATATATATATATATATATATATATATATATATATATATATAAAGGATGAACAATTCACGAAAATATAGGTCTGTAAGTTAAAATACAAAAAAATTAAAGGCATTTAAAGGAAATTAAATTGGTGTTTTCCTCAAAACATGAAAAAGCAAGATTTAGGCAAAGAACCTGAAAGAAATACGGATTGTGTAAAGAGTGTTCTGCAAACCCTTAAGTTTCAGCTTCAACCATCATTGCTACTCATTTTACTAAAATATTTCCAGAAAATTCAATTCAAATAGACCCTTTCTCTAATGCTTTGGCAGTAGTTTTAGTTAAGTTTATGGTTTAACGGTCTATAACTTTTAGTTAATTTTCGTAGAAAAAATTCGTCAATTGGGAGACCGCGGCTTTTGAATTCTAAAAAGATTTCTTCAAATGAGCGCAAACTAGGCCCTTAGAATCCATATTCGGGTTTACTTTCTGTTTACATATATACAGGGTGACGCATTTCTACGGTAAAGTCCAATAAAATTGTTATTATTCAATATACGAAAAAAAATTGTACACGTTACCTATAGAGTGTATTGGGCTGCATCTTATAAAATTATTTTCACAATCACAGGATGGCCCATTGTCGTTGGTGATATCTACAATTTTTTTTTGTGGAGATCCTTTGTTGAATTTTTGCATTTTTCATCAAAATATAGTGCATGTTTGTAAAAAAAAACGAGACAGAGTAAGTGCGTTTTGGTAGCGAATTTTCGTTAAATGCTTCAAAATTCAATAAAGCAATTTTCTATTAACTTAAAGTTCGTCAGCTAGAAAACGATTTTCCTCGAAAACGTTTTAAGTTTATTTTCGGAAAATTTTTGTACATTTTCAAACAAGTTATTTTGATAAAATATGGTACGTTCTTCCTACTATATAGGTTATTTTATTTATGTAGTTTATTTATGTTAGCGAATTTTTTTTTACATAATATCATTTTAATGGCGAATTTTCTTGTAAATGAATTTAGTGAATTTTATTTGAAGAAACATCTGAGAATTTTTGTATGACAAATTCAATTGATGGAATTTTTTTTAAATTAAATTCGTCGAAAATAAGATTTAAATGGATTTTCGTGCAAACAAGTTATTTTATTTATAATTTTAATTACATATTAGATATGTAATTTGAATTTTATGTATGTATTTAGCAGAATTTTGTGTAAAAAATATTTAGCCAAATTTGATGACTCCTTTCATTAAAAGAAAGACATATCTGCCATTGAAAATATTTTAATGAAAATTCACTACCATAACGCACTTGCTGTGTCCAGCCTCTTTGCTTATATTTCGCTTTACTTACACGACTTCAAATCTCCAGGGAAAGTTAGCGAATTTTTTAATGTTCTAAATGTTTGTTGAATTTTAATAAAATATTATAAAGCTTTAAATTTATTTAATTATCAGAGGGTTCTTGTAAAAAAAGTAGTAGCTTATTTTCGTATAAAGTTTTTTCGTTTACTAGAATTTTTTTTTTATAAAATCTTCGTAATTATTTTTAACGACTAAGTGAAAATTGTAACCTGCGATGAGTGCTGATAAGTACACTTAGAAGACCCAAATCGCCAAAACACATTTTAAAAAACCTGACGATCGTTTCACTAACCAAGTTTGCGTCATCAGAAGATGAATAGAATTGTTGCTGCAAAATATGTATTAGTTTACATAAAATTAGTGTAATAAATTGCTTGTTTAGTTACGGTAGCATTTTTCTAGCATATTTTGTTAAAAAAAGGTCAAAATTAAAAAAAATAGTTTAGAAAATTCTCGTGTAAAAAAGTATTGTTTTTGGAGTAAACTTTTCAACATTATTTTGTAACAAAAATTATGAATTTTTATATTATATTTTAGCAGGTGCACTATTTGTATAAAATTTTTGGATCTAACCAAATCGTAGAATTAATCTAATAAAATAAAAGATAAATGTTTCTAATATAAAGACACTATCTACACCAATAATACTTTCCATTTAAAAAAAATCATATATTAGCTTTAACTCTTTTATAAAAATTCAATACCATAACGCAGTTACTGCAACCAGATTTTTTTAAACGATAATCTTATCTTTTCGTTTATTACTGCAGGCATTGCTTTATTATGGTTTATTTGAAAATAATAAAAATAGGTTAAAATTAATTGAATATTTATACAGATTTTATATTCATGTTATTTCTCAAAGAAAACCAAAAACGTTCCCGGGAAACCTGTTCACAATTTCCTGGGTAACAAACCTACCAAGCCACTTACAAAAGGAAGGTACCTGCCAAATTTTATGAAAATGGGCCCATTATTTTTGAGTTGTCGGCTTGATATATATATATATATATATATATATATATATATATATATATATATATATATATATATATATATATATATATATATATCATCTACTACGATCGAAACAGTCGTCAAATGTTTCAAGTCACAACTCAATTAGCTACTTCATTTAAACAGATAACTAGCTATAACTAGTTAATAGCTGTTACATTTAGTTTGTTTTGTTTTCCTTTAATATTCTGTAAAAACAATAGTCGACAGATTTCATACGTTTGGAACAATATCTCATTTTTCGTTAAAACTCCTCGATAACTTTGTCATTTTTGAGCCTAAAATTATAATTTCCAGCAGACCTTTTGTTGTTGTTGATGTTATTCAATTTTTGTGAAGACCATTCACTAATTGAGAATTTGTTTAAAAAAAACAGTGATAGTTGTCGGAAAAACCGGTTCAATTAGGTTGACTAAAACGAAATCATCCAGGCGATTACTAAGGAAAAATAGCTGTCTCGTTTATAATTTGGCAGATATTTTCCTTTTCTAACTATAAACTTTTTTCTCTTCTGGAAAGCTTTTGTAACTTTACTGAAATTAGTAATGCAAGCTTATATTAAAGAGACAGAGTATACCGAGTCTTAATTTGAGTTACTTTCGGATTTGAGCATTTTTCTCAAAAGGAACAAGAACACAAATTTTTGTTTTGATAATATATACATTATGTTAGGATAAAAATCATACAATAAATACGAAAAATTGTAATAGTTATTTAGCCCTCTCTGGATTCAGCTACTCAACCCAAGCAAAACATGTCAAGAATATAAAATATGAGTGTATTTCCTAAACTCGATATAAAAATGAACTTTCTGGCATCATGTTTATCCCAAATTTTATGAAGGTTTGGGAAGGAAGCTAATCTTTCAATTTATAGAATATGCTACCATGTATCTACATAAATTTGTTTTACTGATAACTCATCCCAACATTGGCGCGTTTTACTTTAGGCATCTAGGCCGATAACAGTCAACAATATTGTTGACGATTTAAATCACTGTACATTCATATGAACCCTGGATCCCCCAATTTTAAGGCGCTTGTGTTTTAAATTTTATAACAAGTAAAGCAGATTTAAACCACTGTCATCAGTTCTTTTAGTGTGAATTTTATCATAAAAATTATATTATATTTGGAATTTAGACAAAATGTCTTTAAATGAGCGCGAACTAGGCCCACAGAGCAGATATCTGACTCGGTTTCGATTTATATATATATATATATATATATATATATATATATATATATATATATATATATATATATATATATATATATATATATATATATCTGATATACCTTCATTTTACTAAAATTTTACAGAAAATTTATTCCAGATAGACTCTTTCTCTGATGTTTTGGCAGTGGTTTAGTTAAGTTTATGGTTTACGGTCTATAATTTTAGTTAATTTTCGTAGAAAAAAATCTTTAATTGGGAGACCGCGGCTTTGGAGTATTAAAAAGGTTTCTTCAAATGGGTGCAAACTACGCCCACTAGAATCCATATTCGGGTTTCGTTTCAGTTTTTATCTGCTTAGATATATACAGGGTGACGAACTTTTACGGTAAAGTTCAATTTAATTGTTATTATACAAGATACGATAAACAAGCAGATCCTCATAGCCACAGTAAATTCCAGGCTGGTAAGTGAATACCGAAACGAGGCGAGCGACCTGGCTGAACAGAATGAGGTTACCCTTATCTGAGTGCCGGGTCACTAAGGGGTCAAAAGCAATGAAGGAGCTGTCAGTCTCTCAAAAATAGGAACTATTTATGGAACCAGAACTGGTCCTGGGCGTATAGAGAGGCACGGCCAGGGGAACCATCAAGTCCTGGGTCAGGGAACAGCACAAGGCATACTGGGCAGATTGTCCAGGGCTCAAACACAGGAAGTCATTAATTGGACAACCCAGTCTTAAGAGAGCTGTGGGGCTGCTAAATCTTAGCAGATGACAGCTCAGAAACATAACAGGACTCTTGACGGGACACATGGCTGTCTGGAAACACCTGCGTAAAACAGGGCGGTTCGAGGGAGACCTGGCATGCGGACTCTGCGGCGAGGGGGAGGAATCAGCCCAGCACATATTGTGGGAATGTAAATCTCTGGACCGCAAAAGATAACTGATCTACATACAGTCTAGCCTGAAGACAGAGCAATATAAACCTTCACCCCACCAATTGCTGTGCAAACTAGTTGAAGGCACAGTGATTTTGGAATAGGTAGAGTAGAAAAGACAAAGGGCATGCGCAATAAGCAAAAGGCTGCGGTGGTATCGAGGCGGCAAAGAGACGGACGAGCCTTAAGGTGAAAAAAAAAACGATAAAAGATTAGATACATTAATCATAAGGGGTCTTGAGCTGCATCTTACAAAATTATTTTGACAATCACAGGATGGCCTGTAAGTCGTTGGTGATACCTAGATTTTTTTTGAACACCCCTTATATTATTGCGTTTTTGCATTTTTCATCGAAATATGATGCACATTTGTAAGAAAAATATCGGGTTGCATTAAGTGCGTTTTGGTAGCAAATTTCAATTAAATGCTTCAAATTTCAATAACTCAATTTGCTTAACCTAACCTAAGGTTGGTTGGATAGAAAACCAGTTTTCTCGAAAACATTTAAAGTATATTTGCGGAACATGTGTGTACATTTTCAAACAATAGGTTATTTTGATAACTAACCCAGGGAACTGTGTGTAAGATACATTCATAATTTCGTGATTATGGACACGTTAAACCACTGCATAGGAGACCCAAGTTTGTTGAAGAATATGTAAAACTAAATATTTTATTGGCTTTTCAAGAATAACTAACAACTTCTACCCGTCAAGTTGCACGTGAAAATGATGTTAGTCAATCAACAGTTTTAAGGTGTCTCAAAAACTAAAAAATGCATCCCTATAAACTACAACACGTTCAAGAGTTGATTGACGATGATTCTGATAGAAGACTGCAATTTTGTGAAAAACTGTTGGACATGTTACATAGAAATGTTTTTTCTTCTGCTGACGTTCTGTTTTCCGATGAAGCAACATTTCTTTTGATTGGCGATGTAAACAGGCAAAATTGCAAATACTGTGCTGCCAAAAACCCCCACTGGATGCGACAAACACACACTCAGCGTCCTCAGAAGTTGAACCTTCGGGCTGGTATCATTGGTGATCACGTAGTTGGACCTGTTTTATAGAAAATCTAAACAGTCCAAGATATTTAGAAATTCTAAGAGAACAAGTTGTTGCAATGTTTGCAGAATTGTATCCAAATGTAATGGAGCGTAATATTCCCCATGAAAGGATATGGTTTTAACAAGACGGTGCACCGCCCCTCTTTGCTCTTCAAGTACGGGAGTATTTACACGAAGTCTTTCCACAAAGATGGATTGGACAAAGGAGTTTCGTAGAACGCCCCGCTAGCTCACCATATCTTACACTTCTTGATTTATTTTTATGGGGATACTTTAAAAACAGAGCGTATAAAACGCAACCTGCTGATTTAGATGATTTGAGAATGAAAATAACAACAGAAATTAGGAACGTAACTCCTGACGTGTTGAACAGAGTTAGGAAAGAATTCCAGAGCAGATTATTTCGTTTTCTGCAAGTGAATGGACAACATTTTGAACATTTATTATAAGAAAGGGACGTTTTTATTAAGTTTATGTTCGAAATTTGAATTTCAGGTTAAACTGTATAGTTTTAATATTCTGGTATTCAATTTTGACCCTTTATTGAAAACTGTTATGTTAGACCATCGAATTGTGATGAAAAAATGTAGGGTTGCTATTTAAAAAAAATGGATTAAGTAGTGGGGGTAAAATGGTGGGATTAAATTTTTTTAACTATGATTATAAGATACCGTTCGGCAAATTAAACTTCACCTGTCTCAGCGTTTTCCACAAAACTATTTATTGCTGAATAACGAATTTTATTCCATAAGTGCGTTTCACACTGTATATATATATATATATATATATATATATATATATATATATATATATATATATATATATATATATATATATATATATATATATATATCTGTGTGTGTATGTGTATTGCGTCTCTTTGGGGTTAATTTGTATTTAGCGTTGCATAAATATCTTCCCTTTTGCAGCTCATTGGTTGCTATCGCATTTACTGTATATATGTGAAAATCAATTATTATGTAGTAGAAGTTATTTAATTGCGTGTTTTTCACCCTCACGTACAAGTCTAAGATTTTTAGGGTTTGGTAGCTCTATTTGAATTTTACTTTTTCCTTTTTTTTGTCTAATATTTTTAAACATTTATAGTATTTTTATATATTACCTGAATAAATATATTTTTATTATTATTCGTATTTTTACATACTTGTACAAAAAGCCGTGGTCTCAGAGCAAACCTTTTAGAAAAGCTGAGCGATAGATGAAATTGAGAAACTACAATAAAACTACTGGAGACATATAATGAAAAGAGGGAGTCATGACGATAACGTGATGTCATCCCTTAGACTGTGATAACGATTATATTAGCCTTATGCAACGCACAGTTTTATCGTGGTGCTACTAACAGCTCTATCCCAAAATTATGACAGCGATATACTTTTGCGATATATTTCCGTTCAAGTTTAAATCACAGAGTCAACTAACTTCAACGTCGTTAAACCTACTAGTAATGGTTGCCCAACCATGTGTGCTTCTGAAAACACTGGCATCTTGTTCCTATGCCACATTTACGATAAGATTGCAGCTGGGCTGGTTAATATGAAGACCCTGCCTTTAACGTTAGGAAAATGACTGAAAAGCCTGTAGAAATTCCCTATCATCCAGAGGCTAACACACCCCTGGCGCAGAGCGACTTCCAGACCAGTGGGTTCCCAGATTTATTCTACGGCCAAAACGTACATACCTGCATGGAAATCCAACATGACACATCTATAATTGATGGCCGCTCGCTGCCAGTTCAACGGAATGTGTATAGAATATAGTGCAGGAGAGCAAAAGGGTGGGACCCTTCCACTTAAGAGTAGCGTCTCGGCTAATTACCCCATGTTACTCAGAGTGGTTGCCTGCTACTGGGGAATTTCTTACTCGTGACGGAGATTGCTGAATTATTCTGTATTATGTTTCAACAATGGCACACTCGCGATAACAGAAGCCATTCGAGGAAACTCGCGCCTTCAATTAAAACATAATCAAGATATTGTTTTTCATGCTGTTCCATTACATCATCCATTTTAGTGGGAGGTTATGTTGCTCTACGAGAAGTAATTACAGTTTATTATAGGAGACCTCTTACTGAACAATAAGATGTAATAAGATTGCCCTAGCATATCTGTGAACTTTCTGATGCAGAAACGTGTCCGTTTAATCTTTGCGAATGAATATTTATTTTATCAGCGCTAATTTCAAAACTGTTGACTTTGCTTTATATATTTCATTCTAAACTTGAGTGATGTCACAAGCTTTATGTATCAGAGCTTGTCAAATGTGTTAAGATTACCTTTCAGCAACATTAAATAATAGAGTGCTAATAATTACTCAAAATATGAAGACGTCGCAAACCAGAAAACGCTGTGAAGCGGAAAATAATCATTAAATACTTTTTAAACAGAAAAGTATGCAGATTGAACCATATCTATAGCATGCTATTATAGATAAGCTGGAATATAAAAAAAGTCTGGACGCTGTTATGGTTAGGTTTCGTTACTGCTTTAATTATTCAAAATAAACCCGTAAGAGACTTAATTAAGAGCCGACAATCCAATATCTGTAGGGAAATTCATGTTTTGATTTCAAAATTATTTTCATGAAAAGTCGCTAAATCTTCAAGTACCGTAAACCCCTTTACTGCATTTCTAATTTGTACGTTAAAATTCATTATATGTTTGACATGGAAAACTACCTCGCATTATTACTGAACAAATATTTTCAGGAATTAAACAGGCATTTAAAATATACGTTAGGAATGTTCGAGAACAAAATATTGTTTATCTGTAATTGTCCGGTGATCTCACCTAAGAAAGACCGTTGAAGACGTTGCAGAGAATTGGCGGTAAAAACCTTCAACTGTGAACACGGGAGGTGCGACGTCGTGTTTTCACCACCGATTGGAGGTCTCGTTTTATCTCATTAGAAGAATGGAGGCTAGAAAGAGCTCGCGCACAGCCTCCAACCGCCACAGTGAGAATTTTTGCGTGCAGCGACTAACAATTTGCAGAACCCACGACATTATCGAGGACTCCCTGCTGAGCCTTCATAGAGTGAACACCGTCAGTTTTCGGTGGCTATTAAATTATCTTAAAACGGGGTTGTAAGGTTTTTTCTGTTATCTGTACCACCTGGTAGTTATTGTCAGTGATTGTTCGGAGCGATTCAAGTGATTTTCAAGTTTGATTAACCATCGTTTTCTGCATAAAAACGCGAGCGAACTCGTGGTTCTTTGTTCCAAGCTGTTGACTTCTTGCCGTAATTAGAAAGAATTCCTGGTTTCTATCGAAACTTAAGTCAATTGGTAGTGAATTTTACTGAAGCAAATTCACGTTTTAATTGCGATTCGCAAAGTTTTCATCAAGCGAATTCAGAACATTGACATAGGTGTCAAATGGTCTTGTAGTATCGGAGCAGTAACATCTACCGGCCCAATAATCTCTGATGAGAAGTCCCAGTCGTTTTTCCGCTTTTATTGGAGTCTGGAATCTGTGTCAGACACTCATGATTGATCCCACCTGGAAAGCATCTTCACAGGGTCTTTAGGTAACTTAATACCAGAAAACTGATGAGTCTAAACAAATCTTTTCTCTAAATCAGCAGAATTTTCATGCCGAAATATAACATCTGAAGTTTTAATAACCTGAACTTTTAAAATCACGTAATCAAGTTTGAGCTTATACAATGTCAGAGAGGTGCTGCCAGCAAAACTATATATTTCCTGTTTAATCTCTAAGATTTTGTCAATTTTTGTAAATTTAAACACACAGTTTTCATTATTTTCTTTTAAATTCTAATTAGCAAATTTTTTCTGTAAGATATCTAACCTATACATCCCCTTTAATATCTCTTAGTTTTCATAATTAATATAGAAATTTCACGTAGGAATATATTAAACGGATTTTTTTTCTCTCCTTTTTTTGAAGCGTCACTCAAAGAACTGGCTAGTTAATTAACTAGAATACCTAGCAATTGATTGACAAACGTCAAATAATTTACCTAATCGTTTATGTTTATTTTTATTTTTGAGCGATACCTTAAGTAATTGACAGTAACATTTTAGTAATACACAACTATCTTTATCTTATTGTCTTGGCATATGTATGTACACTAATAAATTCTTGTTCTTGAAATTCTTGCTGTGCTTTTGATTTCTATTTGTGTGCAATTAATGTTTATTTGAAATTTATCAATCTTTTATTTTATTATATTCGCTATTCCAAATTTAATTTATATGAATAAATTTATATATTTTGTTACATTTACATGCCTGTTTAATTATTATTATTATTATTTATTCACTGATAAAAATTATACAGTATGCCTATACAATAAGTCTGAGACTTGTGTACATTTGCATAATTTTAAAAGTTATATCTAAAGCAATGTGACAATTATATATCAAATTCAGCAAACTTCAAATTTTGACAAACCAGGTAAAAAGTTTTCTTCACTTTTATTTCTTCAATCTAATGCTTCACCCATTGCCTTCATTTATGATAGATCTAAACCACTTCAATACACCATCTTAACTATCACTCTATCTCCACATACCATATTTTTGCCAAAATTATTAATTTTATATAAGATCAAAACTGACATTAAACGTCAATCCGAAAAGATTTTTTTTTAAAGAAATTCCTACTTTTCTTTTGACGTCGGCGCAAACAATTATTTCTTACTAACTATTATCTAGATATCTAAATTTTAATGTAACCTGGCACTACTCTGGAGAGCCCACAAATAAAGGACTCTGGTCAGTGCGAAGGAAAAAAAGGAAGAGAACGTGAGTATCAAATTATATCCAGATTTATCAACCTCCTAAAAGGTGCTGCTAATCTTAATAAATTTGATAATCTGATAGATAGCTACTTTAGGGTAGGGTGTTATAGGAAATTGTGACCTCACCATTGAGCAGATCTATATCCACCTGAAGTCAATCACCATATACCACGGTTCTTGTGCGTAAAGCTTTTCTTTGAAGGAGGTAGCAAGTGCCTTATAGTAGTGACGTAAAAATGTCTTTAATATCTAATATGCCTTGTTTTTAAAAGAAGGACATGAAATTTGGTTAGCAAATAGTATTAACAATGTACCATGTTTCATATAAATAGTTTTGTTATTTCAAAAAGTACAAACATTTTCCGAAAACAAACTTAAAAATTTCCAGAAAAAACTAGTTTGATTTTCCTGGCCAACGAACCTCATCAAGCTATTTGCACAACCTGCCAAGGTATAATTATTCACAAACAGCTTTATCACAAAATGGGATTCTTTTTTCATGAAAATTTGCATAACATTTCTTTTACAAAAATTTACCATATTTTTTACAGAAATTGGGCTCAGTAATCTTAAACACTAAATTATATTTTTCACAAAAATACGATAATTTTCACAATAACTTATTAAACATTTATTATTAATTACCAATATTTCACAAAAATCTTACCAAAAATGATTTGTAGGGAAACACAAAAAATGTTTGCAAAAACTTTTTAAATTCAGCCACCATTTAATTATAAATAATAAAAAACAAACATAAACCTCTCTGAATGCGTCATTTTCATGGGGCTCTGCTGTCTATGGGTCAAAAATTTCGGGACGCAGCAAGTGCGTTATAGTAGCGAATTTTCATGAAAATTGTACACTGCTATTATGCGGCATATTGGTTAAGTTAATACCTTAAACTTACACAGACCTTGAAGCTCGAATTTATAGATCCTTGTACGCGCACATGTGAGGAATTCTATATAAAGTGTTACCATCGCTATGTCTCTATTATCAAAAAAATCTTGTACTCTAACTCAATTTTCTTGAAGCTGAAGAACTATCTTTTGCTATACCTGTAGATGGAGTAAGTCTCTTTAAAAAAAACTTGTATTTCAAATTTCATTAAAGGTATACAGAAAATTTCCAGAAGGAAACTTATTCATATTTAGAAACGTAAAGTATCTGCCAAATTATAAACGTAGCAGTTATTTTTCGTTATTAATCGCCTTATTAATCGCCAGCCTAATTAAACCGGTTTTTTCAATATCAACAATAACAAAAACATTAAAAACTCTCAATCAAATTAGTAGCCCCTTTGGCATAAGCAAGTTATAAACTTGCATCAGCACGTACTAAAGACAGGTCTACATTAGTATTACAAAACTATAAGATAGCCTAAGCTAATATTAAATCAACAGAAACATTAGAACTAAAATCATGACAACTCGAATAACAATAAAATAAAACTAAAAATAACCTTTCTTTGGAGAAAGAAGGAACCAAGTTTCAGTCGTAGGTAAATACACATCAAACACAAGGACTTAACCTAATTGATTATGAATGAACGTTAAAAGCAACACAAAACTACAAGTACAAATTGATGTAAAACTTATAAACAAAATAATAAAGCGAAAGCAGGCAGCATGATGAGTATAAATAAATCATAACCAAAAATAAACTAATAAGTCTATTCAAAAAATTTTAAAAAATGGCATAAAATAATAATTGCACATCAATTTCATTTACTTTTTGCATATCTTTATAAACTATTCCTAAATTTATTCAAATGGCAAGTTATCATAAAACTTATAATAAAGGCTTTAATAGCTGTAGATGATCATACTTGGATTTCGCACTTTTAAGTCGTTGACCATGTAATTTCTTGTATTGTATACTAGCGATATCAATTTTCTTAGCTCTGTGCGATAATTATTCAAAGCGTTGATCAAAATAAGTTTTGTAAAATATTATTCCTTTAGGAGAATTCTTCATTGCTCTTATGTCGGCTACACTAGGGTCACCCGGCTTCCTTCCAGGTCTTATAGAGGAATAAATTTGAGGTTGTTTGTCATCCGTAAAGAACTCAAAGTTAACATACTTTGCTTCATATTTCTCAGAAGATCTCCTTGCTTCTTCAATCATCCTCACATAATCATTCGGTAGAGATATTTTCTGATTTTTTATTTTGCGTTCGATAGTCGCGTGTGCACTATCGCATTCCATTTGCGTATGCCCCTTTACAAGAAATTTTTGTTCAATTTGGGCGCTACAAATTCACTGCTAAATGGAGTAAAGTATTTGACATGATGGAGTTTCGGTTCTGGTAACCACATCCGTCTGATCACCGGCTTTCCATCGTTACAGTGAGTCTGGATGTAATCTACTAAAAGGGAAGCAAGTGTTGAAGCTTTGAGATCGGCATGAGACTCATCAAACCAATAGCAAGTGCACTGTTTAGTAGCAAGGTTAAAAAGTGTAAAATTGTGAATACAAAGCTTTAATACAGGGTATTTTGTCTGCAAAGATTTAAATGTACTAAATTGGCGCTTGTATAAAAATCATCTTGTATAATATAATAAATGTTTGATAAATATATCGTGTAACTTCATCTCTTGGCCACGCAACTGCAAAATATGTTTATTAATTAATTGTAATACTCACCCAGGGAATTAATATGTTAATGCTAAGTTCGACCAAAATTTTCATATTTTCTCGAATATCAACACAGCATCAAAAACCAAAAAGTCTAAGGTTTTTGGACAAATAATTTGATAAAAGAGTAAGTCAGTTGAGCGACCTGGCTGGGCAGAATAAGGTGACCCTCATCTGGGTGCCGGGTCATTCGGGGGTCAAAGGCAGTGAAGAAGCTGACAGTCTCACGAAGAGGGGGTCAGCAGAATTATTTATGGGACCAGAACCGGCTCTGGGCGTGACAAAGAGCACTTCCAGGGAAGCCATTAAGTCCTGGGTCAGAAACCAACACAAGATGTACTGGGCAGACTGTCCAGGGCTCATACATGGGAAGTGAATAATTGACGAACTCAGTTCAAAGAGAGCTGTGGAGCTGCTAAATGTAAGCAGAGGACAGCTCAGAAACACAACAGGTCTCTTAACGGGACACATGTCCGTCAAGAAACATCTGCATAAAATGGGGCGGTTCGAAGGGGACCTCGCATGCAGACTCTGCGGCGAGGGGGAGGAGTCAGCCAAGCACATCTGGTGCGAGTGTAAAGCCCTGGACCGCAAAAGACAACTGATCTACGGTCAGTCTACACCGGAGACAGGGCAATATAAAACTTCACCCTACCAATCGCTGTGCAGACTAGTTCAAGGCACAGTGATTTTGGAATGGGTGGAGTAAGACTAAGGGTATGCACAATCAACCAAAGGTTGCAGTGCGGATGAGTCCTGAGGAAAAAAAAGACATTTAAGAAAATTGATCTTAGATGGGCTCTGTTGTAGTGAATGTTCCTGTATATTTCGAAATAATACTAAAATGTGCGCCTTTTGATACCATAAAAACTATTTTCAAAATTCAAAAGTCGCGGTCTAATAAATAGCGAATTTTTTCTGGGAAAATCCGCAAATAGTGACAGATTATATATACACACACATATATATATATATATATATATATATATATATATATATATATATATATATATATATATATATATATATATATATATATATATATATGTGTATGTATGTATCCAACCGATAACTAAAAAAGTAATTAACTGATTTGGATGAAACTCGGCAAGTACCTTTTTTTATCAATGCTGCCTAAGTTGATTAGCCAGGAAAATCGAAAAATATATATGTGAAACTCAAACTGATGCCGGAGATGTGTTCTAGGGGCCGCAGTTCGCGCTCACTTCTCGACCTCCTCAAGAGTGAATTTTTCTACGAAAATTCACTAAAAGAAAGTGGCAATTTAATGACCTGACCGATGACCTCTAATGTAAAGCGAACGCTAACCACTGAATATACTTTTTTCTTGAATGATTTTTTTTTGCGATCCTAAGGAAATAAAGTTCAAATCCAAGACATTAAAGGTGCATATCTGAATTTCAAACCAACTAGTTTACATTTCATGTTCTTTGTGCGTCGCAGCTAAGACAAACAGAAATAGATAGCTG
Source organism: Tillus elongatus (assembly GCA_964006375.1). Classification (NCBI taxonomy): domain Eukaryota; kingdom Metazoa; phylum Arthropoda; class Insecta; order Coleoptera; family Cleridae; genus Tillus; species Tillus elongatus. Next base: position 112,271,820 of record OZ023262.1, on the reverse strand, counting down.
AGCATATTATGTCTCTAGGTTTATCCCCTTATCTTTGGAAGGGTAGGAGTAATGATACCCTAAGAAGAACTAATGGATTATTTAAATACGAAATTACAATTGTGGGAATACAAAATGACTATAATTTATTGAACCACCCAAGTGAAATTCCCCAGCTAACTTGGGCGTCTGAATGATACAACTATATTATAATATCCTACTACAACTTCTAAAACAGCAAGAAGCCTCCTTCATGCTTAAAATAATTATTATCTTACTTTAGCTTCCGTAGACTAAATTTTGCCACGAGAAATATTACTTTTCTTGCGCATCTGAACAGATAATTATGTTAGGTAGATAATAGAGGTTAAGCTTTGTCATTCTAGTGAATTTTCTTAAAAAATATTCACTATTGTGGAAATCCCGACTTTTGAATTTTGAGAAAATTTCTTCAAATGAGCACTAACTAGACCCCCTAGACCACATATCAGGGGTCAGTTTAAATTTTTCTCTGCATATATATATATATATATATATATATATATATATATATATATATATATATATATATATATATATGGATGTGTGTATCATACCCTCAAAAAATAGTGGGCCGATTTTGATAAATTTTTCTGAGTATCTTCCTTTTGCAAGTGGCTGGATAAGTTTGTTAGTCAGGAAAATGGGACCAGTTTTTCCCGGAAAATTTTGTGTTTACTTTCGGAAAAAAACATATTTCCGGAAATAGCAAAGTAAGGGAAACAGAAAAATTTTGTACGCGTGTTTGTATTATTAAGGGTGAACTATGTACCAATTTAGGTCTGTGTGTTTAAAGACAAAAAAGTTACGAGCATTTAAACAAAAAAGAATTGGGGTTTTCCTCAAAACGCCAGTCGCGATTTGAAACGTCAAAATTGGCAACATTTTGGCAAAGAACTTGAAACAAATACGGATTATGTAAAAAAAATGTCGCAAGAATAGTGTTCTGCGAACCTTTAACTTTCAGTTTCATCCGTCGTCGTTCTTCATTTTAGTATATTGTTTCCAGAAAATTCATTTCAAATAGACCATCTATCTGATGCTTTGGCAGTAGTTTTAGTTAAGTTTATGGTTTAACGGTCTATGATTTTGAGCTCATTTTCGTAGAAGATAATCGTTATTGAGTAACCACAACTTTTGAATTTCTTCTAATGAGTACAAATTCGGCCCACTAGAACCCATATCCGGGTTTACTTTAAATTTTTGTGTGTACGTATATACAGGATGACGCATTACTACGGTAAAGCTACATATAACACTAAGTGAGTGGTGAACGTGTCGCCACCTAGTTCGGAACCAAGTACTATGTTGTCACGCCCGCTCCAAATAACACAGAGTGTTAAAAATAGAGACAGTATACAACTAACTAACAATTTAAAAAATTGTAGGCCCTGGCCCATTTCTACCCCAATATAGGGACAAAGTATGTAAGACTAGATGCATTCTCGCAACAACTAGAACCGTAGACCGGTTTCGCTCTCATTAGAGCTCTTTAGTACGGCATACTAATTGTAGCAAAAATGCACCAAAAATAACACGGCTATCGTATAGCTAGTCTTAAAACACTAAGTGAGTGGTGAACGTGTCGCCACCTAGTTCGGAACCAAGTACTATGTTGTCACGCCCGCTCCAAATAACACAGAGTGTTAAAAATAGAGACAGTATACAACTAACTAACAATTTAAAAAATTGTTAGCCCTGGCCCATTTCTACCCCAATATAGGGACAAAGTATGTAAGACTAGATGCATTCTCGCAACAAATAGAACCGTAGACCGGTTTCGCTCTCATTAGAGCTCTCCAGTACGGCATACTAATTGTAGCAAAAATGCACCAAAAATAACACGGCTATCGTATAGCCAGTCTTAAAACACTAAGTGAGTGGTGAACGTGTCGCCACCTAGTTCGGAACCAAGTACTATGTTGTCACGCCCGCTCCAAATAACACAGAGTGTTAAAAATAGAGACAGTATACAACTAACTAACAATTTAAAAAATTGTTAGCCCTGGCCCTTTTCACCCCCAATATAGGGACAAAGTATGTAAGACTAAGTTCATTCTCGCAACAATTAGAACCGTAGACCGGTTTCGCTCTCATTAGAGCTCTTCAGTACGGCATACTAATTGTAGCAAAAATGCACCAACAATAACACGGCTATCGTATAGCCAGTCTTAAAACACTAAGTGAGTGGTGAACGTGTCGCCACCTAGTTGGGAACCAAGTACTATGTTGTCACGCCAGGGCCAGGGCTAACAATTTTTTAAATTGTTAGTTAGTTGTATACTGTCTCTATTTTTAACACTCTGTGTTATTTGGAGCGGGCGTGACAACATAGTACTTGGTTCCGAACTAGGTGGCGACACGTTCACCACTCACTTAGTGTTTTAAGACTGGCTATACGATAGCCGTGTTATTTTTGGTGCATTTTTGCTACAATTAGTATGCCGTACTGAAGAGCTCTAATGAGAGCGAAACCGGTCTACGGTTCTAATTGTTGCGAGAATGCATCTAGTCTTACAAAGCTACATATAATTGTTATTATACAAGCTACGAGATAAAATTTTATACATTAATTATAGGGTGTCTAAAACTGCATCTTATAAACTTAGTTTTAGACTTAGACTATAACAGGATGGCCCATAAGTCGTTGCGGTACTACAACATTACACAAGCGTTGTACATACATATACGCTCCTAATATCTAACCCACTGTTAAACCCTGTGCCATTCAAGGCCCTTGTCTGTGTGTCTAATGGCGACAGATTCTGATGGGCCTCTGAATCAATGCAGCAGTTCCAGCGAATCCTAAAAATACATTTGGAAAAAAAGACAAAAAAAAAACAAACAAAAAAATCAATAAAAAGTCTGGACGCAGCAAGTGCGTTATGGTGAATTTTCATAAAAATGCTTTAATAGCAAATGCGAGCAGGCATCAATCTGATTACTGGTATAGCCTATGTAGTAAAAACAATGTACTATATTTTACTAAAATTACTTACTGTTTGAAAATGTACAAAAATTTTCCGAAAATAAACTTAAATGTTGATTTCCTAGCCAACAAACCTTAGGTTAATAGCAAATTCAGTAATCGAAATTGGAAGGATTTAATGAAAACTCGCTACCAAAACGCACTTAGTGCGTCCAGATTTTTTCTTACAATCATGCATCGTATTGCGATAAAAAATGCAAAAATGCATTAACGAATTTGTGCTACGATAATTAGCTAAAAATTATAGATCGCTAAACCATAAACTTAACTAAACCGACAGCCAAAGCATCAGAGCAATGGTATATTTGAAATGAATTTTCTGTAAATATTTTAGCACAATAAAGGACAATGACGGTGGAAGCTAAAACTTAATGGTTTACAGAACAGTCTTCTTGCAACATTTTCTTTTCACAATTCATATTTATTTCACGTTCTTTGCATAAACATTGCCAATTTTGACGTTTAAAATCGCGACTTTGACGTTCTGTGCAAAACTACAAAATTTTTCTTAAACTGCCCATAACTTGTTTCTCTTGATACCTACAGAGCTAAATTTTGGTGTGAGATGTACCTGTGATGACGTAAACTTGCGTACCAAATTTGGTTGCCCTCACATCGTTATTACCGAAGATATAATTTTTTTAGAAAAGAAACACAAAATTTTCGAGGAAACCTGTGCGGATTTTCCTGGTTAATGAATTTGTCCAAGCCACTTGCAAAAGGAAGCTACTCACCAAATTTGATGATCAAAATGGGCCCATTATTTTTAGAGTTATCGGTGTGATACACACACACAAATATATATATATATATATATATATATATATATATATATATATATATATATATATATATATATATATATATATATATATAATAAAAAAAGAAAGCAAAATAGAAAAAAAAAAACGTTTACATCACAATTTTTAAAGTAAGTTTTTGTACTGATTATTATTAAATATAAATAGTTATTACAAAATGGTTATCCCAGTCTTTTATCAATATCCTGATAGCAGTCACAAAAACCTTGTATGAAGAAACTAGCATTCAAGGGCATCTACTCTACTCCACTCCACACCATACTGGTAACCAAATTGATGCCTGTTGCATTAAAGAGACATACTTGCTATTAAAAACATTTTAATGAAAATTCACTTCCAGAACGCACCTGCTGCGTTCAGACTTGATAGGATTCTCATCACATAATTAAAAACTCTGGACGCAGCAAGTGCGTTATGGTAGTGAATTTTCATAAAAATGTTTGTTTTTAATGGCAAATATGTGTTTTTTTTAAGAAAGCAAGCATCAAATTTGGTTACCAGCATAACCTATATAGTAAAAACAATGTAGCACGTTTCATCAGAATAACTCTATTGTTTGAAAATGTACAAATATTTCCGAAAGTAAACTTGAAGTGTTCATGAAAAAACTCTTTTCTTGGTCAACCTTATAGGTTAATAGCAAATTGAGCTATTTAAATATGAAGCATTTAATCAATATTGGCGACCATAATGCACTTGCTGCGTCCCGAATTTCTTTTCTTACAAACATGCATTATATTTTGATGAAAAATGCAAAATTTCAATAACATAAGGGGTGTTCGTCTAAAAAAAAAAAAAAAAAATCACCCACGAGATATGGGCCACCTGTGATTGTAGAAATATGTTTTTAAGATGTAGCTCAAGGCACCCTATAATTAATGTATACATTTTCTTTTTCATCATATCTTGTATAATAGAGCTTTATTGATCTTTTACAAAAATTCGACAAAAATTATAAACCATTAACGATAAACTCTATTGCTAAGGCTACTGCCAATACATCAGAGAAAGGATCTATTTGAAATGAATTTTCTGAAAACATTTTAATAAAATGGAGGACAATGACGGTTGAAACTAAGACTTCAGGGTTTGTAAAACATTCTTCTTAAGACATTTTCTTTCCATAGCCCGTATTAAATTTAGGTTCTTTGCCTAAATATTGCCAATTTTGACGTTTTAAATCGCGAGATTTTGAGGAAAACCCCAAATTATTTTTCTTTAGATGCCTATAACTTTTTTGTCTTTTAACCTACAGAGCTAATTTTGGTAAGTAATTTACCTATAACGATATAAACCTGCGTAACAAATTTGATGGCCCTTGCTTTGTTATTTCCCGTGATATAATTTTCTTTCGAAAGAAAACCCAAAATTTTCCGAGAAAACCTGGGCCTATTTTTTTGACTAACGAAGCTATCCAAGCCATTTGCATCAGGAAGGTATTCACCAAATTTAATCAAAATCGGCCCATTATTTTTTGAGTTATCGGTGTGATACATACATACATACATATATATATATATATATATATATATATATATATATATATATATATATATATATATATATATATATATATATATATATATATATATATAATTGAAACTGACCCCGGGTATGTGTTCTAGGGGGTCTAATTAGCGCTCATTTGAAGAAATTTTTTACAAAATTCAAAAGTCGGGATCTCCTCATTAGTGATTTTTTTTTAAAGAAAATTCCCTAATAGATTGGTATGATAATAGAGAGCTATCGATGGTACAACTTTTCAAAAAGTTCTTCAAATAGGCACGATCTAGGACCTCTAAAGCCGTTTTAAAGTCCATTTAAATTTAAAGTATTAGTAAGTAATAATATAGGAAACTATTTTTATGCCATGTTAATAGTATATAATTCACTACTATAACCCACTTGCTGCGCCTTGAACTTGTTTTTTATTTCACTACCTAAATGGCCAAATACTAAACGCTATTCCATACACTGAAATTACCAATTTCCCTCAACCATCTGCTTAGAGATTTATATTTCCACACCACGAGACATTTATTTCAGGAAACTGAAGGCATTCGTTTACACAATTCCAGCTTTATGGTTACTTATTCTCGAATTTTGTTTGGAGTTTAGTGACAAAATAAATAGAACTGAAGTGTGTGTATTCCCCTAACGGGTGGATCAAACCACCAGAAGTATGGTCTCAAAATGTTTTTATTTGCTTCGTTTGCTTTGTTTGTGTACAGATAAAACAACTTTGCATTTACAATTTATCTAACAGGAATATTTTTCACGATGTCATATATTATGTAATTAGTCAAAATAAATTCAAACTTTGAGGTTATAAAAACTGCCTAAAAATATTTACAAAATATTGATATTGCAACGTATCGCTACGCTTTTGCCAAAATATCGTAAGTAACAAAAATGAGGTTATGGGTGGCCACACACATTATATGGCCAAGTATCGTAAGCATACTTCAACATTCAGCGTTTTTTTATTATTTAACGTCGACCTATTTCCGCGATTATGTCCAATCACCGACTCCAGGTAGCAGTTTCACCTCACTATCCTCAAAATGTTGCCGAACCCTCACCTTTCTGTAAGGAGGGTAGGGATCTTTAACGTGCCCAACATCGCATGGAACCGGGACCGACGGCTTTACGCCCCCTCAGAAAGCAGGAACGTGCAGGCATTCAACTGGCTCAAATACTGTGCCACAACCGCGGTTGGTGTTAATTAATTACAGTTTGTACTGAAAAAGTGCAAGGGAAACCCTGGGAATCGAACTCAGTACCTCTCGGTTCAGAGGCACACGATCTTACCCCTGTCCAACCGAGGTTCGTCAATCAGCTGTTAAAAATTAATATTATATCGTAAGCAACCGTAGGGCAATTGACATATGGGATGAATAGCGTGAGTAACGTGCTTTGAGAGACCACTTCCGACCAGAGTACTGTAAGTAACACGAAATTGTTAATGCAGGGGAGCTAGTGTAGCTTACTATGGTGTGCTGGGCAGAGTTTAAAGTGGTTTGTTACATTCTGTAAGTAAAATTTCTATTTTAGTAGATTTTAAGCCATACTAAATCAGAGCACGTGTGTTTTTAGGCAACAAGTAACATTTTTCATAACGTCTACAAATGTATGGTGGCTTAGCTATTGATTTCTCTGCGTAGGCTAATCGTCAGCTGTTAACCTGAAGATGCATCACAAATAAAAGGGTTCGATATCAAATACAATTTATCACCACACAATTTAACTTGTCTTATTTTCACAGATTATTTAGTACCTAATATAGCAATAATTCAATTTTGTTTCAATGCTACGACAATTTTTAATTTTGAGTTTAGCTGCATAGAAAAAATATCCATCATGCTTCAAGCAAAAGTCAAATGTCTTAAAAGTAGAATGGAAATGATTGAGGCAAAAACAAAATCTATTAACAGAGAAAATGAACCGTTGTTTACTAAAAAGGAGTTCGATAGAATGCCTATGTACCTTCAAAATTTTGAGTTTAGCTATGGCTCTACCTCTTTAGTTTCGAGTCCAGATTATGACTGTATGAGTATTATAGATACAGGGTTATTATTGGCCAGCTACGAAAAATAGAGGAGAAATTCGTATTGACGAGGATTTATCAACAATTCAGATCATGGTCAAAATCAACATTTTAGTGAAGACACTCATATTATAATGGAGGGAGATGGGGTGCCAAACTTGAGATACCCTCATACAAGTATAAAGCTATTGAATTACGAATCAACCAGTGAAGACTAATCTTTTGAAAGACATAATGAAAGAAAAAGCATACCACTATCTTTTGGTGGACATATTCAATCTTCAGATTATTCTATAAGGAATCAGAAGAAAGCATGAATTATATTATGAATGAACAAAGTTGCGATGATGAAGACTTAATTGTGGGAGAAGCTGGTTTACGAAGAAACAAGGCACGAGCAGAAAACTAAGACAGAAAATGGAGAGCATACTATGAAAAGGAAAGACTGTCCCTAATCCGTGTAAAAAAAACTTGCCAACATAACTGCACCAAAAAAAATAATTAATAAATAAATAGAGAGTTCGCCACGAAATTTATAAATTCTTTTGGGACCTTTGTAACTATAAACAGCGTAGTTGGTTGCTAACTCGTATCGAGAAATTTCTAATAAAACGCAGGAAGCAAGATGCTTACAAAGTAGACGCAAAAGATCCTTTAAATATTGTATTGATTGGAATGGAATAGAAATATCAGTATGTCAGCAGTTCATACTAAAAACAATTGAAATATCACATATGTCAGTGAGGCATTTAATAACAACTTCTGCTTAGAGAAGTGTTATAAGTGATGGCAGGGGAAGACATGCTCACCATAACAAAACTAGCGAAATCTAGAAGACTAGCGTTCGCGAAATTATCCTATAACTTACTGCAGTACATTTTCATTACTGCCGGAATTAAACTACAATGAAATATCCATCTTCCGAGCTTACAAATGTCAGTTTTCCATATGAAACTTTCAAAAAACATGACGAAATGTGTTACAGTGGATATGTTGCTATGTCGCTCAAAGTTTTTCGAGATATTTTTAAACGAGACCTCCATCGTGGTTTTCATTTATCTAGGAAGGGTTGTAAGAGCACAGTCAGGGACTTGCTACCCAAAACGAACAAAGGAGATGACATCAACGAGCGAAATGATGTATAGTAACTAATCATTACTATCTAATTTCGTTTTGTTAACTTTTTTTCTCTTTGAGTATGAATATTTCTGCATGATCGTAACATATCTTAGAACATGTATGACAATAAATTGTTTACTATTATAATACATTAGAAAAATTATGCCTAGGCCTGACAATAATAATTACTTTCCTTCCAAAATATAATAAGTACATTGCATGCATACAATGTAGGCCTAAATATCTCAAGTGCGTCACTTGCGATAACTTATTTTGTCACGCTATGTCCAAACAAATGTAAGTAACCTAAAATGTAGGAAGGCAATGAAAACTAGATTCGTTTAATAACAATTGTCGTGTCAAATGTAGTGGAAAATATAAATTTAAAATTTTAGAGAGATTCATGTACCGGGTGGCCAATTAAGCGAGGTAAGCGGCTGTATCTCGGAAACCGTTTACCATAGAGCTTTGTACAAAAATATCTTTAGTAAATGTGGCCAAGAAAAATCGTTGGAAAATATTTTCAAGTTCGTCAGATTCCCGCTAGGGGGCGTAACACCAAGAGGAAACAGAAAAAATAGGATATCTCAGTAATATGTTTAGAAAAACTATACAGAAGATACCTGCAAATAAATATCGTGTGCATTATGAACAATTTTTGTTTTGACTATTTTTCTGTAACTCTTCAGATAAAGTGGTGGGGGTAAGGCAAATCTTGATTAAGAAAAAATGCAATATCTCTGGATCGCCTTACTGGAAAATATTGAACTTAGCGCCATTTAAAAGAGTGTTTCTTGCTATATTAACGGCATTGCAAGCCATGTATTTGTTATTGTTACTGTAATCACTAGATGTCGCGTTTAAAAAATTTAACACATTTTATGATTTTTCTCAAGAAACCTAAATACAATGATATAAATATTACTACACATATAGAAAGAGGACTAAAGGCCAAAGCAAGTGGTGAAAATCTCAAGTCTCTATCTTTTGTTTGGCCGGAGATATTAATGAAAAACTTATAAAACTGGAATTTAAACAAAAACACCTTCAGTATTGACTAATTTAAAGGTTGAAAACAGAAACTTATTAATTTGCAAATTTCGTTTAATAGTTTTTTGTTAAAAATAAGACTTATTTACGCATTCCTAATGCAACTATAATTTATTAGTTCGGTCCAATAATTATACTTTAAAACTGGAGTAGATAGGCTTTGGAAAAATGACAAAATTACAATACTTTAAAGCAACGTCAAATTATTAACTCTGAATTTTTTGGTGTATAATTTAAATATTAAAAATGTTTTTTTACAAATGATGAAGACGTTGATATGATCGGTGTTTACTTTGAGTGCTTTCAAAATGCGTCAGTTGCTGAAAGAGTGTATGCAATTCCGTATCCGAATCGCCACCATTACAACAGAAGAGCTTTTCTCGCTTGGTGCAAAACTTACGTGAAACTGGAAGCTTAAGCCGACCGGTGCTACGGAGACGCCGTTTTGCCAGAACTGAAGAAAATATTATCAATGTTTTGGCATATATAGAATTTAATCCTCATGTTAGCACAAGAACATTGCATCTTGACTTGAGAATATCACGGACCACCATCCAAACTATTTTGGAAGAGTATAGGTAAGCTTATTATATCGTGAAATTCAAAATAGTTATTGTTATTTATCTCACAGGGATCGTAATGACGGTTGTGAAAATGATCAGACAACAGTCGTAAAAATTATGATATGATAACACGACATGTTACCATAATGATCGTTTATGATCCGAGTAAGATACAAAACTTTATCTGCTGGCATTAATTAAAACTTAAGACCCTTAAAAGATTTGAATTTTATTTGCAATACGATGAAACTGACATTTTTTACTTAATTTCATTGGTGTGAATATAGCGTTTGTTTGTCATTTATTATTGAATTAGTTAGCCAAAGATTCGTGTTTTGTTTCTCGTTGTAGTAGCAGTAGTGCTATAGTGAATCGCATTATCGCACTATGTGCTGTTCAGCCAAGCTAGACAGTTACATCATCAACCACCAAAATCTTCGCATATCAATAACAAGTACGTTTTCTCGAATTTAGTTGATTTTTGGTATATGAGTACTATTTTACTCAAAGTCTATTGACAATATTGAAATTACCACAACTGTTCAACTTTCAATGTAGTAACAGTTAAGCTTCATGAATTGTTGATGACGTAACTGTCTAGCTTGAGTGAACACCCCTTGTGGTATAATGAACAGCTTTATGTTACTTAAATCCGATAACATAATGTCTATTATGTCAGCAGATAAACATATTTGTATTACAATGTTCTTTTGAATATATAATGATAGTTATTTTGATTTTTAGACTACACCCTTATCATACTGCTTTAAATCAAGCGCTGAATGAGCAGGATTATGATCGGAGGCTGGATCATTGCCATTGGCTTTTAGTCATGATCAATAAAAATCCTAATTTTTTAACGCATGTTCCTTGGACGGATCAGGCTTTTTTCATAGCGACGGTAATGTGAATTTTCATAATATACATTATTGGTCTACTGAGAACCCCCACTGGATGCGAGAAGTTCAACATCAAGGACATTACAGTCTTAATGTATGGTGTGTCGTAATAGGAGGTACAATTATTGGGCCCTATTTCTTTGACCAGTTCTTACTGGTAACCTCTTCTTGGAGTTTCTAAAAAATGAATTGCCAGTCTTATTGGAAGATGTGTCCCTCGAAACCAGGCAAAATGTGTTTCTGCAGCTCGATCGTTGTCCAGCACATTTTTCAATTAATGTGCGAGAACATATCGATGAGTATCCAAGCCCATTGATAGGAAGAGGAGGCATATTTCCTTGGCCAGCGAGGTCACCTGACTTAACATGCCTAGACTCTTATTTGTGGGAACGAATAAAGGATATTGTCTTCCAAACAAAGCCTACGAGCAAGGAAGATATAAAGAATAGAATCCGAAATGCAATTCGTAGTCTGTCAACAGCGGAAGTGTAAGCTGCCGTTTTGTTTACTTGAAATAGGCTCAGTGTGTATAACTTGACGGCGGACACTTTGAGCATTTAAGGAGATACTAGAGTGCTTAATTTTTAGAATTACATACAGAGGGAATTAAATGATTTGTTTTAGATTTCAGTATCAGTTTTCATTAATATCTCGGGTTAAACAAAAGGTAGAGACTTGGGATTTTCACCACTTGCTTTGGCGTTTAGTCCTCTTTCTATCTATATAGTAATATTTATATCATTGTATTTAGGCTTTTTGAGAAAAATCATAAAATGTGTTAAAGTTTTAAAAAGCGCCATATAGTGATTACAGTAACAAAAAAAGACATTACTTGCAATGGAGCTGACATAGCAAATTTTCCCAATTAATTTTTGCTTCCCCCCCCCCTCCTTTTTATCTGAAGAGTTAGAGAAAAATAGTCCAACAAAAATTTTTCGTGATACACAAGACATTTATCTGCAGGTATTTTCAACAGAGTTTATCTGGACATATTACTGAGATATCCTATTTTTTCCATTTCCTTTTGTTGTGTCCCTAGCGCGCATCTGACAAACTTGAAAATAATTTCCAACGATTTTTCTTGGCCACATTTACTAAAGATATTTTTCACAAAGCTCTATGGTTTCCGAGATACAGCCGCTTACCTCGCTTAATTGGCCTCCCGGTACATGCCAATTATTTAGATGAAAAAGGCGTCTACTGGAAAAATTTGGCGATTGGGACTTAAGCTAGTTTGGCAAAAAGGTATCGATATATACTATTATTTATATTTGTCATTATAACTCTAGTATTTGCAAACACTTTGTAAATATTTATAAATTTGAGTACACATTTAGCCGTCCAGTCTTACCAAAAGTTGGCCACATATTTTAACTCTTAAATTTCTAAATTATATTCTACATGTACCGAAAGGCTGAAAAGAACTACAGCGGCTTTCCTGCTGATTTATATAAAATTGGTATTACTGATTCACTAAAATGTCCATGCAATAAGACTTTTGATACAGATTTAAATCATAGTGTCAGTTAAAGTATATATTATATTGTTTAGCTGCCACAACCATCACACTATTATTTTCAATTTTATCATTTGTATACTCAATATCCAGCCAAACAGTCAATGTGGGAGCGCATGCAGACAGCACTGAAAGTAGTGAAAAGGTGGACGCTTGACCAAGGGCTCGAGAGCCCCGAGAAAGCAACTGTCATGCCGTTTACGAGGAAGAGGAAGTGGAAGAGCCACAGAACACTTACTGTCTACGCCAGAACCATCCCAATGGCCAGGGAAGTAAAATATCTTGGGGTTGTATTTGACTCTAAGCTAACTTGGAATGGTCATGTTGAAAAAATAGGGCGTAAGGCAGTTATAACGGTTAATGGGGAAAACGTGGGGACTAGGACCTAGTATGGCCCACTGGCTGTATACAAAGGTTTCCAGACCATCGTTAACATACGCGGCACTGGTCTGGTCGCCTAAGGTGACACAATCCAGTGCCAGACAAAAACTAGACAAGTACCAAAGGATGGCTTGCCTAGGCATCACAGGGGCCATGACTTCAACCCCAACAGCCATCATGGAGGTGTTGCTGGATCAGCCTCCCCCTTCACTTAGTTATCATTGAAGATGGCTAAGACTATACAGACTAGCCTGTAATGATAGACTGAAGATGAACCCAGGTTGCAGGGGACACTGCAAAATTCAGAAGATCGTGAAGGAGCCCATGCTTGAAATGAGGTCAGACTTCGCGAGCCCGCGAATATGCGGGGAAAACAATTTGCAGTGGAAATCTGCGACCGCGAGGAATGGCGGGGGGAGACGACGGGCCTATCACGGGACGCGCTCGTCTGGTTCACGGACGGATCCTACGGGGAGCGTGGGACAGGGTTATTCGGAACCACCGAGGGTAAGTGACAGTATTTCCCTCGCAGCTCATGCAACCGTCTTTCAGGCCGAAATGTACGCCATCTTACACTGGGTGGGAGAGAACAAGAGGAGGGGCTACACCAACAAACAGATCCTCATTGCTACAACCTGACATGTGAATTAAAGATACACGAGGATGTTGTAGAGCGAAAAACTTCTTGCAGGTAACTTACATCTAAGATAACAGGAATTTATAACATAACATAACATAACATTTACCTAACCATCAAGATTTACATGGTTCGTCATAAAAAATAAATGTATAATGGACTTACACATGACCAAGAGTAGGTGACAATATACATAAAATAATAACAAAATATAAAATGAGCCCACAAAAACACATTATAGTTAACTAAAAATTAATTCTTCAATTGAATATATAAGCTCTATTATTTTTTAGGAAATTTTCATTCCTCATCGAAACCCAAATCAGTACCAAAACAGCCACTAATCACCTAAATTTCACAGGGTATGAGCTCCTTACTTCCCTTAGATTGCATGGAGATGTATGCGCGAAGAAAAGACATACTTTGGATGAAACTCTCTCTCTCTCTCTCTCTCTCTCTCTCTCTCTCTCTCAGGGCTGCAACTAAATTGATCTGTTGCATTTACCGGTCACCTTCAGACAACAAATTTGTCCAGCTCTTCGACTACCTTTTTGAAAAAACCGATCATTTCATTTCTGAATACCCTTCATCAGAGGTCACTATTCTTGGTGATTTCAATATCCATAATAAGGAATAGCTAGGATCTTCAAAAACCGATCCACAAGGGAGAGCAGCGGAGGCCTTTGCAGTCAGCAATTCTTTAGCCAATATGGTTCAGCAACCTACTTACTTTCCTCGTATCCCAACACACAGCTCAAATCCCTTGGATCTCCTTCTTACTACAAAACCTGAATGCTAAAAGACATCAGTCACCGCTCCCCTTGGTCGCTCAGACCACGGCATGGTCACTGCTTCCTGCGCAACGCAACCCGAGGTCACACAGTCATAACACCCATGTATCGTTTGGCACTACAACTCCGCGAACTGGGACGAAATGCGGCATTACTTTTTCTCTTTTCCATGTGCGTCTGTTTACTTCTCTCATCCGGACCCCTCTCATATCTCACAAAACGTCACCGATATCATCCAAACTGGCATGGAATTATTTATTTCACGTACACAGCAAACCTCTGGAGCCACTCAAAGCCCTGGTTCTCTAAATCCTGTGACAAGGCCAGGCTTAAAAAGGTCAAAGCTCACAAAACGCGTCTACACAATCCCAGTCAAGAAACCCGCCAAGCATTTAACGACGCAACAAACCGCTATGTCCGCATTCTTTATAAGGCAAAAAAACCCGTTTAATAACTACATCAAAAACAATGTCCTCTCAAGATCCAACGGCAGCAAACCCTTCTGGACTCTTGCTAAATCTATTGGGAATAATTTCTGCAAGAGCAGGTTCCAACCTCTTGTTTCAGGGGATGAAATTGTTTCTACCGCCCTGAGCAAGGCTGAACTTTTTGCCTCGTTTTTCGCCGGCAATTCTATTCCTAACCCACCTCCAAATGTTCAACCACCAATAGTCCCCAATGTCGTGAATAAAATGACGGATATTATTTTCAAACTAAAAAGGTACGAAAGAGGCTCTCTTCTCTTAATACCAGGATAGCCTCTGACCTTGACGAGATCCCAGCAATTGTTCTCAAAAAATGCGCACATGGACTTGCTCCTGTCCGGACTCGTCTGTTTCAGACATCTTGCAATAGAGGCATATTCCCTAGTAACTGGAAAACTGCTAGAGTACAATCCGTCCCCAAGAAAGGATCCAAAGCGCTTCCTAGCAACTACAGGCCTATTTCGCTCCTTTCAGTCGTCTCTAAAGTGATGGAAAAGTACAGAATTACTAAAATTTCTTAAAAATACAGTCTAATATACGACAGGCAGTATGGATTCCGGCAGAGCACATCAACTGCCGACCTCCTTTCCTGTGTCACCCATTTTTGGAACAAGTGTATGGAACTACACGGTGAAACCCAGATTGTCGCTCTAGACATATGCAAAGCATTCGACCAGGTCTGGCACGTAGCAATGCTTAATAAACTTCCGGCCTATGGCCTATCACTAACACTCTGTACCTGGACAGCAAATTTCCTCTCCAACCCGAGCATTTCTGTTATCGTGGATGGCAATTCCTCTAAACTGTATCCAATTAATGTAGGGGTCTCGCAAGGTTCAGCTTTAGCCCCTACTTTGTTTCTTCTCCACATCAATGACCTCCTCTCTAGCACATCCAACCCAGTTCACAGTTACGCGATCACAACACCCTCCACTCAAATATACAATATTCTAAGCCTGTTATTTATCCCAATTAGATGAGGATCGCGGACTCATGGAGGGTTCTATCTCTGTGGATCTCCAAAAAATATTAGACTGGGGAAGGAGAATACTTGTACAATTCTGGGTACCTAACAGGACAGTTGACCAAACCTGATTAACCAATCGACCTGTTTATAAATATTGTATTTAAATGATTACGGGCTGGTGTCGCATAATGGGGTGTAGATTGATCCTGTTAAAACCACATATCTATGTTTATGTTTTGGTTTAAAAATGGAGGTAATTAATCTCTTAAAATAATTAGTGTACATTTCTGCATTTAAAAGCCCTTTAAAGAAGCGCGGACATGAAACTCTTATACCCGATTATACCAAACGAGACATCAATTGACCATGATGTTGAATTTGTCATAGTTCTTATCCAGTGGGGATTTTTTGCCGTCCAGAAGCGCATATTGTGCCTATTTACCTTAAAAAGTAAAAAAAAAAACAATTATATAATTTTTTATTGATAAGGGATAACATAAATCCTACCTGACTAGATTTATGGAAAGTTCGCGATCGCCTTATTGGCGAAATTTTTCTAATTAAGTCAAACCTTGCATTTGAGATCCTAGGGCTTCAAATAGGGACTAATTTAAACAATTTTTCTTTAGTCTTTAAAATAATCTCTATGTGTGTCAAGCCATATTAATAAATATGCACCCGCTGTAATGCTCATATGTTTACCGTGAGCCGTAATTAGATTATCTGTGATTAGTTTGATTAGTTATGCATCTGCGACGGCTTACTAAATTGATCGGTTCAATTATGTGACAGGGTAAGCAACAATGCGGGTTATTAATTGGACCGGCAGTGTTTACTTGATTTGTGCGTTTGCTTCCCACTTAATTTATTATATTTGCATCCAAAGCCAGAACTAATTAGTACAGTATCGTCGTGTATGCAGCCAAGAATATTTTGTTGCAATAAATGCTGAGTTTAGAATTTGTTGTATCAAACCCGGCGTCGTTCGATTTAATCATTTGGTCACCATCGCCAAGGTGGGTTATATTAAACCCCAAATTTAAAAATGTAAAAAAATATTATTTACGAGTTAATTCAAAATTCTTATGCACAGATGTCTTATTTAGCGTTAAAGTAAAATAAAAAATTTCGGGACGCAGCAAGTGCGTTATAATAGTGAATCTTTATAAGAATTTTACACTACTACTACGGAATATTACTAAAAGTAATACTTTTAACTCGTTTGAAGAATTTGTTTCTTTCCATTATCATGAATAATATTGAAATCTGGTGTTCTAGCTCCTTTTAGGAAAAAAACTTGTAATGCCCATAACTCAATTTTCTATAACGCTATAAAATTAAAATTTGGTGAACCTAGGTACTGTAAGTCTCTTTAAAAGAAACTTGTAATACAAATTTCATTAAATGTACAAAACCCTATCAGAAGGAAGCTTAATTCATACCCAAGAAGTCAATTGAGTATTCAAATAACTTACCAACTTGAACAATCAATCAACGGATATTACTATTACTATACTTATTCTTTAATCTTCAATTTTAGAAACATATTATACAATCATTTACTATTTAACCTCGAAACAGAACTATCAAACCATGATAAATAAACAATACACGTTTCTTTGGTTTTCAATTTTAAAAGCATAAAATAGGTACAAGTTGTTGTATCTATTTTAATGACAATCATTTACTACTTAACCTCAAAACAGAACTGTCAAACCATAATAATCAAACAAAACAGAGAGCCTCGGTGGTTCAGAGGTAAGAAGGTGTGCCTCTAAACCGAAGGGTACTGGGTTCGATCCTAGGGTACTCCTTTCACTTTACTGTACAATTAACATCAACCGAGGTTCTGGCATTGTATTTGAGCAAGTTGAATGTCTGCACGTTCCGCCCTTCGGAGGGGGAGTAAAGCCGGCGTTCCGGTGTCCATGCGATGTTCGGCTATTAAAGATCCCTACCCTCCTTACAGCAAGCCAGGGGTTCGGCAAAATTTCCAGGATGGTGAGGTGAAACTGCTCCCTGGCGTCGGTGATTGGCCATAGTCGCAAAAATAGGCCGACGTTAAAGAAACAAAACACACAAACAAAACAGGTTATTGTTCTTTTGTTTCCAATTGCAAAAGCAATATAGAATCATTTACTTAACCTCAACAGCAGAACTGTCAAACCATAATAAATAAACCACCACACTATCCGATCTGATTTTTACTTCAAGTGGCTGATATAAAACTTCCTTATTTTCCCGTCTGACTTTCAGATTTGATATTTTTGAGCATTTTACGAATCCTCGCATCCGAATATAACCGAAGGCGGTCATTAGGGTCGGATTTACACAGCTGCGAACGTTCGTTGTACATTAGGATGTTGTGGCGATCCCGCCTCACGTGGGTTACTGTGTTTGATTATCGCTGCATTATGATGCATGCCTGTGGTATATGTATCAATCTACGCGTGGCAGGTGACTACTCTGTCTTTGTCTGGCATCATACTTTAACCGCTTGACTTGTTTAAAATCATGTATTACAGATTTTAGTTTTAATTTGGGAAAAACTCAAAATTTTGTGAACCAAATCGCCTAAAATTCACAACAGAGCTTTATTCACTTCATTTCTAGCCACATGTAAGGTCCCCTTCCAGTTACTTTAACACTTTTAAAAATATAGCGCATTCCAAAATGTTCCTGTATATTTTGTATATCTTCTGGGGCAAAATATGTCCGTTATAGCTCATTAATACGAAATACGAACTCGTCGTGATTGTAACGAAACGAAGGCATGTGCCAAGTTTCGTTCAAATCAGTTGGGTATGTTTCGTGCTATCGCTCGGATATATATATATATATATATATATATATATATATATATATATATATATATATATATATATATATATAGGGTGGCGCATTGAAAACGAAACAGACCGATTTGCGCCCAGAGGAACATTTTTTAGAAACGCTGAAACAAATCAATTGTAATATTGAAGGGGACATATTTTGACATAAAACTCAACTTTGTCACATCAACCCCTTAAGGGTGGTGATAACAAACCTTATATTTTAAATAGGGAACATGGGCCGAGTGTTACATCATTTGAAAGCTCTTCCTTTTCTGCACACTATTTTTTTGAAAGTTTTATTAACTTGTTTAAAAATTATTCACAGCTGAAGATGCAAAAACCCATTGCACTCATTCCGATAAGGAATGTGCTGATAGTCAATGTTTTGTTGGTTTGTAAACAAAAAATTGACTATCAGAACATTTCTTATCGGAATGAGAGAAATTCGGTTATTATTTCAGTTTATCGGTCGGTTTGATACTTGATAGTACTATTGAAAATTAATTTCACAATGGTGTATTCTGTAGAAGAAAGAGTTGAATTATTACTCTTTTTTTCAAAAACGATGACTGTGCCAACCGCACCGCAAATTTGTTTAATGAACGACATCCGAACAGACATGTTAACAGTTTTGGAGTTAGTTGCAAAGTTTCGACAAAGTGGTTTAGTAGCCAACAAAAAACGGGATCCTGAACGTGAATTTCCGGTTAGAAATAAGACTACTGAGATTGAAGTTTTAGGACAAATTGCTGCAGACCCAAATTTGAGCACGACAAAATTGGCCACTGTTTCAAACATCAAAAGAAGAACTATTCAGCGAATATTGAAGCATCATAAATTACACCGGTATACAATTCATCCTGTACAACAACTGAATGAAGATTATTTTGATCGGCGGCTGGAGTTTTTTGAAATTATGACTGCACGAATAGCTGATATCGGAAACTTTCTGTTCAATATCTGTTCTTCAGACGAGTGTACGTTTTTATTAAACTCTACAGTCAATCGTCATAATTGTCGTTATTGGGCAGATAATAATCCAAGAAATTTTCACGAAGTCCACACTCAAACTCCATCGAATTTGAATGTCTGGACTGGCATTTTTGGAGACCGCTTAATTGGACCAATTTTTCTTGATGGCAATTTGAGTGGCGAAACGTTTGGAGTTACTAGAAGATACCGTTTACCCTATACTAATTGACATTGTTGAAACTGATGATCGCTATCAACAAAATCAATTAGTGTTTCAACAAGATAGAGCTCCTTCGCATTTTCACAACGTGTTAGGGAGTTTTTAAACAGAGAGTTTGCAGGACAATAGATTGGGCGTAGAGGTGCTATTGAGGGCCTCTAGATTACCGGATTCAACTTCTTTAGACTTCTTTCTATGGGGCCTTTTAAAGAGTAGAATTTACGCAACAGAACCGGAGTCTCTGGAAGAATTACGACGACTCATTGTTGAAGAATTCCGTCTAATAGCTCCACAAATGCTCCAGAATGTCGGAGCTCGTTTTGAACATAATTTGTACTTTTGTATGGAAGCTGGTGGTCAACAATTTGAACACTTACTCAACTGAATAAACATTTTTGAACGTTTGGTTTTGTTTTTTATTGTTTTTTTAACGAAAAATTGACTAATTAGTGCATTTGTTATCACAATGAACGAAATACGTTGTTGCTAATCCAACTGTGAATAATTTTGAAACGAGTTGATAAAACTTCCAAAAAAATTTGTGTGCTAAATTCGGAAAAGAAAGCTCTTTCAAGTGATGTAACACTCGACCCATGTTCCCTATTTAAAATATAGGGGTTTTTATCACCACCATTAAGGGGTTAATGTGACAAAGTTGACTTTTATGCCAAAATATGTCCCCCACAATATTAAAATTGACGTGTTTCAGCGTTTCTTAAAAAAAATTCTCTGGACGCAAATCGGTCTGTTTCGTTTTCAATGCGCTACCCTGTATATATATATATATATATATATATATATATATATATATATATATATATATATATATATATATATATATATATATATATATATATATATATATATATATATATAATTCAACCGGATCTTGGATATGGGTTCTAGGGGCACTAATTTGAGTTATATTCAAAAAAAAATTCGAAGGTCTCTCTATCGTTACCTCTCTGTTAGTGAATTTTCTTAATGGAAATTCACCAGAACGCAAAAATCTTATGTATAAGTTACGTTTTATTAAATGATAGTTGAAAAAGTAACAAGCAGTAAAAATTCTGCATCGGAAAAACATATTCTTTTGAAAAAATTTCAGACAGAAAAGTATTTCCTAGGAGTGAAAATTATTTTGGAAAACAACTGAAAATGTAGAAACATAATTATTCCAAAATGCCAACATAGCTCCCCAGCATTAAACAAAACTAGACGTTGCCCTCAAATTTCAGAGACTGCAAATGGCAGCCTATGAATAAAACTACCTACATCTACTACTAATGCATGGAACATTAAAATCACGACTGAAGTATCAAAAGTGAACCTGACTGAGTTACCCCGCGCTAAAACAAAAACCCAACAACTTAAGAGCCCAGACATACACCCAAGTAAACAAACAAACACGAAGAAAGAACAACTAGCGACGACACTAACCAGCATGATGCTTCAATTCGACGAAGCTAACAAATACCCCCAGAAGTACATAAAATTGATCGATGACACAACCTAGCTTTCAACCTTAGCTACACATTAAATGACCAGCCCCCCAACAAAATCCCGTTCCCTACAGATCGCCTGCTGGAACACAGATGACATTAAAAGCAAAATCTACGAAACAAGAGACTTCGTCGACAGAACAAACATAGACCTAATGCTAATTAGTGAGGCTCATACCAGACCAGCTGACAAAATAAACAAACCTAACTATCTGACTTATAAGACTGATCGCCCCCGCAGAGCAGAAGTCCTTGTTACAAAAAACTTTAAAAAAATTACCTACCACAATAAGCAGACACTAACCACATATAACACACAACAATTATAATAGAAAACCCAAGAAGGGACATTATAATCTCATCCTGGTACAAACCTTAGGACACCTCGATGACACACAACGACTTAGACAAACTATTTCCAGACAACATACCGATCACCATAGCTGGTTACTTCAACAGCAAACATCCCGCATGGAACCCAACTACCATTACCAACTCTGACGGACGAACCCTTCGGAGCTACCTCAACAATAGCCAGGACATACACGTCACTGCTCCAGACCGCCCCAAGAACTGCTTCTACCAGACAGACGTTATTACCCTGAACGATCTTAGCTCAGACCAAAACCCAGTATCCTTACTACTGGGAGACGCCCGTGACAACACCAACACCACTGTCGACAAAATCAACTGGAACAAATTGGCTGAAATACTAACGGAGGTTAGTTCCAAAATACATGTAATAACAAACAGACAACTACTACCTAAAAACCAGACTCATCCAAAACATAACAACAGAAGCCGCAAACAAAGCGAAATACAAATAAAACATTAAGAAAACCAACAGCGTATTCACACACATTAAAGAACTTACTGGCGATGAAAATAAAGCAAAACGAAAAAGCAATGGAGATTTTCACCACACGACACCAAAACATTAAACCGCGTACAATTAAAACTAATAATCGCTCTATTAGACCACCATAACGACGACTGGGATACAAAACTCACACTACTTAACCCCAAGACAACTCTGACTGAAAACAAAACAGTTTACAAAAAAAAGCATAAACACGCGACACACCTATGCCCACATTTTTTTATATATTTCAACAACACACCACGAGGGCTTACAGCCTAAATACTATCGTATCGTGGGTGCCGACAAAGAGAAACGAGGCAACTTGTTAATTCTGGACCTGAAGGTTTGGAGGTTTGAAGGGGAAGGAAAACATGTGCCGGCAAGGAATTCCACAACTTGGGAGTCTTCAGGACAAAAGAGCGGGCATAACAAGATGTTCTTTATCTGGCGACCTGGACAGTAAGGGGTGCATTCGCTCGGTTCCCTTGGTAGATCTGTTGGGGGCAGCAGAAGGAGGAACTATGGAAGAAAGCTCCTCTGAGCAATACTCGTGCAGAAATCTATACAAGAGAGAGAGGTCACCAACGGCACCTCAATGGGCAAGGGATGGCACCTTTGGGTGAGGGTAGGGTCACCAATGAGACGTATAGGTCTCTTTTGAATGGAGTCTAAGATAGCGAGAATAGAAGCGGCAGCGACAGCGGCACCCCAGATGTGGGAGCAGTAGTCAATGTTTGGCTTCATTTGTGAAGTATATCAGGTACAGAGATTAGCTGTTGAAAATTATTTGCGAGCCCGGAAGAGGAAACCTAATTTCTTAGCAACCGTTTCTGCATGTTGGTGCCAATTGAGATTTCGATCCACAGAAATGCCAACAAGTGAAAAGGACTCATTACTTTGAATAACTTGGTTTTTCATTGCGATGTGTCTAGAGCTGGTTTATCTCTTATGAGATAGAAAGCAAGACGGAGATTTGGTGGAGTTAAATTCTACAAGATGTATACTTTCCCAGTCTAATATTTTTTGGAGATACACAGAAACAGAACCCTCCATGAGTCTGCGATCCTCATCTAATTGGGCTAAAGAGGCAGGCTTGGATTATCGTATATTTGAGTGGAGGGTGCTGTCATCCACGTAATTGTAAACTGGGTTGTATGTGCTAGAGAGTCATCGATGTGGAGAAGAAGAAAAGTAGGGGCTAAGGCTGTACCTTGAGGGACTCCTGCATTAATTGGATACAACTTAGAGGAATGAACATCCACGACAACAGAAATGCCCCGATTGGAGAAAAAATTTGCTGTCCAGGTACAGAGTTTTGGCGGTAGGCCATAGGCCGGAAGTTTATTAAGCAGCGCTGCGTGCCAGACCTGGTCGAATGCGTTGGATATGTCTAGAGTGATAATCTGGGATTCACCTGTAGTTCCATAGACTTACTCCAAGAGTGGGTCACAAGGAAATGAGGTCGACAGTTGATCTGCGCTGACGGAATCCATACTACCTGTCGTTAGACTGTGTTTTTCAAGAAATTTTAATAACTCGATGTTTTTATACTTTTCCATCACTTTAGAGACGACTGAAAGGATATAAATAGGTATGTAGTTGCTAGGAAGCGCTCTGTATTATTTCTTGGGGTACTCAATCAGTTACTTGGGCATATGCATTTATTGTAAGATGTCTAAAACAGACGAGTCAGGAAAGGAGAAAGTTCTGGTGCGCATGTTTTTAGAACAATGGATGGGATCTCGTCAAGGCCAGAGGCTCTCCTAGTATTAAGAATTGAATTAATCGAATTGTGAGCAAAAAATAATCAGGAAATCGTGGCCAAAATGTCATAGCTTTTTAGCTAATTGAAAAAATAAGCTAAACAAAATGTGATTCTTGAAATTCGTCAGAGATATGAGATTATTGCACACGGCTCTTCAATTTACAGATCTGCTACTGAGTGATTTAAAAAGATCTGCCAATGTAGGAGAATATAAATAGCAATAACTTTCATGTCTTTAATGGAGCACGCTGTATATTATGATGAAGTTCACTGTGGAATCTAATATCGTTTGTTAAAATATCAGGGTTCCCTATACCTAAACATCGTCGTTTTCGCCAGATATTCACTTTTAACGTTTGAAATTATACGAGTATGAGTATGTAGCGCTAATCGCAAGAGTTGTAACTGCAACTTCTCAAAGTGTTTTAAAATCTATAGCTGAAGAATCAGTACTAATTGGTATTCAATAAATGTTTATGATATGAAAAACTATCAGCAGAGTCAAGATAGACTTGCAAGTAGAGTTGTTTGTCTCGATATTTATAAGTTTCCTGTTTCGTCACAGCAAGCATGGAAATCCAAAATAAGCGATTTTCATTCGCAAGTATTCAATAAACTTTGGCTACCATAATGGAAAGAAGGTGCTTCCGGTAAGCTCTCTAAAGTCAATTGTAAAATAAACTATTTTATGTAGGTGTTACCTACATGTGAAAACATTGTCGATAAAATCGTAGGTCCAGGAAAATGACAGAGAAAGGCAATAAAGAATCTAATGCTTGATACTGTACCAAGAGATATACTTTCAGAAATGTGGTACCAACAGGATAGAGTTCCACCGCATTTCACGCGGCCAGTATGTGCTTTTTTGGACAAAAAACTATTTTATGCAGCAGTGAAATTGCAGAGGTGGGCCTATAAGTTGGCCTCTAAGATCTCCTGACCTTACCCCAATGGTTTTCTTCCAGTGGGGGTTATATCAAATATATAGTTTATAGTAGTTCGACAACTACTATTGAAGACAGAAAGCATAGGATCATTCAAGGATCTCCAGAAACAAGCTCAAGAATGTTTTATCATCTTACGCAAATCGACTGAGCAATTGTATCCAACAAAACGGAAGATATTTCGATAATATATATTAATAATCATTATTTGGTTTAACAGTATGATCATTATGCAGATGACAGTATTATATATTTGTATTAATAATAGAATGGTGTTACTAGGTTTCCTTTTACCTGAATATCTTGGAAACGACGATGTTTAGGTATACGAAACCCTGATACTATGGTAAAGGTTACTGCTGTTTATACTCTCCTAAATTTGAAGATTTTTTTAAAGCACCCAGTAGAAGATTTGGAAATTATAAAACCATGTGTAGAAATCACATAGCTTGCTACACATTCCTAAAAAATTTCAAAGATCAATCTTGTTTAGATTATGATATATTGATCTTTCTTTTTTAACCTAAAACTGTCCAAATTTTTTCAAATAACTGGAAAACTATGACATTTTGACTACCACTACGTTAATACTTCTCGCTCACGCTTCAATGAAGAATTAGAAAATGCAAAGATATACAGGGTATTGCATTTAAAGTAACAATCTTTGAGGCTCTCAGGGAACTATGGGAAACTCTATATAGTACTGAATAATTTTAAGCCGTGGACAAGAACACAATAACCACGAAGGTGAAAGAAGAACTTCGGTATTTTTCGTCGTTTTCGAGTAAAAGACACTATTACAGGAAAGTGGGACAGGCTAAAAATATGAATTAATGATTGACTGGATAGACTTTTAAGTTTGTTTTTTAAGTTTTTCAGCGAATTTTTCGCGAAACGATATATATATATATATATATATATATATATATATATATATATATATATATATATATATATATATATATATATATATGTATATATATATATATATATATATATATATATATATATATATATATATATATATATATATATATATATCGCACCGATACCTCAAAAAGTAATAGGCTAATTTTGATCAACTTTGGTAGGTGCCTTCCTTTTGCAAGTGACCTGGATAAGTTTGTCAGCTAGGAAAATTTGACTGGTTCTCCGTGAAAATTTGGGTTTCTTTAGGTATTTTTTTTATTCTCCAAAAATACCTGAGCTCTGACGACATAATTTAGCACGTACATTTCCACTATCAAACTTACCCTACGTGTAGCAATTCAGATCTCTACGTTGAAAGGAAAAAAGTTATAGGCATTTAAAGAAAAAATTTTGGGTACCACTGGTGATAAAAGGAAAGCACAAGAACAAAATATTTTGTGCGGTTAGGAAAACCAATTGAATTATTCATACAATAGTTAAGTTTTCTTGACGCAAAAAGTCAAGAAATAGCAGAAAAAAATTTTTGAAAATTTTATAATTGTTCTTTTTAAAACTTCAAAGTTGCAATTTAAACCGTCAAAGTTTGCAATTTTCAGACAACTAATCTGAAACAAATACGGATTGTGTAGAAGAAATGCCATAATAAGTATGTTTTACAAAGACTTAAGTTTCAGTTCCAACCATCATTATTCTTGATTTTATTCAAATATTATCTGAAAATCCATTTCAAATAGACCCTCTTTCTCATGCTTTGGCAGTAGATTCAGCTATAGAGTTTATGGTTTAGTACTCTATATTTTAGCAAATTTTCATAGACTTATGAGTTTTGAAAAGATTTTCTTAAATGACCGCGACCTAGTACTCCTAAAACCCATATACGGGCTAAGTTTCAATTTTTGTCTGTTTACACATATACAGGGTGACGCATTTATGCGGTAAAACTCAATATTTTTGTCTAGATACAAGATCCGAGCAAAAATTGTCTACGATAATTACAGCGTGTTTTGAGCTGCACCTTATACAATTATTTTGATAATCACAGGTGGCCCATAAATCGTTGGTAACACACAATTTCTTTTTTTATTAGAACACCCCTTATGTTATTGCATGTTTGTATTTTCCATTGAATTATAATGCATGTTTGTAATGAACAGAAATTGATAACGTTCACGGTTTTGAGTTATTTCAATTGCTTTGAAACTTTTCACGTTTTTGGCACATTGCAGAAACACATATCACAAATTGTAAAAGGGCGTTTGTACTAATAAAGAGGCCAATGGAAATAGGCATTCAGAGAGCTTTTGGTTTGTATTGCTCGTCGAAAGATTGAACTGCTATATACAGGCATTCTCAAATAGTGGCTGAATTTGAAAAGTTTTCGCAGAAAGTCTTTGGTGTTTCCGTAGAAATCATTTTTTGTAATATTTTAGTGAAATGTTGGTAATTAATAATAAATGTTTAGTAAGTTATAATAAAAGTTGTCAAAAATATAATATAGTGTAACATTACTGTAGGCAGATTCGGCCCAAAAAATAGTGAATTTTTTTTAAAAGAAATTTTTGCAAAATTTTATAAAAGTTTTGTTTTCGAGTTGGGTCATAAAGCTGTTTGTCAATAATTATATCTTGACAGGTGCGTAAATATATTAAAGGGGTTCGTTGGCCAGGAAAATCGGACCAGTTTTCTCTGAAACTTTTAAAGTTTATTTTCGGAAAATGTTTTTACTTTTTGAAACAACAAAGCTATTTTAATGAAATGTGGTACATTTATACTACTATATAGGTTATAATGCCAACGAAATGTCCTTTTAAAAGCAATATATATTTGACATGAAAAACATTTTTACGAAAATTCGCTACCATAATGCACTTGCTGCGTCCAGACTTTTTGTTTATTGTGTTTAAGCAATAAACAAATCGCAGCTTATATTGTTTGTTCGGAGATCAATATAATAACTGCCTTTTGACCTAAATTATAAGTTATTAATATTACCAAACAAGCTACATATTGATTAGCCTAAAACAAGCCTTCCGCAAATTTTCACGATATAACTGGTAATTAAGCTTGGCAATTGTTCCTTACTGTAGCTGACGACGTTACTGTTTCTTCAGTCAATCCATTTTAAGTAGCCCACCCCCTTGGCAGCGAAATTGACCTAAATTTCAAACTTTCACTTTCATTGTCCGTAAAGTATGTCTAATTGATTTGAAAGCGGAAGTTTACCGTTTCAAATTTGCTTAAACTAATTTTAAACATTTCTTCTAGTAATAACGCAGCCGATAAACCGTAGATTAGATCTACATTATTCTGTTTGAACGTAATAAAGTTGGCAGTATTATTAACTAACTTTTAACATGATAGCAGATTTCACGTAATGAATTTGGTGGAATTCTAGATTGGTGTTGATAGGGGTGTAATTTATACGACTGTGACATGAGGATTTAATTTCCTTTATATTTGAAAAGGAAAAGCCACAAAGGTAATGTCTATATGTAGGAAAACTTGCGGGTTGCAATACTCTACTTCAGATGAAAAGTTTTGTGTCATATAGGGTAGTTACAATGTAACGGACGTTTTTCTAAAAAAAGTCGCAATGAAATATAGTACAGGCAATAGAAGAGCCCGTTACTCTTGTCCATAATGCACTAAACTACAGGAGTTATTTTTTTTGATACATAGGTTCAGAATGTAAAAACACAAAATCCCAATAAATTAGGAGGGCGGAAGTGCCGCCATTTTGAGAAAAACCATTTCGGCCTATATCTCCGTAACGGTGCACTTTGGGCCAAAAATGGTAATGACCTTTATTGTAGAGAATTGCATTTCTCATCTTTTTTGTTAAATAATTTTTTTATACTACTCACCGTTTACAACTTATACGACTATTAGTATTCATTTATTGACTTTTTTACCTATATATCTTTGTTAATAATTGTTTAAACAATAAAATGCTTATAACTTAACTTTTCAACTCACAAATTTTTTACTAAAAACTTTTTTTTCTCAAAATAATATTTTCACAGTTATAGCGCGTTATGTTGCGCTAATAAATAATTTGCCTTCTTACCTGAAAAAAAAACAGTACTCGTTGAATTTTTTTTATTATTTATATAATATTTTATACAATACATAGTACTAAGTGAGTGGTGGACGTGCCGCCACCTATTTGCGGAACCAAGTAGTATGTTGTCACGCCAGCTCCAAATGACACAAAGTATTAAAACATACAGACTGTATACAACTAACTAACAATTTAGAAAATTGTCAGCCCTGGTCCATTTCTACCCCAATATAGGGACAAAGTATGTAAGACTAGATGCATTCTCGCAACAATTAGAACCGTAGATCGGTTTGGCTCTTATTAGAGCTCTTCAGTACGCCATACTAATTGTAGGAAAAATGCAGCAAAAGTAATACGGCTATAGTATAGCCAGCCTTAAAATACTAAGTGAGTGGTACACGTGCCGTCACCTAGTTGTATACAGTCTCTATTTTTTTAACACTTTGTGTTATTTGGAGCTGGCGTGACAACATACTACTTGGTTTCGCAACTAGGTGGCGGCACGTCCACCACTCACTTAGTATTTTAAGGCTGGCTATACTATAGCCGTATTACTTTTGGTGCATTTTTGCTACAATTAGTATGCCGTACTGAAGAGCTCTAATGGAAGCGAAACCGGTCTACGGTTCTAATTGTTGCGAGAATGCATCTAGTCTTACTTACTTTGTCCCTATATTGGGGTAGAAATGGGCCAGGGCTGACAATTTTCTAAATTGTTACATTGTCTATTTTTTTAACACTTTGTGTTAATTGTAACTGTCGTGACAACATACTACTTGGTTCTGCAACTAAGTGGCGGCACGTCCACCACTCACTTAGTATTTTAAGGCTGGCTATACTATAGCCGTATTACTTTTGGTGCATTTTTGCTACAATTAGTGTGCCGTACTGAAGAGCTCTAATGAGAGCAAAACCGGTCTACGGTTCTAATTGTTGCGAGAGTGCATCTAGTGTTACACAATAAATAGTACTCTACTTCGAATTGCCCCTCGATTTTCATCAAATAATCCATTATATACTGGTGGCATAACGAAACAAACGACAAAGAAAACGGGAAATTTATTTAAAAAGACATGGAAAAAAATATTTTCAAAAACGTACAACGAAAAATGAGTTAACAATTTTCTTCGACTTTCGTGCGTTTAGCAGGCGTTGGAGATTGAAAATCATCCTCCTCTTCCTCTTAGTCACATTCTTCGGTGGCATACAATGATTTTAACGCCTCAATTACGTGTTCGTTGGAGTGATTGACAATATTTTCATCAACATCGTGCAATTATTTTTCGTCGACTGTTATTTCCGGCTTATTGGAGCACGTTCCTTTAGTACCATTCTCACAAATGACCGTGCACTCCAACCCTGCTTTTCGGCACCCACAGGCTCTACCACAGCCTGTTCTACATTTGCATGATATACACTCCAGCAAGCTGGGTGGTGCAACTGGTATTGTTGATGCGATTGGTTGAAGACCGTGTGGTACACGTGTCCAGCACCATTCTTCTGGGTCCAAATAATTCCCAATCCAGGTTGATTAACATGTGTTCATGTTGACTCTCTCCTCTTTCAAGGCTCGCTTTTATTAGGCTTTGGATACGTTTCTTTTTCACCAATAGTGTATCCTCTTCGCCTAACGGCTCATCACAAATCAAACAGCTGTTCGTCTTAATTCGCTCTTTTAATTTTCTCACAAGAATTTTTCAGAAAAAAGTGTAAATAAGAGAACCGGAAATAACACGGCTGGCTTTGCCGTCACACAGACCATACTGAGCACAAACATTTTCGCTTCGGTCGTCTTTTCTGATCCCTCCTTGACGTCAAAATCTAGTTTTTGTAAATACCCGACTCATATATAGATATATAAATATACATTAACCGTTGGAGACCTCTCAGGTCAATTCGAGAACCTTCTATAAGACGGGTCTGTTTAATATATATATATATATATATATATATATATATATATATATATATATATATATATATATATATATATATATATGGTCAGATGTTGGATGACTCAGATTTCAAGCCCAGACTGGCGTCAACCATCTAGCACAGGATTTTTGAACTTAACGCCTTATAACTTTCAAAATATGTGAGAAAAAAAGTTTTTAGTAGAACTTATAGAAAATTTGTCGATTGAAAAGTTAAGTTTTAAGCATTTTAGTGAATTTTCTTAGAAAAAATTCACTAATGAGGAGATCTCGACTTTTGAATTTTGAAAAAATTTCTTCAAATGAGCGCGATCTAGGACCCCTAGAACCCATATCCGGGGTCAGTTTCAATTTTTATATGTTCATATATATATATATATATATATATATATATATATATATATATATATATATATATATATATATATATATATATATATATATATATATATATATATATATATATATATATATGTATCACACCGATAACTCAAAAAATACTGGGCCGATTTTGATAAAATTTGGCAAGTACTTTTCTTTTGTAAATAGCTTGGATAAGTTCGTTAGTCAGGAAAATCGGACGAGGTTTTGCGGGAAAATTTTGAGTTTTTTATTCGAAAAAAATTCTTATCTCAAAAAGTAATTAGCCGATTTTAATAAAATTTGGCATGTACCTTTCTTTTGTAAATAGCTTTGACAGGTTTGTTAGTCAGGAAAATCGGACGAGGTTTTCCGGGAAAATTTTGAGTTTTCATTTGAAAAAATTTTTTATCTCAAAGAATAATAGGCCGATGTTGATAAAATTTGGCACGTACCTTCCTTTTGTAAATGGATTTGACAAGTTCGTTAATCAAAAAAATCGGACGAGGTTTTCCGGGAAAATTTTGAGTTTTCATTTGAAAAAAAAATTTATCTTAAAAAATAAAAAAATCTATGATATCCAAATTTAATAGGTAGGTTTACGATAGAAAAAGGAAACTATACACCAAAATTTAGATTTCTATGTTACAAGAAAAAAAAGTTATAAAATATTTTGTGCCAGATCATTTCTATGGAAATTCACTACCATAACGCACTTGCTGCGTCCAGGCTTTTATTATTTTTTAAACAATTATTAACAAAGATATAGGTAAAAAAGTCAATAAATGAATGCTAATAGTCGTATAAGTTGTAAACGGTGGGTGATACAAATATATATATTTAACAAAAAAGCTGAGGAATACAATTATCTGCAATAAAGGTCATTACCATTTTTGGCCTAGAGTGCACGGTTACGGAGATATAGGCCGCAACGGTTCTTCTCAAAATGGCGGCACCTCCTCCCTCCTAATTTGTAAGGATTATGTGTTTTTACATTCAGTACGTCATTCTGAACCTATGTATCAAAAAAATATAACTCCTGTAGTTTAGTGCAGAAACAAATTCTCTATTGCCTGTATTAATAGGCATGCTTTATTTTAACCCTACCGTACTTATACGGTATTACTACAAACAAGTGCTTGCGTAGGTTACGTACGTAGCGGCTGATTTTAGTATCACTCTTGAAAAAAGTTAGTAAAAACGTATAAAGTGTAGATGCAGCAAGTGCGTAATGGTGGTGAATTAAATGCAAATGTTATTGTTTTAGTGAAAACAGGTATCAAGTTTGGTTACCAGTATAACCTATATAGTCGAAACAATGTACCATATTTCATAAAAATAACTTTATTTTTGAAAAAGTCTGAAATTTTTCCTAAAATAAATTTAAAATCTTCCTGAAAAACTGGTCCGACTTTCGAGATTTAACGAACCGTTTCAAGCTATTTACCCACCTGTGAAGATATAGTCATCCACAAAAAGCTTTTCAAAGTAACTTAAAAAAAAATTGCATTAAAATTAACAGAAATTTTTTTCCACGAAATCCTAAGACATTTTTATACAATAACTTATTTTTAATTTTAAGTAATTACAAAAATTTCACAAACAGTGATTTCGAAGGAAACACAAAAAATGTCTACGAAAACTGACCAGTTATTTTTTTACACAAAAATTTTCCAAAAGCATACATAAAACTCAAAAGAAAATGTTTTTTTTCACGGAACTTTGAAACAGTGGAAGTAAAGAAATATGCAAGCGAAGAGGACTCATATTTCGATGCCACAAGCTGTCAGAAATAAGAACATTATGCAAGTCTGTCCATTTAAAGTTTCATTTGACACTTGTGAAAACAACTTATCTGCTACTAATATATTATGAAAATGTAAACGTAGATGACCTATCAAATTCAATATTTATTACCTTTTTTGTACCAAAGTTCATTTGAATATTTTAATATATTTCTTCCAAAGCAAAATAATCACATATTCTGATCGGTTATTATAATGGTATGCGATTATAGATGTATATATTTACAAAACTAGAGACTGTAGCTATATGAAGTGTTATACAAAACTTGAATCAGTGGGCATGCCCTTCACTTCTGAAATATAAATAGAGAGTCTTCTATTTGAAAAACTTGGGTTTCTGCAATTTAAATTTTTTTGAAATTCAGTTGCTATTTGAGAGTGCCCCATACCGTATATCTCTATTTTTT
Source organism: Tillus elongatus (assembly GCA_964006375.1). Lineage (NCBI taxonomy): Eukaryota > Metazoa > Arthropoda > Insecta > Coleoptera > Cleridae > Tillus > Tillus elongatus. The sequence goes on along the minus strand of OZ023262.1, from coordinate 112,238,441 downwards.
TGACAAATGATTTAAATGAACACTTCTCTGAATGCGTCATTTATATGGGCCTCTGGTATCTATTGGTAAATACGTCGTATCATAATTTTTTATGTGTTCCAAAAATGGCAAAAGTTGTAAGTAGAATAGCACAAAAACGGTGAACGCTATTTTTTTCTTACAAAGATGCATCATTGTTCGATCAAAAATGAAAAATTTAATAAGATAGGTGTTCGAATTTAAAAAAAAGGAAAATTTGTATCACAACCACTTTTGGGTCAGCCTGTGATTGTTGAAATAATTTTTTAAGATGCAGTTTAAGATAATATATAAAAGAATTTCTCTTTTCTTGTTTAATAACGGCAATATTAATCTTTACCGTAGAAATGCATCTCTCTGTATGTGTGTAAACATATAAAATCTGAAAATAACCCCGTATATAGGTATAGGGGGTCTAGCTGGCCTTCATTTGAATACCTTCTTCCAAAATTCAGAAGTTGCGGTCTTCTACCTAGCGGAAACTCCAGAAAATCGGTCTATGTCAAATGAATTTTTCAGATATATTTTAGGAAAATGAAGGACAATGACGGTTTAAGCTGAAACCAAAGGGGTTGTAATATTCATTTCGTGCGATATTTTCTCTACGTTGCCGTATTCGTTTTAGCTTCTTTGCCTAAAAGTTGCCAATTTTGATTTTTCCAAGAGGCAAAATTATAAAATGTTCAAAGTGATTTCTCTGGAATCTCTTTTTGAACCAAAAAACTTAATCTTCGTCTGTAGTACACAATATTTTTTGTTATCCACATAAAATATTTTGTTTCTGTGTGTTTCTCTGGTCATCAGTGACACCCATTTTTTTTATTTAACTGCCGATAACTTTTTGTTTTTTCAACTTACATAAGCCTTATTAGTTTCAGTGTCTTATTCTAAAACATGTCGACTTTGACGTTTCGAATCTCGACTTTGACGTTTTGAGACGAAAAGCCATTATGCTTATAACTTTTTGTCTTTCAACGTAGAGAGCCAAGTTTTGGTACATGGTTTGATTTTTATGATATAAACCCGTGTAGCAAATTTGGTTGCCACAGCTTTGTTATTGTCGTAATAAGCCTAAAACTGACCTCGGATTTGGGTTTCAGGGCTCCTACTTTGCGCTCATTTGAAGACATCTTTTCAAAATTCAAGGCGTGATCTCCGCATTAGTAATTTTTTTAAAGAAATGTATACCACATACTAAATAAAATGTAGATTTCCTAAGTTAAAAGAAAAAAATGTTAAAGATATTTAAAACATAATTTTGTGTGTCACTGATGACTAGAGAAACGCACATAAGGAAATATTTTGTGTGGATAACAAAACCTATTATGTATTACAGATAAAGATTAAGTTTTCTGGCGCAAAAAGATAAAAAAAATACTGGAAAAGTTACTTTGGAAATGTTATAGATTTACTTCTTAAAACGTCAAAATCGCAATTTGAAACCTCACAATTGACAACTTTTGAGCAAATAACCTAAAACAAAAACTGGTTTTGTAGAGAAAATATTGCAAGTGGTTCGTAGAAAACCCTTAAGTTTCAGCTTCAACCGTGGTGGTTTTATTTTAGTAAAGTATTTGTAGAAATAAACCCTTTTACTAATGCTCGGGCAGCAGTTTGAGTTATAGAGTTTATGGTTTATTAGTCTATAATTTTCAGCTAAATTTTTGTTAAAAATTTAGTAATTAGGAGACCGCAACGTTTGAATTTTGAAAAGATTACTTAAAATAAGCGCGAATTAGCACCCGTGCAACCCACACCCAGGGTTAGTTTCAGTTTCTGTCGGATATTTACAAGGTGAGGTATTTATATGGCTCAATATATTCGTTATTATTCCAGACAGGACAAAACATTTTATACGTTGATTGAAGGGTTACTTGAGCTGCAACGTACAAAATTATTATGATAATCACAAGTGGTTGGTCATACAAATTTTCTTTTTCTTTTAATCAAACACCCCTTGTAATATTGTTTACTTGAATTTTCCATCGAATTATAATGCACGTTTGTAAGGAAAAATGATAGCGTTTATCGTTTTCCAGTTATTTCAATTGTTTGCAAATTTTCACATTTTCGGCCGATATCAAAAATTATTATGCGGCATTTTTACCAATAGATAGTGAAGTCCTATGAAAATGACGTATTTGGGGAGGTTTCCGTTTTCATTATTCGTCTAAAACATCTTGCCGTATATAGCGCGCTCTCAAGCAGGTAGGTAATTACGGAGCCCAATTGTTTCAAATGGAACCGTTTGTATTTTGTATTGTAGAAGTAAAGGGCATGCCCTCGACTTCAAATATTTTATAACACTCCCTATACCTGCAGACTTTAGTTTTGGAAATAGTTATATTTATAATCCCATACCATAATTCATGTAGTAATCAGATTTTTAGTGGTTTTTTTTTCAGTTTTTTTATTTAATTCTAATAACTAAACACATTATGTGATTGTCTGTTTGTTTATCTGTTTTGGCAGAGGCAGCAGGCTATTTGCGCCATTTAGGACTATGTGATTATTCAGCAAATTTTCGAAGAAGAATATGAAAATATTTAAAATAACTTTCGTACAAGAAAGGTAAAACATAATTACTTTGATAGGATTATCTATGTTTATATTTTCATAATATATTAAGAATTGGTAGATTGTTTTTACAAATATTCTTATTTCTGACAGCTTGTGACGTGAAAACATAAGTATTTTTCTTAAGATTTTTATAAAATTTTTGCAACCAGTAATAAATGTTAAGTAGGTTATTGTAGAAGAATTTTTTTCGGATTCTCGAGAAAACAAGTGTTTGCAAATTTTCATGAAAACTTTTATTAGCTGTTTCGTCAAAAGTTTTGCCTGAATCATGCTGCTGGTGTATAAACAGCTTGAAGATATGTGTTGGCCACGAAAACCAAACCAGTTTTTACGGAAACTTTTTATGTTTATTTTCGAAAATTATTTTTTGTACCTTTTGAAGCACTAATGTTATTTTCAGTTACATTGTTACATTGTTTCTACTGTATAGGTAACCAAATTGAATGATTGATTTCATTAAAAAAGACATATTTACTATTAAAAACATTTTTATGAAAATTTCTACCATAACTCACTTGCTGCGTCCAGACTTTTAGTTAATTTTCTTTTAAAAAATCACTAATGATGAGATCGCGGATTTTGAAGTTTGGAAATTTTTTTTCTAGTAAGCGCAAGCTAGGGCACCTGGAACCCAAATCCCTGGTCAGTTTCAGACTTTATACGTTTATTTATATAACTAGATTAAACAATGATCTGTTCTAATTAGACAGTAGGATTGCAGTGCCAGGTTTCAGCTAACGGTTAATATATTAATATCTCAATGTAAAACACATATTACTCCATGGTCGAATAAATGTATTTGGATGCGTGCATACTGAATACTGAAAACCAAACTTCAGTTTTTCAGTTCCTAAAAAGTGACTTTAAACTTAATGAAGTAGTGGAACGTTACGTTAGGATTTTAGTCGAATTTCACTAATCATGATTTTTTGTCTTTGTGATTTTTCTTTTGCTTCTATAGTCATTTATTTTGGTATTGGATTTTTTAGTGAATTTTCGTTAAAAAATTCACAAATATAAGGAAATTGCATCATTTGCATTTGGAAAAAGTGTCTTCAAATGAACGAGAATTGGTCACCCTAGAACCCCAAATATATATATATATATATATATATATATATATATATATATATATATATATATATATATATATATATATATATATATATATATATATAATATATATATATATATATATATATATATATATATATATATATATATATATATATATATATATATATATATATATATATATATATATATCTATATATATATATATATATATATATATATATATATATATATATATATATATATATATATATACAGGCTGGCGCATTGAAAACGACACAGACCAATTTGCGTCCAGAGAATTTTTTTTAAGAAACGCTAAAACACGTCAATTTTAATATTGAGGGGGACATGTTTTCTCATAAAACTCAACTTTGTCACATTAAGCCCTAAAGGGTGGTGATAACAACCCTTATATTTTAAATAGGGAACATGGGTCAAGTGTTATATCATTTGAAAGGTCTTGCTTTTCTGAATTCAGCACACTAATTTCTTTGGAAGTTTTGTGAACTCGTTTAAAAATTATTCACAGTTGGTGTTGCAAGAACGTATTTCATTCATTGTGATAAGAAATGCACTAATTAGTCAATTTTACGTTAAAAAAAAACTAAAAACAAAACCAAACGTCCAAAAATGTTTATTTGGTTAAGTGTTCAAATTGTTGACCACCAACTTCCATACAAAAGTACAAATTTTGTTCAAAACGAGCTCTGACATTCTGGAGAAATTGTGGAGTTATTAGACGGCATTCTTCAATAATGCGTCGTCGTAATTCTTTCTGAGACGCCGGTTCTGTTGCGTAAATTATACTCTTTAAATGGCCCCATAGAAAGAAGTCTAAAGGAGTTAAATCCGGTGATCTAGGGGGGCACTCAATAGCACCTCTACGTCCAATTCATTGCTCTGGAAACTCTATGTTCAAAAACTCCCTAACACGTTGTGAAAAATGCGGAGGAGCTCTATCTTGTTGAAACACTAATTGATTTTCTTGATAGCGATCACCATTTTCAACCATGTCAATTACTAGAGGGTAAACGATATCTTCTAGTAACTCCAAATACGTTTCATCACACAAATTGTCATCAAGAAAAATTAGTCCGATTATACGGTCTCCAAAAATGCCAGTCCAGGCATTCAATTTCTGTAGAGTTTGTGTATGGCTTCGTGAAAATTTGTTGTATTATTATCTGCCAAATAACGACAATTATAACGATTGACTGTAGAGTTTAATAAGAACGTACACTCTTCTGAAAAATAGATATTGGACTGAAAGTTCGAGTTATTAGCTATTCGAGCAATCATAACTTTACAAAACTCCAGCCGCCCATCAAAATCATCTTCATTCAGTTGTTGTACAAGATTAATTTTATACGGGTGAAATTTATGATGCTTCAATATTCGCTGAATAGTTCTTCTTTTGATGTTTGAAAGAGTGGCCAATTTTCTCGTGCTCCAAGTCGGGTGTGCAGCAATTTGTCCTAAAACTTCAATCTCAGTAGTCTCACTTCTAACCGGAAATTCACGTTCAGGCTCCCGTTTTTTGTTGGCTACTGAACCACTTTGTCGAAATTTTGCAACTAAATCCAAAATTTATTTTCTGTAACATGTCTGCTCGGATGTCGTTCATTAAACAAATTTGCGGTACGGTTGGCACATACATCGTTTTTGAAAAAATGAGTAATTATTTCAACTCTTTTTTCTACCGAATACACCATTGTGAAATTAATTTTCGGTAGTACTATCAAGTATCAAACCGCCCAAAATAATAAACCGCATTTCTCTCATTCCGATAAGAAATGTTCTGATAGTCAATTTTTTGTTTACAAAACAACAAAATATTGATTATCAGCACATTTCTTATCGGAATGAGTAAAATGCGTTTTTGCATCTTCAACTGTGAGTAAGTTTTAAACGAGTTGATAGAACTTCCAAAAAAAATAGTGTGCTGAATTCAGAAAAGAAAGAGCTTTCAAATGATGTACAGTTGACTAATGTTCTTTATTTAAAATGTAAGGGTTGCTATCACCACCCTTAAGGGGTTGATGTGACAAAGTTGAGTTTTATGTCAAAACATGTACCCCTTAATATTAAAGTTGACGTGTTCAGCGTTTCTTAAAAAAAATTTCTCTGGACGCAAATCGGTCTGCTTCGTTTTCAATGCGCCACCCTCTATATATATATATATATATATATATATATATATATATATATATATATATATATATATATATATATATATATATATATATATATATATATATATATATATATATATATATATATATATATATATATATATATATGTAGGTGATTTCTTTGCCTCCGTGGAAATTTTGGTTGTTGCCCTTGAATAAGGGTCTTCCGAATGATGCTGCAAATGTGCACTGGTTGCCTGTTGCGACTCAGTGTATTAGTGAATTTTCGTAGAAAAAATTCACTAATGGGGAGATCCCGACTTTTGAATTTTGAAAAAATTTTTGCAAATGAGCGCGAACTAGGACCCCTAGAACCCATATCCAAGGTCAGTTTCAATTTTTATATGTTTATATATATATATATATATATATATATATATATATATATATATATATATATATATATATATATATGTATCACACCGATAACTCAAAAAATAATGGGTCGATTTTGATAAAATTTGGTATGTACCTTTTTTGTGTAAATGGCTTGGATAAGTTCGTTAGTCAGGAAAATCGGACGAAGTTTTCCGGGAAAATTTTGAGTTTTCATGCGAAAAAAATTCTTATCTCAAAAAGTAATAAGCCGATTTTAATAAAATTTGGCATGTATCTTTCTCTTGTAAATGGCTTTGACAAGTTTGTTAGTCAAGAAAATCGGACGAGGTTTTTCAGGAAAATTTTGAGTTTTCATTCGAAAAAAATTTTTATCTCAAAGAATAATGGGCCGATTATGATAAAATTTGGCATGTACCTTCCTTTTGTAAATGGCTTTGATAAGTTCATTAATTAGAAAAATCGGACAAGGTTTTCTGAAAAAAAATTGAGTTTTCATTTGAAAAAAATGTTTATCTTAAAAAATAAAAAATCTATGATAACCAAATTTGGTAGGTAGGTTTACAATATAAAAAGTAAACTATACACCAAAATTTAGAGTACTATGTTACAAGAAAAAAAAGTTATAATAAAATATTTTGTGCCAGATCATTTCTATGAAAATTCACTACCATAACGCACTTGCTGCGTCCCGAGGTTTTTTTTGCTTCTTCATCCACAGTGTTCCTATCATCACCTGACTATATATATATATATATATATATATATATATATATATATATAGATATATATATATATATATATATATATATATATATATATATATATATATATATATATATATATATATATATATATATATATATATATATATATATATATATATATATATAGGTTTTCTTCAGGAAAATTTGTACGCGTTATATTATAGAATGTGAATTACTCACGAAAATTTAGATACATATTAGATATATATATGTAATTTGAATATTAATTTTTTAGCAAATTTAAAAATTTTTTAAATTATTCTTTTATTTTTGATGAAATTATTTTTTTAAGATTTTTTTGTGAAGTGTTTGTAGCAATAAAAATATAAATTATTGTAAAAAAAATAAATTATTTGACATTTCCCTGAGAAATAATTGTTTAGCAAATTTTTGTAAATAAAATTTCGTTAACATTACTTTGACTCACTTTTCTAAAGCAAATGGCAATTTTCGTTAAAGACATTGTTTGCACTTCTTCATGCAAACTTTATTGTTTGAATTTTTGTCAAAAAGCTTTTTGTGGAAAATTATATCTTAGCAGGTGTGTAAATAGCTTGAAGAAGTTCGTTGCGCAGGAAACCAAACCAGTTTTTTTTGTGTATTTATTTTCGGAATATTATTTTACTTTTTTACACAATAAAGTTATTTTGATGCAATATGGGGCATTGTTTTGACTTTTGAGTTAATATTTTATTACTCTAATTATGCAGTTATATTTTGGTTCGGTTACTAAAACATTTTCAGTTTTATTACAAAGTTTGTATACATTTTGCGTGACTATATCAATAAACTGCATTTAGTGTTTGTAAAAACTATCAAGATATCAAACGAGCTCGTAAACAAAGTCTTTATTCAGAAAACAGTTTTAACATTTTATGGAAGCAATATTTATCCCAAACCTTTTTTTATCTCCCAACACATAATTCCCATTTACGATACGTTATCAGGCAGAAATCGTAAATATAAATCTCCCAACCTAAATCCTCATGACCACAAAACTGCTCCGTTCTAAATGCAAAGTAGATAACCTCAAAAGTAGTAGGTAATTGTTTTTATCTATTTCTCAACGCATACTAAACGTCTAAGCGGTAACTAGAATAGTTTTATTAAAAAATAGTTGTAATAAGGCCATCTAAGAAAGTAGCTAAACATTCTTAAGTTTAAAAAAGTCTACCCGCAGCAAGGGCGTTATGGTAGCGAATTTTCATAGAAATGTATTTAATGTAAGATATATATATATATATATATATATATATATATATATATATATATATATATATATATATATATATATATATATATATATATATATATATATATATATATATATATATATATATATACTTTAACAAATTTAGTAGAATGTTTAACCTTTATACAAGAAACAATTTCATCAAAATAACTGCATTGTTTGAGAGAGTGCAAAAACTTCCCGTAAAAACTGGTCGACTTTCCTGACAAACGAACCTATTCGAGAATGTACAGTACACAAAAACTACACCTGCCAAAAAAAATTAATTGTAGAAAGCTTTTCGACAGAAAAAAATTACTTAAGAATATGGAAGCAATGTGTTTCACAAAATTTCGCCGTTTTAATACCAGGAAAGCCTCTGGCCTTGACGAGATCCCCGCAATTGTTCTCAAAAAATGTGCACCAGAACTTGCTCCTGTCCTGACTCATGTGTTTCAGACATCTTACAGTAGATGCATATTCCCTAGTAACTGGAAAACTGCTCAAGTACAATCCGTCCCCAAGAAAGGATCCAAAGCGCTTCCTAACAACTACAGGCCTATTTCTCTCCTTTCAGTCGTCTCTAATGTAATGAAAAAGTATATAAACACCAAATTACTTAAATTTCTTGAAAAACACAGTCCCATCCACGACAGGCAGTATGGATTCCGTCAGCGTAGATCAACTGCCGACCTCCTTTCCTTTGTCACCCATTCTTGGAACAAGGCTATGGAACTACACGGTGAAACCCAGATTGCCGCTCTAGACATATCCAAAGCATTCGACCAGGTGTGACACGCAGCGCTGCTTAATAAACTACCGGCCTATGGTCTACCACCAAAACTCTGTACGTGGACAGCAAATGTCCTTATCAACCTGAGCATTTCTGTTGTCGTGGATAGCCATTCCTCTAAACTGTATCCAATTAATGCAGGAGTTCCTCAAGGTTCAGCTTTACCCCTACTTTGTTTCTTCTCCACATCAATGACCTCCTCTCTAGCGCATCCAACCCAGTTCACAGTTACGCAGAAGATAGCACCCTCCACTAAAATATACAATATTCTAATCATGTCTCTTTAGCCCAATTAGATGAGGATCTCAGACTCATGGAGGGTTCTGTCTTCGTGGATCTCCAAAAAATATTAGATTGGGGGAGTAGAAATCTTGTACAATTCAACCCCACCAAATCACAGTCTTGCTTTCTTTCTCATAAGACATACACCAGCCCTAGACCCATCACAATAAACAACCAAGTTATTCAAAGTAATGAGTCCTTTTCACTTGTTGGAATTTCTTTGGATCAAAATCTCAATTGGCACCAACGTGTCTCATCAATTGCAGCAGCGGCTGCTGAGAAATTAAGTTTCCTCTTCCGGGCTCGCAAATACTTTTCACCAGCTAATCTCTATACCTTATATACTTCACAAATAAGACTAAAGTTCGAATACTGCTCCCACATCTGGGGTGCCGCTGCCGCTTATACACCCGCTATCCTGGACTCCATTCAGAAGAGAGCTATACGTCTCATCGGTGACCCTACCCTCACCCAAAGGCTGCCATGCCTTGCACACCGACGTGCCGTTGGTGACCTTTCTCTCTTTTATAAATATCTGTATAAACACTGCTTAGAGGAGCTTTCCTCCATAGTTCCTCCACCTGCTGCCCCCAACAGATCTACCAGGGGAACAGAGCGAATGCACCGTTTTACTGTCATTTACATTAAACGATAAGCTCTATACTCAAGACTACTGCCAAGCATCAGAGAATGGGTCTATTTGAAATGAATTTTCTGGAAACAGTTTAGTAAAATGAAGGACAATGACGGTTGAAACTTAGACTTCAGGGTTTGTAAAATATTCTTCTTGAGACATTTTCTCTCCATAGCCCGTATTAGGTTCCAGTTCTTTGCGTAAATGTTGCGAAATTTGACGTTTTAAATCGCGACTTTGACGTTTTGAGGAAAACCCAAATTTATTGTTCTTTAAATGCCTGTTATTTTTTGTTAGATTTTTTTACGAACACAGATGTAAGTTTATAAAAAGAAATATGAATAAAATAAAATAAAATTATATCCGTGTACAGAACACAAATCCTAGTGTCTGTCCTTTTGTATACACAGCCTTTTCGTGGCCCAATTCAATAATTCAATATGTCTATGAGCCGTGGCTGGTCCCTAAGCGATAATGTGTCTCAGTCATTCCTGCAATTTTGAGAATTTAAAAAATGAAATAAAAAAAAATAAAAATAAAAAAAAAACAAAAAAATAATAAAAAAAGAAATTAATTGTTTTTTAAGAAAAAACAAAAAAAACAAGGTGGATAATAAAAAACCATATATATATATATATATATATATATATATATATATATATATATATATATATATATATATATATATATATATATATATATATATATTATGTGCATAGATAGAAATTCAACACATACACACACACACACACACATGTGTGTGACCCACATCGCCATCTACAAAATCTAAGCTACACTGTTCCACACAATTGTCATCGGTTGTATGTATATATATTATTGTGTTTCGGGGGTGCGTATTGTATTGGCTGGGTGATTTTATATCTTGTATTTTTGTATAGTGTATTGTGTTTTATTGTAATTTTGAAATTGATTATTGTAACATTGAAATACATGTGTTATTAAAGTTTTTGTTGGTTTTATTATTTTTACTGTATTTTTATTTAAATATAGGTGTTGATATTTGTTTTATTATGTTTTTGTTGGGCGCCTTTTGTTTTTTTTTTATATTATTATACTGAATTAAATTATGAGTTTATTAAGAAAAATACACATATATATATATATATATATATATATATATATATATATATATATATATATATATATATATATATATATAATTTTATCAAATTAAATATCTACCTGGTTTTTTGATCTACTTACTATGCCACAGCTATTTTGTTGATATTCTTCTTACCTACAGGGAATGTTTAATAGTTGGGTCCACCAATGTCGAAAATTCTTACTCTTGGTGCATATATATTATATTTGCTGAACTTTTTATATACTGCTAGAGGATTAATTGGTCAATGGACACATATGTGTGACATTTACAGAAAATAAAATAATGTGCAATATATAATTTGAAATTTTTTTAAAAATATTTATTATTATTATTTTTATCAAAAAGCTTTTTGTTTGGTTATTGACTTAATTTTATAAATTTAAATTCTTACTTGGGATCCCGTATATTAGTAATTTTAACATAAAAATATGCCAGCTTTATTAATGCAATTATGACTTATTATTGAGAATTTTATTTCCAATGCTTTGTTTAAAAAATGTTATGACTTGCTCTGACGGATCTGAATAGTTTCATTGGCAATTATTTATCACCATGGTAACGTCGTTTCAGGTGAATTTTGTTGCTTGGCAACGGAAATATTAAAATGGAGGAAATAAGGTTGAATTTCTTACGTTTACTTATCTCCCTCTGGTGACTCTTACAAGTACTTCATAAATATTTTATATTTAGTTCTTCTTTTGGTATGATTGCCTTTGCAAATGACATTTAACTTCTTGGATTGACGTTGACATATTATTCTTTTATAAAACTTACAGGTTCATTTCTTGTTTTGTAGATATAATACACTTTTTAACAATTATTGTTGTATTACCTTTTGGTTTACTTGGCGTGGGTCAATCTTCTAGCTTAATCACTGTTTTTACTCAATTTATGTACGGGTATTCTTGATTGGAGTTGTTGTATAGCTGTTTACTGGTAGGTATAACCTATAAAATACTTTCACCTTAGTTTTTAATCATTTATATTAACTTTTTTGAACATTTTCTCTTGCTGCAATCCACTAGCTTCTTTTTTCTACCAGCGTCTTCTTCCCAATCTCTCGTTCTTCCTCCTGGAAGTTCTAATTTTTATCTTTTGTTTTGTAACTTCGAATCACAGTTGATAATTATTATTTAAACTTGTTTATTCACCAATCACCATTTTCTGTTTTTAGATAAGCCAATAACATGATTTAACTACATTAGTCAAAAGAACGTCATTTCCTGCATATAATTCCATATTCCGATTTTATACATGTAAGTCAAATTGTGTTTGTTTTAAAATTTATAACCTATCATTCATTAACACATTAAACCTTATTTTTCTAGAATAATTACTAACACATAGTTTCCCTAATTGATAATTAACAAATTTTTACTTATTTTCTATACATATTAACACATTTTGTTAATATCCCTAATCACATTCTTATTTAAATTCACTTTGTTCTGTCGAAGACAGTTTATAAATTTGGTCTTTTACCAGCTTGTTTGTGTTTGTAGCTGTCTATACCGGGTTTATATCACTTTGTATTTTGTTAAGCAGTTCATTCATTGTGAGTTTAATTGTTCAATGTTTTCTGATACAAAAATGTTTTTTATGCCTTACCTAATAAATTTAAACTATGTCAAAATCTATTCATTGACGAATATATTTATATTTAATTGTTTTTAATTTGTAGGTTCAGTAGGATAAAAAGCTGCAATTTACCACCTGTGTCTGACTATAGCTAGGACAATAAATTGGATTTTTACTTCCAGGTATGTGTTTATTTTAAAACATTATTTTTTTATTATATAGCCATGTCTGGGCATGCAATAATATATATATATATATATATATATATATATATATATATATATATATATATATATATATATATATATATATATATATATATATATATATATATATATATATATATATAATCAAACGAACCTAAATATAGGAAACTTAATCATGTTTGACAATGAGGAATAAAGCGACCATAAAAATTGTTAAGCGTCTTATAGTTAATTTTAACTAGATTTTCAGTTATTTGCATATGAATGCATTTTAAAGTTTTATTGTTCATATTACTCCCCGCTGAGGATTAATCTTGATGTCTGCGAGACTGTATTTTATTCTCTCATCTAGACTTATACAAATGACAGTGCTACATTTTATGGATTCCTTCGACTGTTTGCATAATATTTGCCTGTATATCTGGGGCACTGGAAGCTACTTTCTCATCCACGGTGGCTCATAGACTATTCCGCTGTGTAATAGCCTTAATAAATATAATTCTCCAGAGATTATAAGTTAATGAAATGATTTGTTTAATAAAAGCGGTGCATCGCACACAGCATTCCTACATTCAAACCGTATATTAAAGAATGTTTTCCAGGAGCTCTGCATATTAAATACGATCTAGGTTACGACCAGCTATGTACCACACTGTGTATGGAAATAACGGAATACATTAACGATGTAACACAACTTCTTTACGATGCAAATTTAATAAATTGCTTTTCTTTATTAAGGAACATTTGTTTTAAATATCTTAACAAATTATTTCGTATCCTGCTCCAAAGCCCCTTAAATCCTGCCAAGATAGCTGCCTAGATAATCCGAACCTATAAAATGAATGCAATTCAACTGCAATTCAATTTAATTCATTTACAGAGAGGAAACTTATACATGCACGAATTGTTAATAGACTTGATAAAAAAAGTCTCTGGACGCAGCAAGTCCGTGATGGTAGCGAATTTTCTTCAAAATACTTTTAATAGCAAATGTCTTTCTTTGATGAGAGCAGGCATCAAACTTGGTTGCCTACATAGTAGAAACAATGTACCATATTTCATTGAAACAAATTTATTAATTGAAAATATATAAACATTTTTCAAAAGTCTAGATGCAGCAAATGTGTTATGGAAGTGAATTTCCATAAAAATGTTTTTAGTAGCAAATGCGAGCAGACATCAATCTGATTACCGGTATAGCCTATGTGGTAGAAACAATGTACTATATTTTATCAAAATTACTTATGGTTTGAAAATATACAAAAAATTTCCGAATATAAACTTAAATGTTGGTTTTCTATCCAACAAAGCTTAAGTTAATAGCAAATTGAGTTATTGAAATTTGAAGGATTTAATGAAAATTCGGTAAATTTGCAGATTAGCTCCCGAACGCTTTTCAACAAATTGTTTTCAGAAACATTAGTAGGACCCCACCTGGATGCACAAACCACAAGAAAAATTCCTTGTTCACACTCCCCAAGGAAGTTATGGGACTGGGAGTGAATAGGGGTGGTGTGCGGGGTTTAAGGGAGATATGACTTCAAGATGTGAAAAAGACTGCTTTCAAGCCCGCTTTATTCGAATTTTTTGCTCATATTTCCTTTTTACTACCTGCACCGCTCGGCACCCCTACTCACTCCTGGTCACGTAACTTCCTTGGGTGGTGTTAACAAGACATTTTTCTTGGGGTTTGCAGGGGAAGGGGGGAGGGGGGCAGGTTTCTGAAAACAGTTTTTTGAAAAACGTTCGGGAGCTAAACTGCAAATTTACCGAAAATTCGCTACCAAAACGCACTTACTGCGTGCAGATTTTTTTCTTACAAACGCATCATATTTCGATAAAAAATGCAAAAATGCATTAACGAATTTGTTGTACGAAAATAAAAATAATTATACACCCCTACTCACTCCTGGTCCCGTAACTTCCTTGGGGAGTGTGAACAAGAACTTTTCCTTGGAGTTTGTGGATCCAGGAAGGTGGGGGGCTAGGCAGGTTTCTGAAAACAGTTTTTTGAAAAGCGTTCGGGAGCTAATCTGCAAATTTACCGAAAATTCGCTACCAAAACGCACTTACTGCGTCCAGATTTTTTTCTTATAAACGCATCATATTTCGATAAAAAATGCAAGAATGCATTAGCAAATTTGTTCTACGATAATTAACTAAAAAAATTATAGACCGTTAAACCATAAACTTCACTAAACCTACAAATAAATATCCACAAAGCCGCCAAACTTTACTAAACTGACAGCCAAAGCATCATAGAAAGGGTCTGTTTGAAATGGATATTCCGTAAATATTTTAGTAAAATGAAGAGCAATGACGGTTGAATCCGAAACTTAAGGGTTTGCAGAACTCTCTTCTTGCAACATTTTCTTTTCACAAACGATATTAGTTTCACATTCTTTGCCTAAACATTGCCAATTTTGACGTTTAAAATTGCGAGTTTGACGTTTTGAGGAAAACAACAAAATTTATTGCTTTAACTGCCCATAACTTCTTTGTTTTTAAAGCTAGTGACCTAAAGTTTGGTACGCTCTTTATAATACAAACACACGTACCAAATTTGGTTGCCCTTACTTTGTTATTTCCGGAGATATGACTTTTTTGATAAAGAAAACACAAAACAAACACAGGAAAACTTGGTGCGATTTTCCTGGCTTACGAACTTATCCAAGCCACTTGCAAAAGGAAGGTACTCTGCAAATTTTATCAAGATCAGTCCATTATTTTTTGAGTTATCGGTCGGATATATATATATATATATATATATATATATATATATATATATATATATATATATATATATATATATATATATATATATATATATATATATATATATATATAAACACAGATCTCCCCATAAGCTAATTTAAAGAAAAATTCGCTAAAAGCTGGAATTTAAATATAAAATTGTCTGCATCCTATTCGAATAAATTTAATAACTTAGATAAAATTTACATCGTACAAGTATCGGCCTCCACAATATCATAAATAATTGAAAGTCTGGACGCAGCAATTGCGTTATGGTAGTGAATTTTCATAAAAATAATTTTAATTGCAGATATGTCTTTTTTTAACGAAAGCAGGCACCAAATTTCGTTAAATATTTTTAAAACAAAATTCTTTAAAAGCATACATAAAATTCAAATTATATACCTTATCTGTAATTAAAATTGAAAATAAAATAATGTGTTTGCAGGAAAATCCATTAAAACCTTATTTTCGCCGAATTAGATTTAAAAAATGTTACATCAATTGAATAATTTTTCATACAAAAATTCTCAAATGTTTCTTCAAAGAAAATTCATTAAACTCATTTATAAGAAAAATCGCTATCAAAGAACATTTTCTACAAGAAAATTCGCTAATAAAAATTATTTAAATAAATTAAAAAAGTGGTCCGATTTTCCTGTCCAACCAACCATTTCAAGTTATTTACCCACCTACCAAACTATAATTGTTTACAAATATTTTTCGACGACACAACAACAGTTTCATAAAAATTTGCAAAAAATGTTTCAAGAAAATTCGTAAACATTTTTTTTTCTAATAACTTGTTAAACATTTATTATTAATTACCAAAATTTGACAAAAAAACATCTTACAAATATAATGATTTCTACGAATCACAAACAAATTTCTGCAAAAACTAGCTAAAAATATTTTTACACAAAATTTTACAAAGAGAATACATAAAACTCAAATTATATACCTAATCTGTAATTAAAACTGGAAATAAAATAATCTGTCTGCACGAAAATCCATTAAAACCTTATTTTCGACGAATTTCGTTTGAAAAATGTTCCACCAATTGAATAATTTTTCATAAAAAAATTCGCAACAAATGTTTCTTCAAAACAAGTTCATTAAATTCATTTATAAATAAATCCTCGATTAAAAGAACATTTTGTACAAGAAAATTAACTAATAAAATATCGCTTTTACGTTGTGAGGAAAACCACATTTTTTTTAAATGCCTCTAACTTTTTTATCTTTAAACTTACACACCTAAATGTTGGTAAATTATTCACCCTATGTATATATATATATATATATATATATATATATATATATATATATATATATATATATATATTTAATTGAAACTGACCCTGGATATGGGTTCTAAGGGGCTAGTTCGCGCTCATTTGAAGAAATTTTTTCTAAATTCAAGAGAAGGGATCTCCTCGTTAATGATTTTTTATAAAAGAAATTTCCCTAAAACAAATTTCCTAAAATTTGTTATTGGAAAGGCCATGGCTTTTGAGTTTTGAAAAAATTCCTTCATATTAGCGCAAAATAAGCCCCCTAAAACCCATATTCGGGGTCCGCTTTGGTTTCTATATGTTTGCATATATACAGCGTGGCGAATTTCTAGGTTTAATCTTAATATTTCCGTTGCCATATAATGCCTGTACGAAAAAAAATCGATATTGTTTATCGTTTACGAGTTATCTCAATTGTTTGGAAACTTTTCACGTTTTTGTTACATACCCAAAATTGCGATACGGCGTTTTTAGTGAATTTTCTTAAAAAAAATTCACTAATGAGGAGATCCCGACTTTTGAATTTTGAAAAAATTTCTTCAAATGACCGCGAACTAGGCCCCCTAGAACACATATCCGGGGTCAGTTTCAATTTTTATATGTTTATATATATATATATATATATATATATATATATATATATATATATATATATATATATATATATATATATATATATATATATATATATATATATATATATATATATATATATATATTTATATATATATTTATATATATATATTTATATTATATTTATATATATATGTATCACACCGATAACTCAAAAAATAATAGGCCGATTTTGACTAAATTTGGTGGAAAAATTCCTTTTGCAAATGGCTTGGATAAGTTCGTTAGCCAGGAAAATCTGACCAGTTTTTCCCGGAACATTATGTATTTTCTTTCGAAAAAAATTTATATCTCCGGAATTAACAAAGTAAGGGCAACCAAATTTGGTACGCTAGTTAATATCCTTATAGATAATCTACTTACCAAAATTTAGCTATGTAGGTCAAAAGACAAAAAAGTTATAGGCATTTAAAGAAAAATAAATTGGGGTTTTCCTCAAAACGTCAAAGTTGCGATTTAAAACGTCAAAATCGGCAACATTTAGGCAAAGAACTTGAATCTAATACGGGATATGGAAATCAAATGTCTCAAGAAGGATGTTTTACAAATTCTGAAGTCTTAGTTTCAACCGTCACTGTCCTTCATTTTACTAAAATGTTTCCAGAAAATTCATTTCAAATAGACCCTTACTCTGATGCTTGGCAGTAGCCTTAGCTTTAGAGTTTATCGTTTAATGGTATATAATTTTTGTCGAATTTTCGTCAAAAATCAATAAAGCTCAATATATCCGTTATTATACAAGATATGAAGAAAATGTGTATATATTAATTATAGGGTGTCTTGAGCTACATCTTAAAAAAATATTTCTACAATCACAGGTGGCCCATAAGTCGTTGGTGATACAAATTTTCTTCTTTTGTTTTTAATCAAACACGCCTTATGTTATTGCATTTTTGAATTTTTCAGCGATGCATGTTTGTAAGAAAAGAAATTCGGGACGCAGCAAGTGCGTTATGGTAGCGAATTTTCATTAAATGCTTCAAATTTGAATAGCTCAATTTGCTATTAACCTATAAGGTTGACCAAGAAACGAGTTTTTCCGGGAACACTTTAAGTTTGCTTTTGGAAATTTTTGTACATTTTCAAACAATAAAGTTATTTTTATGAAACATGGCACATTGTTTTTACTATATAGGTTATACTGGTAACCAAAATTGATGCCTGCTTTCTTAAAAAGGAAACACACATATTTGCAATTCAAAACATTTTTATGAAAATTCACTACCATAACGCACTTGCTGCGTCCAGAGTTTTTATCAATAGATATCGAAGTCCCAAGAAAAACACGCAATCAGGGGGTTCTCCTTTACATATTTCGCCGAAAAATACAGGCGCTCTCAAATCGCCACTAAATTAAAAAAATATATCAAACTGCCGTAACTCTATTTTTTTAAATGTGAGTCTGTGTGTGAGAAGAAGTGGGTTTTTTCTTTAATGTCGGTCCATTTCCGGGACTATGGCCAATCACCGACGCCAGGGAGCAGTTTCACCTCAGTATCCAGCATATTTTGTGAGACCCCTGCCTTTCTGTAGTGGAGGTGGAGATCTTTAACGTGCCCAACATCGCATTGAGACGGAACCGACGATTGCACACTCCCCCCGAAGGACGAAACGTGCAGAAATCCAACTTGCTCAAATACAATGCCACAACCTCGGTTGATGTTAATTTTAGGGTGTGCACTGAAAAAGTGAAAGGAGAACCCTGGGAATCGAACCCAGTACCTTTCAGTTAGGAGACACACGTTCTTACCACTGAACCACAGAGGTCGGGCTCCAAAAGTCGCGTTCTCCTTAATAATGAATTTTTTCTACGAAAAAATGGACAATAGCGGTTGAAGCGGAAACTTAAGGTTTTCTAGAACACTCTTCTTGCAACCTTTCTTTTACATAGCTTGTATTTGTTTCAGGTTCTTTGCCTATATGATGCCAATTTTAACGCTTCAAATCGCGACTTTGAAGTTTTAAGGAAAACTACATTTTTTTAAATGCACATAACTTTTTTACCTTTAAACCTAGAGACCTAAATTTTGGCATATAGTTTACTCTTTATAATACAAATACGCAAACCGGATGGTTTGGTTTCCCTTACTTTGTTATTTCCAAAGATTCGATTTTTTTCCGAAAGAAAACACGAAATTGTCCGGGAAAACCTGGGCCGATTTGGCTGGCTCACGAATCTTTCCAAGCCACTTGTAAAAGGAAGGTAACCAGAAAATTTTATCAAAATCGGCGCATTATTTTTTGAGTTATCGGTGTGATACCTATATATATATATATATATATATATATATATATATATATATATATATATATATATATATATATATATATATACATATAAAAATTGAAACTGACCCTGGATATGGGTACCCGGGACCTAGTTCGCGAAGAACATGTTTCAAAATTCAAAAGTCCGGATCACCTCATTAGTGAATCTTTTTAAGAAAATTCACTAAGAAGGTAACGAATAATTAATTTGATAAGATTATCTATGTATACATTATATATATATATATATATATATATATATATATATATATATATATATATATATATATATATATATATATATATATGTACGTATGTAAGCAAGTAGTTCATAAATTGATTTCACAAATGCCAGATGAGATCTGAAGTGACAGACTTTCTGCTTGTGATACGAAATATTTTTATGTTATATCCTGCTTTAGTTTTAGTGAATTTTTATTTAGAAAAATTCACTATTAGAGAGGTATGGATGGTGAGACTTTGCAAAAAATTTTTCAAATGAGCGCGAACTAGGACCCCTAGAAATCATATCCAGGGTCAGTTTCGATTTATATATATATATATATATATATATATATATATATATATATATATATATATATATATATATATATATATATATATATATATATATATATATATATATATATATATATATATATATATATATATATATATATAGTTATCCGTCTGATAACTCAAAAAATAATGAACCGATTTCAATGAAACTAGGCAAGTGCCTTTCTTTTATTATTGGCTTGCATCAGTTTGTTATCCAGGAAAATCGGACGGGGTTTTCCGGGAAAATTTTAGTTTTCTTTAAAGAAAAATTTTTTTCTCTAAAAATAACATAGCTGTTTTAATGAAACTTACTATATATGTTGCCTTGGGAGAGGTAATTTAACTTTCTAAGTTTATAGAAAATTGAGTCATTTAAATTTTAAATTTTCTTTCGAAAAATTTTTTTTCTGCAACAATTACAAAGTTATTTTAATGAAATTTGGTGTGTATCTTGCCCTAGGAACGATCTTAATACATACCAAACTTAAACTTTCTAGGTTTATAGAAAACTGAGTTATTCAAATTTGAAGCATTTAATAAAAATTCACTTCCATAACGCATTTGCTGCGTCCAGAGTTTTTCTTTACTCCCACTGGTTGAAATTTCCGTGGAAAGTTAAGAAACTTTGTTACATTTTAACTTTACTTACAGATTAGGCATATAATTTGACATTTATGTCAGTTTTCCCCGAAAACTTTTGTCAGTATCTTTGCAATTTTTTGTGAAATTATTGCAAAATGCTATTAGTTAATAACTCAATAAGTTATTGTAAAAAAATATTTCCAAATTCCGTGCCAAAACTGTTTTTGAATGTTGTTCCTCTTTCTTAGCTAGTTTCACTCTTACAAAGGTTGTTAACACTGAGTATTTTTGTCAGTTTTGAAAATTATATACCATTAAACGATAAACTCTATAGCTAAGACTCCGGCCAAGCATCAGAGAAAGGGTCTATTTGAAATGAATTTTCTGGAAATATTTTAGTAAAATGGCGGAAAATGACGCTTGAAGCCAAGACTTCAGGGTTTGGAAAACATTCTTCTTGAGACATTTTCTTTCCACAGCCTGTATTAGATTCAAGTTCTTTGCCTAAATGCTGCCAATTGTGACGTTTTAAATCGCGACTTTGACGTTTTGAGTAAGACCCCAATTTATTTTTCTTTAAATGCCTATAACTTTTTTACCTTTTGACCTACATAGCAAAATTTTGGTACGAAATTTACCTATAGCGATATAAATGCCTGTACGAAATGTGGTTGCCCTTCCTTTGTTATTTCCGGAGACCAAAATTTTCCGCGAAAACCTCAGCTGATTTTTTTGACTAACGAACTTGTCCAAGCCACTTGCAAAAGGAAGGTATTCACCAAATTTAGTTAAAATCGGCCCATTATTTTTTGAGTTATCGGTGTGATACATACATACATACATACATACATATATATATATATATATATATATATATATATATATATATATATATATATATATATATATATATATATACAGGCTGTTTCAAAAAACATGCACCATCGCTCGTGGGGCAATTCCTCACTAAAAAATAAGAAAAAAAGTTCCTGCGCACATGGGCCCGGAAACGCATAGTTTCCAATATACAGGGAGTTGAATTTTAATTTTTTTTTTAATTTTTTATAAATAATTTCAAAACCACTGGATTGATTTTAATGAAACTTGGAACTTGAAAGTGTATTATGAAAGTGCATATTTTCAAGTGAGAATCAGCTTACAACCTCGTCAGTGGCGTGCGTACGGGGCAACTGTAAAAATTCATTTGGGGAAAAATATGTGCGCCACTGTCTTTTTCCAATTTTGATACATCAGTTATGAAACTTATTACATAAGCCACAAAAGCTACCTCTTGGTATTGTTTCGTTCAGGGTATCCCCTAGGAGATATGATTAATTTTATAAAAAGGGGCAAAGTACCGATTAGTCGGCGTAATAATAATAATAATAATAATAATATATGTTTACTGCAACCATAAGAATATGAAAAACAAAACATACAGTAAACATTACAGCAATAAACGTGCAAATAACTAACCTACGTAAGACTTATTTGTGATAAACATTGAAATGAATATTACAAACATTGATAAAAAATGATAAATAAAAAATAAAAATAAAAAATGAAAAAAGTAATCGTAAAGACACCATGATTTTTCCAAACTCTTGTTTTTTGTACATTACTCAATTGACTTTAATAACAAAGCTAAAGAAAATGTTGAAAGTGACCACCATTTGCGTCGTTACAATTATTTAACCTTCTGCGCAAAGATCTTCTTACTCTTCTGCAAATATTTTGATCTTCTCTAATTCTGTCAAATGCATATTCTATTCTTCCCAACAATTCTTCTCGTGTATTTACTGGTGTTTTATACACTATTTCTTTTAAATGACCCCACAAATAAAAATCGAGAGGATTCAGGTCCGGAGATCGAGGTGGCCATGACACCGGACCTCCACGACCAATCCATCGGTGACCGTATGTGTTGGCTAAATATGTTCTTACAACTGCTGCAAAATGTGCGGGCGCACCATCATTGCTGGAACCACATTGTACCATTTCTCATAAAAAGCGGTAGTAACAACGGCAAATCATTTTGTAAAAAGTTTAAATATGATTCATGGTCAAGACGATTCGGTAGAACAACAGGACCAAATATGTGATTTTCAATAATAGCAGCCCAAATATTGATGGAAAATTGATACTGCGAATTTGCAACTCTTAGAGAGTGTGGGTTTTCATCGGCTCATGTATGTAAATTGTGAAAATTTACGAAACCTTTTCGCGTAAATGACGCCTCATCAGTAAATAGTACACGTTTAGAAAAATGTTGGTCGTGCCTAAGTTTGTTTAAGAACCACTGACAAAATATTACCCTTGGTTGAAAGTCTCTAGGTAGAAGTTCCTGGACACGTGTAAAATGATAAGGATATAAACTTTGATCCTTCAGAGTTCTGTGAACTGATGATGCCGAAATATTACCCAGTTCGGTGGCAATAATTCTCGTACTTGTACTAGGATCACGTTCAACTCTATTTAATATTGCCTCTTTAACTCGTACAGTTCGGCGGTATCTTCTGCGTCCAGAGTCAGCTTTTAAAGGTTTTAAAGAACCAGTTTCTCTCAAATGTCTTACAATACGTGGGAAAATATTTTTGTCAGGAATTCTTCTTTGCGGATAAGTTTCCTGATAAACTCGCACAGCTTGTCTAGCATTTTGATTTGTTTGTCCATAAATTAACAACATATCAGTCAAATCCGCTGAAGTGTACTTAATGAAAACCATCTTGAGAGGAGGAAATAATATTAATGAGCAGCTCAGTATCAACAAATAACTAAAAACGAAAATACTGCACCGTATCAACATTTAAAGAATAGCACGAAAACTCTTTTGACGCCTACAAAGCACTTCAAAATTGTAGAATTTAGAGAACTGTCAAAAATTATAGTTTCATGGCACTTTACGATTACTGTTTTCATTAGTCCAACGAATCGGTACTTTGCCCCTTTTTATAAAATTAATCATATCTCCTAAGGGATACCCTGAACGAAAAAATACCAAGAGGCAGCTTTTGTGGCTTATGTAATAAGCTTCACAACTGATGTATCAAAATTGGAAAAAGACAGTGGCGCACATATTTTTCCCCAAATGAATTTTTACAGTTACCCCGTACGCACGCCACTGACGCAGTTGTAAGCAGATTTTCACTTGAAAATATGCACTTTCATAATACACTTTCAAGTTCCAAGTTTCATTAAAATCAATCCAGTGGTTTTGAAATTATTTATAAAAAATTAAAAAAAAAATTAAAATTCAACTCCCTGTATATTGGAAACTATGCGTTTCCGGGCCCATGTGCACAAGAACTTTTTTTCTTATTTTTTAGTAAGGAATTGCCCCACGAGCGTGGGTCCATGTTTTTTGATACAACCTGTATATATATATATATATATATATATATATATATATATATATATATATATATATATATATATATATATATATATATATATATATATTTGTGTGTGTGTGTGTGTGTGTGTGTGTGTATATTTGAAGAAATTTATACAAAATTCAAAAGTCGGGATCTCCTCATTAGTGATTTTTTTTAAAGAAAATTCACTAAAACATGGTCATCTGATTTAAAATAACTACGTTTTTATCAAATTCTGTTACTTTCAGAAGCTCTGCCATTTTGGAATTACTTTCAATGAATTGATAGTTGGCTCTAAAGGCTTCTTACCAAGTTTTCATTTACAGAATTTTACAGAATGAAATTTACAGAATGAAAAAAATATTTTCAGTTTTGTAATTTATAATTTCTATAGTAATCTAAGTAGGTGTACAGCTGACTGAGTGTAGGATACTGTTTTAAACAAACACCGAAAGTGTTACTTTAAAGTTTGAAAATATGAAAGAAGCCATTTATTCGCGTGTCATATTAGCTGCCAGTTCAAGGCTTCCCTCAATAGACAATGGATCTGTATCGCCTCACAAATTGACAACACAAGCACGCACCAGGGAACTATGTCACTATTCTATTGAGAAGTATTTCTGGCAGTGCTCAGACCCGTATCAAGATACTCTATGATGGTATGAGATCCTTTCATCTGAACCAGGAACCGTGACACGACGATATAACGTCCTATCATGCCCAAATATCGCTAAATCCTCTGGTCCTTGCTCATCGCTCAGCGTCCATGATATGTTGATGATGTGATGCTCCATAACATTGTAATTTTGTGCTAGAATTAGCTCTGCCTGTTATTCCCCCTTAACTCGACGATAATTCCGCAAATATGCAGACCGTGGTAAATAGCTGGGCTGCCATGCTGTTTTAATAGCCACTAAAATTTGAATGCGATTCGAATTAGATACTTTGTTTTTACTGAGTTTTAGGAAAAGTTAAGAGTAATATATTTTTAAAATAGGAGCATGTCTAAAGTAAACTTTTGTAACTCATCGATTAAAAAAATGTATTTTAATTGAGGTTATTTAGCCAGTAAATTTGTTTTTATATTTGCCCCAAAAATAAGCTTGTCAATCACAATTTATAAAAACTCGGGACGCAGCAAGTACGTTATGGTAGTGAATTTTTTAAATGCTTCAAATTTGAGTAACTTAGTTTTATATAAACTTAGAAAGTTTAATTGTGTAATGTAATAAGGTCTTTTCTATGACAAGATATCCACCAAACTTCATTAAAATAACTTTGTAACCTTTGGAGAAAAAAATTTTTCTCCAAAAAAAAATTAAAATTTGAATAAGTTAATTTCCCATAAACTTAGAAAGTTGAATTTCGGTACTTAGTAAGGTCTTTCTCAAGGCAACATACATAGTAAATTTCGTTACAACAGCTTTGTTATTATTGAAAAAAAATTTTTTTTTTGAAAGAAAACTCAAAATTTTTCTGGAAAACTCCGATTTTTCTGACTAATGAACTCATCCAAGCCATTACTAAAAAACTCGGGACGCAGCAAGTGCGTTATGGTAGTGAATTTTCATAAAAATGTTTTTAATTGCAAATATGTGTGTTTCCTTTTTAAGAAAGCAGGCATCAATTTTGGTTACCAGTATAACCTATATAGTAAAAACAATGTGCCATGTTTCATCAAAATAACTTTATTGTGTGAAAATGTACAAAAATTTCCAAAAGTAAACTTAAAGTGTTCCCGGAAAAACTCGTTTCTTGGTCAACCTTATAGGTTAATAGCAAATTGAGCTATTCAAATTTGAAGCATTTAATGAAAATTCGTTACCATAACGCACTTGCTGCGTCCCGAATTTCTTTTCTTACAAACATGCATCGCTGAAAAATTCAAAAATTCAATAACATAAGGCGTGTTTGATTAAAAAAAAAGAAAATTTGTATCACCAAAGACTTATGGGCCATCCTGTGATTGTAGAAATATTTTTTTTAAGATGTAGCTCAAGACACTCTATAATTAATATATGCAAATTTTCTTCATATCTTGTATAATAACGGATATATTGAGCTTTATTGATTTTTTACGAAAATTCGACAAAAATTATATACCATTAAACGATAAACTCTAAAGCTAAGGCTACTGCCAAGCATCAGAGAAAGGGTCTACTTGAAATGAATTTTCTGGAAACATTTTAGTAAAATGAAGGACAATGACGGTTGAAACTAAGACTTCAGAGTTTGTAAAAGATCCTTCTTGAGACATTTGATTTCCATATCCCGTATTAGATTCAAGTTCTTTGCCTAAATGTTGCCGATTTTGACGTTTTAAATCGCAACTTTGACGTTTTGAGGAAAACCCCAATTTATTTTTCTTTAAATGCCTATAACTTTTTTGTCTTTTGACCTACATAGCTAAATTTTGGTAGATGGCTTACCTATAAGGATATTAACTAGCGTACCAAATTTGGTTGTCCTTACTTTGTTAATTCCGGAGATATAATTTTTTTTCCGAAGAAAACACAAAATTTTCCGGGAAAACCTGGGAGGATTTTCCTGGCTAACGAACTTATCCAAGCCATTTGCAAAAGGAATTTTTCCACCAAATTTAGTCAAAATCGGCCCATTATTTTTTGAGTTATCGGTGTGAAACATATATATATATATATATATATATATATATATATATATATATATATATATATATATATATATATATATATATATATATATATATATATATATATATATATATATATATATATATATATATATATATATATATATATATATATATATATATATATATATATATATATATATATATATATATATATATATATATATATATATATATAAACATATAAAAAATGAAACGGACCCCGGATATGTGTTCTAGGGGGCCTAGTTCGCGGTCATTTGAAGAAATTTTTTCAAAATTCAAAAGTCGGGATCTCCTCATTAGTGAATTTTTTTTAAGAAAATTCACTAAAAGGCACTTGCCGAGTTTCATTGAAATGGGATAATTATTTTTTGAGTTATCAGACGGATATATGTATATATATATATATATATATATATATATATATATATATATATATATATATATATATATATATATATATATATATATATATATATATATATATATATATATATATATATATATATATATATATATATATATATATATATATATATTGAAACTGACCCCGGATATGGGTTTTAGGGGTTCTAGTTGGCGCTCATTTGAAAAAATTTTTGCAAAGTCTCTTCCATCGATACCTGTGATTTTAGTGATTTTTTAAAATAAAAATTCACTAAAAAGCAACATAATGCTAGATGTTTAGTCTC
This sequence comes from Tillus elongatus, assembly GCA_964006375.1. Taxonomy (NCBI): domain Eukaryota; kingdom Metazoa; phylum Arthropoda; class Insecta; order Coleoptera; family Cleridae; genus Tillus; species Tillus elongatus. The sequence continues at coordinate 112,210,809 of OZ023262.1, read as the reverse complement.
TTCACTACACTATAGTAAGCAATATTTTGGTTACACCAACTTTTTTATATTGTTGTATTTGTTGCTAGACATTTTACCCCCACAGGTAGATGAAGTTTTATATCATACAAATATTGATACATTTGATAACAATAATAATTTAAACGAACCAATGAATGAGCTGACACTTCTATCTGAACATATTATTGAATCAATACTGGACTATGTCTACAAAAATGTATAAAACCCAAGTGCGACAAATGTGACTTGCGCCGAGCAGCCAGAAACTGGCTGTTTTGAGATTAATAAAAGTCTGGACGCAGCAATTGCGTTATGGTAATGACTTTTCTTAAAATGTTTTTAATAGCAATGTGTATGTTTTTTTAAGAAAGCAGGCATCAAATTTGGTTACCAGTATAACCGATATAGTAGAAACAATGTGCCAGGCTTCATCAAAATAACTTTATTGCTTGAAAATATACAAAAATTTCCGAAAGTAGACTTAAAATGTTCCCGAAAAAACTGGTTTCTTGGTAAACCTTATAGGTTATTAGCAAATTGACCTATTCAAATTTGAAGCATTTAATGAAAATTCGTTACCATAACGCACTTGCTGCGTCCCGAATTTCTTTTTTTACAAACATGTATTATATTTCGGTGAAAAATAGAAAAATGCAATAACATAAGGCGTGTTCGATTAAACAAAAAAAAAGAAAAGATAATTTGAATCACCAACGACTTATGGGCCAGCCTGTAATTGCAGAAATATTGTTTAAGATGTAGCTCAAGACAACCTATAAATAATGTATACAATTTTATTTCGTATCTTGTATAATAACGGTTATATTGAGCTTTATTGATTTCTTGCGAAAATTCGACAAAAATTATATACCATTAAACGATAAACTCTATAGCAAAGACTACTGCCAAAACATAAGAGAAAGGGTATATTTTAAATAAATTTTCTGGAAATATTTTAGTAAAATGGCAGACAATTTCGCTTGAAGCTAAGACTTCAGGGTTTGCAAAACATTCTCCTTGAGACATTTTCTTTCCATGGCCCGTATTAGTTTCAAGTTCTTTGCCTAAATGTTACCTATTTTGGCGTTTTAAATCACGACTTTGACGTTTTGAGAAAAACCCCAATTTGTTTTTCTTTAAATGCCTCTAACTTTTTTGTGCTTCAACTTAGAGAGCTAAATTTTGTAAGTAATTTACCTATAATGATATAAATCTGCTTACTTTGTTATTTCCGGAGATATGATTTTTTTATAAAGAAAACACCAAATTTTTCAGGAAAACCAGATCGGATTTCCCTGGATAACAAACTTATCCAAACCACTTGCAAAAGGAAGGTAAAAATTTGAGGTTGCAACTTACACCCAAAGGGGGTTCAATGTAGGGGTCAAGTTTTTACGTTACAGCATGTCCCTTTCAGTGAATTTTTATTTTAAAAAAATCACTAATAGAGAGGTATCGATGGTGAGACTTTGCAAAAATTTTTTGAAATGAGCGCGAAGTAGGACCCCTAGAACCCATATCCTGGGTCAGGTTCAATTTATATATATACATATATATATATATATATATATATATATATATATATATATATATATATATATATATATATATATATATATATATATATATATATATATATATATATATATATATATATATATATATATATATATATATATATATATATATATATATATATATATATATATATATATAGGTATCCAACCGATAACTCAAAAAATAATCAACCCATTTTGATGAAACTCGCCAAGTGCCTTTCTTTAATTAATGGCTTCGACGAGTTCGTTATCCAGGAAAATCGGACAAGGTTTTCCGGAAAAATTTTTTGTTTTCTTTCCAAAAAAAAAATTTTCTCCGAAATTTACACAGTTATCTTAATGAAATTTAGTGGAGACGTTGCCTGGGAAAATGCCTTACTTTTTTTCCAAAATTCAACGTTCTAAGTTTATAGAAAATTAAGTTTTTCAAATTTTGAGTTTTATTTTGAAAAAAAAAAATTCCGAAAATTACAAAGTTGTCTTAAAGGAATTTGGTGGATATTTTTTCCTGGAAAATGCCTTACTATGTACTAAAACTCACCTTTCTTAATTTATAGAAAATTAAGATTTTCAAATTTTGAATATTATTTGTAAAAAAAGTTTTGTGTCCGAAAATTATAAAGCTATTCGGCGGACATGTTGCCTTGGGAAAGCCGTTACTACATACCAAAACCAAACTTTCTTTCTACGTTTGTCGTAAATTGAGTTATCCAAGTTCGAAACATTTAATAAAAATTCAGTACCATAACGCACTTGCTGCACCCCGAATTTTTTTTTTCATCTAAAATAGACGTATTTCGCAATTTTTTATAGTTATGCACAATAATTTAGATACTGAATTTATTCAGTTTGGCTATTCCACAATGTATAACAAAATGAGCGCCAAATATTTTACGATTTTTATGTTGCATAATTTAGACAAGAGTGAAGCATGCGTTAAACTTTCTTTTAATAAGCAAAACTAATATCCAACCTTCGAAAGTAAAAGTTGTACTAAAATTTATATGTAGGCCGCCAACGTGTAACGTAAAAGTTTCTATTGTACATCGAACTTCAATCAATAGCACTTCAGCGAAATCCACTTTGAGATAAAGCGCTTCTCCTTAAGCTATTAAATCCGTTTGTTTTCTAAATTTCTTGTTGAAATAAGAAAATTGGTTTGTTAGCGTTTAACAATAGCCGCTACTGTGATGCAGCCTTGTTTTACCCAATTTTATCAGCTCAAAGGAAAATGATATAAACTACTGTTAGCTGTGTTCCTTTGTCAAATGGAGACGTCATTTTGGTTTGAGTGTTCTGTTCTGCGTAACACGTTTAATAAATTCTAATATTCTTCTAATGGCAATATTTTCATCAACGTTTGTACAAATATACAGTTTGACACCTTATTTTCTCTAAAAATGTTGTTTATTTAACATTTTTATTCTGAAAATCGTCCCCAGTATATTTTTAAATATTTTAATTACGCTTGAAATTCTGACACAACGATAACAAACATACGTATTATATTAATGAGGAGATCTCTACTTACTATGTGAAAACTGGAACTTGTGATGAGCACTAACAAGTACACTTGGAGAACCCAAATCACCACAACACATATTTCAGAGACCTTACGATCATTTCGTTGAACATGTCAACATCTTCAGAGGAAGAAAAATTCTAAAATTAAACTACTAGCTACCGTGTATTTATATCGCGTCTAGGTAAACGAACTAGTCCGGAGTAAAATAGTCGTCGAAGACCCATCGTTTGTTTATTGTGTAGTGAAACCATGAGGTCTAAGACCAGCTTTAATCTTCTGGTCGACAAATTTATGAGCCCTTATCTAATATAAGGATAATATGCTTAAAAGGAACGGTATAGAGTTATTGAAGGAATCTGCACGTTCCCTTTCGATATAGAATTTTACCATGTGGATATTGGAGCTAGCCGACAACCACATCTGGCGAGACAAACACATGAACCTCCGCCCATCTTTTTTATATAGAAAACTAAACCCGGGTGTTTAGCTCACATTGTTAATTCTAACATATGATAAATAAATCAGCTAAAATACTAAATAAAAAATAGATTTATATTGATTTTAATTCTTCGTGAACAGTATTTATATTGACTTCATAGATACACAGAAAACGAAAGATTCGAGCAAGCAGATTGAGGCCCCGTAATCGAGCTACAACAACCCAACCCACCTTTGTTCACCGCTCTGAGGAGTAGGCAGATTGAGGCCTTAGAGTGTCCTGACATATTTCCGTTACTTCTTGAAACCAACCCAACCCACTTTTGTCCACCGCTCTAAGGAGTAGGCAGATTGAGACCTTAGAGTGTCCTTACATATTTCCTTTACCTCCTGAAACCAACCCAACCCACATTTGTCCACCGCTCTAAGGAGTAGGCAGATTGAGACCTTAGAGTGTCTTTACATATTTCCCCTACCTCTTGAAAATGGCTCCAAAACAGGAGCCGAGACGTCCAGTTTTCATAAATTCTGGACGCGGTTCAACCCGAGAACCAAGTATGTCTATATATATATATATATATATATATATATATATATATATATATATATATATATATATATATATATATATATATATATATATATATATATATATATATATATACGAGGGCGGGTCAATAAGTCCGTGACTTTTTGAATTTCCCGCCTCTTCGAAGGGAGGACCACACTGGCCCTGTCAACAACCATCTGTCAGTTAACTCCTGTCAAATTTTGAACAAGCTGCGTCATTTAGTTTGTGCTAGATAGCCATTGAAAGCAGAGAACCTCCTGAGTTATAACGAAAATGGAAAAAAGAGAATTTCGTGTGCTCATCAAACATTATTTTTTTCAGGAAAAAACATCACTCAAACCAACGCTAAGCTCGATAAATACTATGGGGACTCTGCATCATCAATTTTCATGGTAAAAAATGGTTTAATGAATTTCGTTGCCACCGTACAAGCATAAACGACGCCGAACGTTCTGCACGCCCAGTTGAGGTCGCTACACCCGATACAATTGAAAAAATTCACGATATGGTGTTGGCTGATCAGAAATTGAAAGTGCGGGAGATTGTGGAAGCCATAGGCATATCACGTGGCTAAGTGATTTCGATTTTGCATGATCACTTGGGTGCCAATGAAGTCATGGAGACCGTTTTTTTTTGGGATGCACGCAAAAGAGAAGAACAATCAATGGCGAATATTATACCAAATTATTGGACCGATTCAATGAAGATTTGAAGAATAAACCACCGCATTTGGCCAAGAAAGAAATCCGTTTTTAGCAAGACAATGCGAAGGTGCACACATGTGTAGTCCCCATGGCGAAATTGTATGAATTGGCCTACGGATTACTCTCTCATCCACCCTATTCTCCGTATTTATCCCCGAGTGACTATTTCTTGTTTCCAAACTTAAAGAAACGGCTCGGGGAAAAGATTTGACTCCAATGATGAAATCATCTCACATACAAGTACCTATTTTGAGGACTTCAACAAATATTATTTTTTGGAAGGGTTAAAAAAATGGGAGAAAGGTTGGACGAAGTGTATAGAGCTCAAAGGAGACAATGTTGAGAAATAAAATGGTTTTTTGTCAAAAAACCTGTATTTATTTTATTCAAAAAGTCACGGACTTTGACCCGCCCACGTATATATATACAACCTAATTTTTGGTAGGCATTTAAATTACATTGTTAAGGATTGCACGTCTCGCTTATCAAATCGTTAGCTGATACATGATATACATACATATCTATGTTTTACTCGACAAATTTTATTGAACTTCTCTTTTTACGATTCTATTTCATACATTCTCCATGACAATACTAATTATTGTGATTTGTTTATGTATGTGTTTTGTGTCATGTGAATCCACATAAACGTATTTACGTTTATATATATATATACTTAAGGTATGTCAGTGCAGGTGCCAAATATATGTTCTTTGGCATTGTAGCGGCGAACACTATAATGAGGAGTCTTCTTTCCTCTTGTGATGGTCGACGTAGATAATGATATAAAAACTTTCACAATAACGTCATATTGTCATGGTGATTTTGGTTCTATTGTTTATTCTATTATTGTATTATTAAAATGTGTTTATTTTTAATTTAATTGCTGACTGCAGTATAAAACTGTTGTCAGACTTGCAAGTGTTTTATGGAGTTTTCTTTTTGAGACAACTATAACGAGCTGAATTTTTTGTAGAGTTATAAATGTGGTGATAATTTTATTTTTATTATCGCAGCCCTGATGAAGCGGTCAGGAATCTGCGAAAGCTAGGCTAGAGAGTGTAAAAAAATTTGTAGTACCGAATAATGTTTTTTTTTTGTGAAGTTTTGGTTTGAAAGAAGTTTTTTGTATTAAACGGATTCTAAACATACACGGTTGCAGTAGGAATGTTGGTGGTAATAGAAATCGCAACTGAAGTAAACTTAGTTGAAAATCAATAAGTGACAGCAACATAATTTGACATTGACATTTATACGTTTAGGAAGAGACGGTTCAAAATCGTATCCCAGTATGAGCACAAGCACAGGTTTTATGCACGAAATAATGTATAATTTGAATTAATAATAATAATAATAATAATAATAATAATAATAATAATAATAATAATAATAATAATAATAATAATAATAATAATAATAATAATAATAATAATAATAATAATAATAATAATAATAATAATAATAATAATAATAATAATAATAATAATAATAATAATAATAATAATAATAATAATAATAATATAATATGTTTTGTAAATGAGACTATATTCCGTTAGTAGATTTAATGTTTTATAAACGTTTTGCTCATGAAACAGAAACACATTTATAACGGTATCTAATAAAGAGGCACTGTTTTAATGGTGGCTCCAAAGAAATTAAAAAAAATCACGTATGCGTGCGTGTTATGAATGTTGACGTAATGGATTTAGCATAATACCCTTAAAATGCGGTTCTAAAAGTAATTATATCCAGAATTTTTTTTTCTCTAGATACATTTGGTGATTCATAGCAGAAACATAGTATATAATATACAGTAACCGTGAAAACAGCGTTATCATAACCATAAAAATGAATGGAGTAGAAACATACAGCCCTATCTCGGATGACAATATGTCAGAATTATGCCACAAGTTACCTTGAACCTAATAATACGAGAAGGAAGTGAAAAGGGGGAAAACCATGAGAACGTTTTTCGTTGTCGGCAGTGTTTAGCATAAAATGCAGCTAAACCAAATGGAATTTGATAGACGTTTAATATTTCAGATATATTCATATCCACAAATCATATTGAGCAACAACCGTCTCCGTCCGTCATGTTTTATAGCCATTTGTTCGGAACGATACACGCCATAAAATAAAACGGTGTCATTTCGACAAATATGACCTCTAAAATATGCTTCATAAGCTCCATATGTTACGTATAAAATAGTTTTTAGCAGGACGATTTTACTTGCAGCCTTCTTAGACAACACAGAATTATAATATAATTATAATCTGATTTACACCTTGCTAAAATATACAGAGTGTCTTTAAAATTTGGACCATCGTTTTACGTCTTATAACGTCTAGTAAATTTTCGTAGAACCTTTGGATCTTTCGGAACATTTCTCCAAATTATGTAGGAACAGGAACGTTAATATATCATGGGATTGTTTAATACATATAATAATAATAATAACAATAATAATAATATATTGTTCCATAATAAACAAATACAGAGAGAATGTTCGAAGATATGAATACAGTAAACTTAACAATGATAACATAGATGTGGTAAATAAAGATTGTCATTACATTATATATATATATATATATATATATATATATATATATATATATATATATATATACAGTGTGTCTCAAACTAGATGGGAATGTATTGCTATCTCCGTTGTTAGTAGATACAGGGAGACGGTTAAATGAGCAATGTTTTGTATAATTTCATGCTCGTTCCAAATATTTCTTATATTTTGCCCTGTAAGTTTTCGTTTTCGAGTTATGAAAAAAAATGTCGATTTTTTTCCAATATCTAAGTATGAGTTGATCTCACATGTCTAGGGCTTGCACATTATCAGGACACTTTCGCAGAGTAATCTTTGTGTGCTATTCTCAACTTTGTATTGTCATTTGTTCTGAGCTACAGGCATCAACGTTTGTTTTATTATGACAGCCATATTGGATTTTTTACTCATGTGAATATCTGTGAAAAGAGCTTTCTAATGATGCACAACAGGCTTGAGAAATCTTGTAATTGCACTGACAATTTGGAGAAAAACCGTTTTGAGGATAGTAGTCTATGAAATCCAATACCAGAAAACAAATGACAAAAAAAGTGTTCAAAAAGCAGTAGGTCATGGAATCTAACAATAGACTTCTACTTTTAACATAATTTTCCGTAATGATTCACGATAAAAAAATATTGTGACTTAATTTACAATACTTAAATAGGTAATAATGTTAGGTAATATTATGTGAAACAGTTTAATAACGAAACGTGGCAATAATAAATAGAAACTTAAACTCCACAAAACAACACAATTAGAAACGGAAATCAGCAAACAATAAAATAGAAACTTAAATACACTAAATAGAAAATTATTCAATATGGCCACCGTTTTGTTTATTGCACTTTATACACATTTTTGAAACATGCCTGCAAACTCTGGCGAGGGTGTTTTGGTTAATATGATTTATAGCTTCCCTGATTCTGTTTCGTAATTCATTGATATTTTTGCTGGATCGAATTTATACACATCATTCTTCAGGGTACCTCAAAATCAGGACTTTGAGCACACCAATGAACCGGCCAATTGTAACAATGACACGATTATTAAAATTTTGGTACCACAATTCTTTGACGATCCTAGCATTGTGAGCTGGACAACCGTCTTGTTGGTACCAAATATCGTCTAAATTATCATGAACTCTTCTAATTGTTGGTGAGATATCATTTCTCAATAGATTAACCCTCCGACGGGCGCGCTAGCGGCAAACAGCCGCAAATCTTAATTTTACTGTTATAACTTAAATATGGTTATCCTTGTTATATTGTGCGTCCAGGTGTTCCTTGTTTATGATGTTGGCGTGGCCTACCAACAAATTTCGTGCCATCAGTTACTTCCCTTCAATTGTTACAGAGGTAAGGTCCGAAGCTGGTAGAATTTGCGGTGTATTTGCCGCAGCGCGCCCAGTCATGTAAGTATTATTCATCGCAAAGTTTTTCATCAAATTGTGTAGTGTGTTGGTTAACGTCTACTATAATGTCCATATTAGCACGCATACTTCAAATTTGTAAAATAAATAACAAGTTTTTATAAAATGTTAGGTCACGTAAATTAACACCCTATGAGTTAGAAAAAGCTTTAGAAGACGTCCTTAGTGGATTAGCCGAAGAAAGATTAGTCTAAGAAAGATTAGCCGAAGAAATAACTAGTGAACAAAGGGAGGAACCTGATTATGAGTCTGATAGTGATGATGGTAGTGGAACAGACGTAGAAGAAACGATAACACAAAACTTGTACAGCAGCGATTCTGATCAGTCAGCAGAAGAAATCGATGAGGTCTCAGGCGATGTCAAACAAAGCCAACTTGAAGATAATTACGGTTTTTTCATAGGACGCGATAATTAAACACTTTGGTTTAGCAAACCTGTTTGTTTCAGTTGGAAAAACCAATGCAAAGAATATTATAAAAATATTACCTGATACAAAAGCAAGTGCAAGAAATATACATAGAGAAATTGACGGATTTACATTGTTTATTACTGACCAAATGATTGACGATGTAGTAAGAAACACTAATATATATATATATATATATATATATATATATATATATATATATATATATATATATATATATATATATATATATATATATATATATATATATATATATAACAAAAGACTGGACGTGAACTATTTAAGAGAAATAGATTGCAGAGACATGACAAGTACTGAAATTAGAGCTCTGTTTGGTGCATTCTATTTGATTGGAACGAAAAAGAGTAGTCATACCAACGGCTTAGAATTATGGGATGCAGATGGCACGGGAATGATCCTTTTGAGAGCTATATTCAGTTACAAGCGTTTAAAATTGTTACTTCGTGCTTTACGATTCGATAGTCTGCATACGCGAGAAGAAAGAAAACAAAATGACAAATTAGCCCTAATCCGAAGTTTACATGATACTTTTGTCAACAACTGTATGACTAATTTCAGTTTAAGTGAATATGTAACAATTGATGAGATGCTTTGCGCGTTCAGAGGTCACTGTTCATTTGTGCAGTATATACCAAACAAGCCCGCGAGATATGGCATTAAGATTTATGCCCTATGCGACGCCAAGACCTTCTACACTTTCAATTTTGAAACGTATTGTGGAAAACAAGTACCTGGACCGTATCTGATATCAAACAAAGCCGAATATATTGTGAAGAGATTAGCGATATCGATAGAAAAATCGAAAAGAAATGTTACTACAGATAACTATTACACAAGTTATCCTGTTGCACAATATTTGTTAACAAAAGGACTTACATTGCTTGGAACAGTGAAAAAAAAAGAGAAACAAATACCTTCAAAATTCCCGCCAAACAAAAATAGAGATTTACAATCGACATTGTTTGGCTTCCAAGATGATGATTGTCTAGTTTCCTCCCAAAAAAATAAAGCAGTGATTTTTCTATCAACCATGCATAGCTCCTCTGATATAGATCAAGAAACCAAAAAGCCACATTTATCAGTCCATATTATTTTCAAATCAAAATTTTTATCTTGCTGACATTGTCCTTGATACCATCTGCAGAATTGAAGTCACTTAGGGCAATCGTCAACATTTTAGCCTTGTACGATTGTAGGTTTGTATGGTTGGTAATGACTTTGTTTTAATACACGGTATACCGTACGTTTTGGAACGTCAATTTGTTCACCATAAAACCGAACAGATTGCGGAGAGTTTTCATTTGAAGCCTGTAAAACGGCATTATTTCTTTCTTCATTTCTAGGCATTGGTAGTTTCTTTGAGTGGAAGCTATTGTCGTTCAATAGATTGGTCACTATCCTGCGAAATATTCTGGTGTTTGGTTGTCGTCTTTCTGGGTAGTTGTTTTGATATGAATTTGCAGCTGCTTCAGTATTTCGGTTAGACCGAATATAACATTTCAACATGTCGAAATATTCTTCATTACTGAATATATTGTTAAATAATATTTAAAATAAACAGGAAACAATCTATTTAGTACAAAATTTTAAGCGACATGCTAAGTATTCTCAAATACCTCAAATTGTTCAGATAATTAGGAATGACAGTATTCTTAATTGTCGCGATAGCGTTATATCCATAGCAACTTTTTTTTTGTTGTTTTTCCGTTGATACACGTTTAAAAATCAAATAGTTTTCAAAGGCGTCTTTGTAAATCATCAATCTGCTTTTGATTGAGTTCTGTAAGTAAATTTAGTTATTTAGTAGGTTTACCTATTTAATGAAATTATAACAATTTTTTAGGATAATGTTGTAATGTAAAATATCATTTGTAATAATGGGCCGATTCATTGTCTGTTCAAAGTTCCTATTTTTTATCTTGAATCATAACGGAAAATTATGTTAAAAATAGAAGTCTATTGTCAGACTTTATAGCCTACTGCTTTTTGAACACTTTTTTTGTCATTTGTTTTCTGGTATTAGATTTCATAGTCTATTATCATCAAAACAAATTTTCTGGAAATTGTAAGTGCAATTACCAGATTTCTCAAGCATGTTGTACATCATTGGAAAGTTCTTTTCACAGTCTGTCACATGAGCAGAAATCAAATATTGCTGCCATAATAAAAACAAACGTTTGTACCTGTAGCTCACAAACAAATGACAATCTAAAGTTGAAAATAACACAAAGAGATTACTCTGTGAAAAGTGTCCTGATAATGTGCAAGTTTTAGACTACTTAGATACTGAAGAGAAAAAAAATCGAGAAATTTTGTTTTTTTCAAAATAACTCGAAAACAAAAACAGTCAGGGCAAAATACAAGTCATATTTCAAACGATCATCTAATTCTACAAAATATTGCTTATTTAACCGTCTCCCTATCTCTGATAATAACGGAGATAGCAATATATTCCCATCCAGTTTGGGACACACTGTGTTTATATATATATATATATATATATATATATATATATATATATATATATATATATATATATATATATATATATATATATATATATATATCTTACAATAATTTATGATTTAGCTACATTACGGCTAAGTGCAATATTCATTCATGTTAAATGTTATAGATTATCGAGATTACGGTAAACCCGTAAGGGGTTTGTTTGTACTAAAGAAGGCGATCAGATGAGTAGTCTAATTATTATGCGTTTCTAAGAAAGTAATATACCATAACAAGGTACGTCTATGGGCAGGTAAGTTATTTTTTTAAAGATCTGAGAATAAGTAAGTAAATATACCTACCGAGAGAGATGGGAACTTGCGTTACACCCTTGAGGGCTCAGGTTTTAGTGTAGTAATGGCTAATGGCATGGAATGTTTCACATTTTGTCACGTTCGGCTTTCAAGTGGAGTCATTTACAATGTCCCAAGGTTTAAGCAGTTTATGACCTAGGATAAGGCGGTGTCGTCTAAGTACAATGCTTCACGATTTATAGATTATATTTAGGAAGGCAGTATTGTCACACAACCACCCCTGATAGCTCGTTTGAAAACTGGGAAAGGCTTTTTTCGAAGATTACAAGGTAGCCGTTTAAAAAGTTTAGGACCACAATAACTTATGTGCTGCAAGCACACGGTGAGATTTTTAAAGGAATTTTTGAATTACCTGCAGAGGATGACCTTGTATTCTTTTCGTGACTGATTACAACTCTATATTTGTTTGATTTGTGCATATATCTGAGTATGGCATAAGCACTTATTGAGTTATGTTCAATAATTTAGAATCATTGAAAACTAGTAACGATGGGTAATACATGTCTTTTTTCAGAATAATTTTAATAATCCATTTCTGTGCAATGGTTAAGCAATGCAAGTGAGCGGGGCAGCAAAGCTCCATATTGCTACTGCGTAGTTTATTATAGATTCAACGATAGCACGATAGGCTATTATCAGATTCTTGAAGTTGAGCATATTCCTAAGTAGTTTAAATTTATAGATTGTTTTTCTAATCTTTTCGTTAATATAATTAATATGCTGGGCCCACTTGAATCGATGAAAATACCCAAATATTTTAGGCAGTCGGTGCGGTTTATAATCATTGTGCACGCACAGTTTGGATTCTGTGGACAGTGCCTTGTCTGGATGACGATATTGTTGAAATCAGGGAGCTGAGAATGTTGAAGACCAAATGCAATAAATTGAGTTTTTGTTACGTTAAGCGTAAATAGTTTCTCATCTAGCCATGTTTTGACCTTGGTGATGGCCTAGATGCAGAATTACGAGCCAGTTCCCATGTCTCCGCCTTAATAAGTAGCACTGTATGTCAGCAAGGGAGCAGAATTCCCAACAATATCTAATTTATGTATATAATTGATATATATATATATATATATATATATATATATATATATATATATATATATATATATATATATATATATATATATATATATATATATATATATATATATATATATATATGAGAAACAATATAGGGCCAAGCACAGTTCCCTGTGGCACACCGTACTCAATAGGCACATAGATTAAGAGTAGAAATAATTATCACCCTTTGTTTGCTTTCAGCAAGGTATGACAAAAGAGATCTAGAACTAAGGCTCTCACCTCCATTGATTCGAGTTTGTTCATAAGCCTCGAATGAGGCACTGTAATAAACGCCCTAGCCAAATCAAGAAAGATACCAACAGTTTTTTTTTTATGATTGTTAAAGCAGTTGTTGATGAAATTAGTAACAAAAATTAGGGCGTGCTCTGCGGATTTCTTTTCCTGGAACCCAAACTGCGATCTGTTGAAAAAGTTGTGTTTACTGAGCAAGTGTATTAACCTACTTTCAATGCATTTTTCTACTATTTTAGAAATAACATTCGTAAGCGCGTTTGGACGGTAATTATTGGGATCAAGCTTAACACCTGCTTTGTGTAGTGGAACAATAGTAGCAATTTTAAAAGCAGTGGGAGATATACCTGAAGTCACAATAAGATTCACTAAATGTGTAATTGATTTTGTAAGGAACCTTGATTATGCTTTTATAATTTTATTAGCTATGGGATCATGGGCGAGGCTAGGGGGTGCTGCAATATTTTAGCTTCAGATACTGGTTTAAGATATAAGGAGGTGCTGGGACTTGAGTGATTATTAAGAGAATGTGTGGTATTTGCATGTATCTTGTTTGCTAAGTTTTTCTCAATATTACAGAAAAAGCGATTAAATTCAGTAGCAATGGTTTTAGTGTCCTTGATAATGGTTTTTTTTGGCAGTTCCGGATCATATTTATATGATTCGTTTTCTTGCAATTTTTCTTGCTAGCTTCCTAAATAGTGCTCCAAGTTTCTTTTATGTCATTCCTAACATCCTTAGGTCGTGAGGAATATAGGCATTTTTTATTTTATCAACTATTTTATTGAGTAAATTGTGGTAAGCGCAATATTTATTCCATGCATTATTATTTAATGGGTTGCTAAGAGCAAGCGTTCGCAAGCGGTTTCTAGTTTTGTTGAGTTAATAAATGTGATCCAAGGTTTCCATTTTTTTCTTCCTTTTTCTGTGACATTGATTGTCTAGAAGATTCAATATGATTAACGAGCTGAGATATTAGTTGTTGGGAGCATTGCTCTGAGTCATTGAGTTGTAAAATATCTGACTATGTTTCACACATTAGCTTCTGCCTAAGTTTGTTATGATTAGTGTAATAACGAGCAGGTTAGTTTGAAATACTTTTTAAGCTAGGGTGTTGTTTAAGGTTAGACTCAGCAGCACAGTGAGATGATCAGAAATTCCATCACGAAGAATTATGGTGGAATCTTTGACGGAAGAATTGTTATTGGCAAGGAATATATGGTGAATACATGATTTTTGCCCATTAAGCCAAGTGTTTGGGGTGACATTGTTTTTTAATACATCGATATTTATATCTCCCACAAATATTTCGGTAAGTTGTTTCTTAAAGCCAGAACATAGGAAGACATTGCGAAGATCATTTAGAAAGTTCATTTTGCTGAGCGATGGTGAGCGATGTAATGCTGGGAGGCCATAATTGTTGGAACTCTTGCTGAATATTAATCTGAGGAAAACTGTGTTCCCTGACTTGATTATATCACATAAGGGGTTAATATTACTTTTGGCGTACACAATACAACCATTTGATTGATTTAGGGCGGTCTCGTTATGAAATGTGTCATAATGGGAAGGCTAAAGTCAGTAATGTCAAAAATTCTCCATGTTTTGCTTAGAATGATTATGTCGAACACAAGGTACATATACAGCCTTATGACAAAGTAACGCACTAAATTCAAAGTAAGGGTTTGTGAACATAATTCCAAAAACCCTGCAATAGGTGACTTATTAAGTTAAAACAAGTCTGGTCGCAGAATGCGTGTTATGGTAGTAAATTTTAATAAGAATATTTTTAATAGCAAATGTGTGTTTTTTTTTAAATGAAAGCAGGCATCAAATTTGGTTACCAGCATAACCTATACAGTATATCCCACGGTCACGGTTTGTTAAAATTATTTGGAGCACTGCAAAAGCTAGCAAATAAAAATCTAGTAAGAAGCCTTTAGAGCCTTCTATCTATTGATTTAAAATAATTCCACAATGGCAGAATTTCCTAAAATACCGGAAATTGATAATAACTTACTTATTTTCAACTGAATGACCATGTTTTTAATTTTTTTTATGATTTTTGTTGAGTTTTAGATTGACTTTATGGGACATATCACTAACCTGCAACGTCAACTTTCAGAGATAAAAAGGGGTTATATTAAAACTGACAAAAATGCTCAGTGTTCACAAATTTGCCAGAGTAGAGCTAACAAACATAGAACAACCAAATTTTGGCAGTAGGCAACCACACAATTTAGGTTCTTTCCTAGTATTAACAAAATTTGTCAGAGTAGAGCTAACAAAGAAAGAACAAGAAAATTTTGGCAGTAGGCAGCCACAGCATTTAAGTTCTTTCCTATCTTATTTAATTTGAAAAATCGTTCACAGGGCGGTGTGAAAAATTATTTGAATGGGGTCGCAACAAAAGTTGCAAAAAATCGCTTTTCCATATAGAACACCGTGTGTGTTATAAGCTTGTTGGATGCTAAATTAAACTCTTCAATGACTTGTACTAGCATTTTCTATACCTAACTGTTCAGGTTTTTGAGTTAATTGCAATTATTTAAATTGGTTTGCCACAATCACGAATTGAAGACCAGGAGAGCTAATTTAAAGCATAGTCGACTTATAAATGCAAATAATGACATTTTAAGTAATTAGACGATAGCTGTCATTTAAACGCACGGCTTAAACGTAAGTTCTTACAATTTATATCGAGTGCTATCCTTGGGGTGACATGGAGTACACAAATAAGGACATATTGCATTTATTTTATATCCATGGAGAAACTGGTCGAATTAAGTTTTGAACTTGCCGAGTTTTTAACGACAGACATCCACAATTGCCAAAGATGACGAAGACACAATTCTGAAACATTTAAGACTTTCCGAAAAGTAAGTGCGCCTCGTCATTTGCCAAAATCAATAACATCAGATGAAGCTGTGAAGCTAAGTCCTTGGCATATTTTAATGTTTCTCCTAGAGCTTCTATTCATTCAGCGGTAAGTAACCTTGGATATTCACGCAATTCAATACGGAGAATTTAAAATAAAATGCATGATTTTAAGTTTGCGAGCGTTCAAGAATTACATCCACAATATACATTTCACCGGGTGCAATACTGCGAAATGATGTTTGTTAAAATACAAGAATATCCAAATTTTCTTCACAGAATTATTTGGACGGATGAGTCAAAATTTTGTGAAGAGAGTATTGATAATCGGCGTAACTTACACATTGGGTCACATAAAAAATCGATTCGCAATCAGGTCAAAAAATTGTCACCAAAAATTAAGCGTTTGTTTTGTTGTTGTAATGGTAATTAACCACATAGTCTTTTATTTCATCTATGATTGGAACAGTGTTAGATATGTTGACATTTTAAGAAACCAGGTTCCAAATTTTCCCGAAAATATCCCTTTGGCTGACTGAGCAAACTGCTGGTATCAATAACGTGATACTCCAGCCGCGGTACCGTTGCAGCGAATCACGAATTAGACCAAATGTTTCAAGACCAATGGATTAGACGATTAGGTCCTTGGTTGTGACCAGCTAGATTGCCAGATTTAACCCCGCAGGACTTTTAATTGTAGAGAAAATTAGATAAAAGGTGTATAAAATTCCTATTAAGACCCACGAAGAATTACAGGCCCCTATTATATTAGCATTGGATAAAAGAAAACCTTAGAAATTAGAAGAGCGACTCTACAAAGTGTCGAAAGACGGTTAATTAAGTGTTTAAAAGCGATTCGCGATTATTTTGAAACATTGTTATAAGAGGCAATGAAAATTATTTGCCTTTTCAAATTCCACTATGTGTTAAATTAGCTTAGGCTACCTCTACTGCTTTTGCATTCATGATCACGCAAAACCAACTTAACATTGCAATTAACTCAAAAACCTGAAGAGTTAGGTGTAGTATATGCTACTACAAATCACTGTAGAGTTTAATTTTGCATCCTGCAAGCTTATAACGTATAATCTGTTCCATTGGAAAAAGTCACTTTTTGGTACTTTTGTATTGACCCGGTTTAAATTTTTTAAGAGCGCCCTGTGAACGATTTTCAAAATTAAATCAAATAAAAACTAAGCTAAATGTTTTGGCCGCCAATTGCCAAACGTTTGTTGTTCTATCTTTGTCAGTTCCACTGTCTGTAAATTTTGTTAGCATTAAGTAGTTGTGTCAATTTTGACATAAAACAGTGTTTATCTCCAAAATTTGACATTTTAAGTTAGCAGTATGTCTCATAAGGTCGACCTAACATTCCACACAGAATCACAAAAACAATTAAAAACATGGTGATTGTATTTAAAACAACCAAGTTATTATCAGTTTCCGGTACTTTCGTAAGCTCAACCATTTTGAAATTATTTTAAATCAATAGATAGTAGGCTAAAAAAACTTTTTTCCCAATTTTTATTTTCTGGTGTTTGCAGTTCTGCAAATACTTTTAATCAACGACAAATGTGAAACATCCTCTATAGTAGAAACAATGTACCATTTTTCATCAAAAAAACTTTATTGTTTGAAAAAGTACAATAATTTGCCGAAAGTAAATATAAAATATTCCCGGAAAAACTGGTCCGATATTTCTGACCAGCAAACCTCTTCAACCTAGTCTCGGTGGTACAGGGGTAAGATCGTATGCCTCTGAACCGAAGGGTACTGGGTTCGATTCCCAGGGTCTTCCTTTCACTTTTTCAGTACCAACTGTAATAAATTAACATCATCGGAGCCTCGGCCATTGTATTTGGGAAGCTAAATGTCTGCACGCTCCGCCCTTCGGATGTGGCGTAAAGCCGTCTGCCCCGTGTTCATTTGATGTTGGGCACGTTAAAGATCTCTACCCTCCTTACAGAGAGACAGGGCTGCGGCTAAATTTCCAGGATAGTGAGGTGCTCCCTGACGTCGATGATTGACCATAGCGAGGAAATAGGCCAACGTTAAAGTAGAACAAAAAAATTTCGGGACGCAGAAAGTGCGTTATAGTAGTAAATTTTCATAAGAATTTGACACTTTTAGTAATATATATTATTACTACTAATTATTTAACCCTCGGTTAGTCGCGCGGGGGACCACTGTCACCCAGCAACAGTTACTGGTCTTTTGTGAGATGGGAACGTTTTGTACGCATGTGTCGCCAAATGTACCTTCTCAAAACATTTGTTCTCAGCTACCAGGCGAGTTTCAGTTTGATCCCAGCAGTGGTTAGTATTTTACGTGTTGCCAAAGTGCTGTGGTTGACAAACGTCACCAACGCGACTGAACGCGTTACAAATTTTATGTGGGTATTTTTGTGAAACAGGACAAACAGAGAGGCGACATTTTAGCAGGTATTTATTGACTTTTACAATTAAATATTGGTGAATAAAACAGAGTGAGACTGGTAATTTTTGTAACATATTCTGTTGGTTTCCTTTCAGATATGTCGGCACGTAAAAAGAGCAGAACTGAACAAAGCACAGACTCAGAGCTATGGTTACAGTGGTTCAATGAGCTCAATGAAGAGAGTGAAGAAGAAAATATGCGAAATCAAGAAACAATGGATGAAAGTGACGAAGGAGAAGAAGATGTGATTTTAGAAAGTGATCATGAGTCGGATACAGAACAAGAACTCTCTGAAAGTGATACTTATCTCAGATGATAATGATGAGATGGACTCACAGAGTTATTATATAGGAAAATATGGTGACACAAAATGGCGTAAAGCACAGCTTCCTAAGAACGTAAGAGCACGGGCGCATAACATAATTACACATTTGCCAGGGCCAAAAGGAGCTGCACGTGAAACTCAGTCAGAAATTCAAGCATTAGAGCTTTTTATCACCAGTGATATACTTTCAATTATAACAACTTCTACAAATATTTATATTGAACGTGTTCGTCAGAAATTCGCAAGAGATAGAGATGCCCGACTCACTAATATGACTGAAATCAAAAGCTTTATTGGTTTATTGTACCTCATAGGCAGTCCTCGGTCTTCCAGAAAAAACCTACATCAATTATGGGGTAATAGTAAAGGTAATGGTCTAGAATCCTGCTATCTGACAATGAGTGAACAACGCTTTCGTTTTTTGCTAAGATGCATTCGATTCGACGATGTCAGAGATAGACCCATGCGCAGTGAATTTGATAAATTTTCACCAATAAGAGAATTATTTGAGAGAATGGTGCTTATTTTCCAAAATCACTATTCCGCCAGTGAGTTTTTAACCATAGATGAGCAATTGCTAGCCTTCAGGGTTGTTGTAGCTTAAGGCAGTATATCCCTAATAAGCCAAGCAAATATGGGATCAAAACATTTGCTTTAGTGGACGCGAAAACCGCATATACTTTTAAATTAGAAACCTACGTAGGGAGACAACCACCAGGCCCATATAGCCAAAGCAACGATGCCAGAGATATTGTTATGAGGATGGTGGAGCCTGTTCAAAACACAAATAGAAATAATACCGCAGATAATTGGTTTACCAGTATTCCCTCGGTAAGTGAGCTGTTTGAACGAAAGCTCACTTACGTTGGTACGCTAAGAAAAAACAAAAAAGAAATTCCAAAAGAGTTCTTGCCAAATAAAAATAGACCTGAAAGCTCCTCTCTTTTTGGAATCAGGGAAAACTCTACTCTTGTGTCTTAATGTCCGAAGAAACGGAAGAGGATTTTAGTTGTTTCATCCATGCACCACGATGCTGAAATAGACACAGAAACTGGATAAAAACAAAAACCTGCCATCATAACATTCTACAACCCTACAAAAATAGGCGTATACCTAGTGGATCAGCTTTCTCAGAAAAACAATGTGGCTAGAAATAATAGGCGCTGGCCTATGGTTGTGTCTTACAATTTACTAAATGTGGCAGCAATAAATGCGTTTTGCATTCACAAGGCAAATCAAGTCGATGCTAGAAGTAAATTGATAAGGACTAACTTCCTCAAAAACATTGCCTGGGAAATGGTGAAGCCTCAGATCCAGGCAAGATCTCGTATTCCTTAAATCCCTAGAGAACTGTCTCGTCGAGCATTGCTGTTGCTTGGAGAAAATTCGCCTGTACTTGAGCAAGAAGATCGTCGAGGTGCAAGAGGCAGATGTTTTTACTGCGGAAGGGCTCGTGATAAGACAGCTAGAAAGTGGTGTGCCAGTTGTAATAAATGGGTATGTAATGAACATCTGAAGAAAATATGTTTAAGCTGTTATGGACAAGGAAATGTATAGTTTAAGTTTGCTATTACTCATCAAGAGAACAAATAATGTATAATTACAATTTACAATGCATAGTATATAATACGAATCCACAATACATATTTTATGTACACTTTGTTGTTTTCATGCTGGAATAAATGGTGCTTATATAAGCAAAAATCAAAATATATTCTATAGGACATTCATTTACACCTACCCACAACATTTGACTTGTAATCAGAGCCTAAAATCACTAAAAAGAGGTTGGGTGTCGTTTGTCACACCACTTGTGTAACATGAAAGCACGCGACTAACGTAGGGTTAAATTTAAATGGACCTTGGAGACCGGTTCTAAGTTCCAGTTAGCGATTATTTAAAAAAAAATTATATGGAGCTAAAAAATTAAAATTTGGTCTTAGACATAATATGTAAGTATTACAAGTGTCTTTAGAAAATTTGTGTTACAAATTTCATTAAAGTTGCGCAAGTTCTTCAGAAAAAAAAAATACAAAGCAAATGTACCTGTCAAATTATAAATATGGCAGGTATTATTAATTGATTGGATGGTTTGTTTTAGTCAACCCATCCAGTTTTTGCAAACAATAAACAACAAAAAATGTTTTTTAAAACAAATAATTTTTAGTTATCCGCGAAGCTCATAGGTGTTACTATGGTTCAAGATTGAAGATTCCAGCTTAATGGGAAATTTATTGAGCTATCGGATTTAAAGTATTTTTACGAAAAGTTTCTACCATAACATTCTTGCTACACCCAGACCCTTCCCAACACTTATTTACGGTTGCTGTATCCATACTTTTTGAAAATGATCAAATATTACAGCTTAGTATGTAAAACTGACAAACAAAGCAACCTCAACATCATTTTTGGAAAAATAATTTAAAAAAATGAAATGAGATAACAATTTAAACATAAATTGAAAATCTTGGTTCGCTGCTTCGTCGCGAGGGTTGTCCTTCCCCTTATGCATGCCCACAATCATCAGCAATGCATAAACAAGAACAACGTAAACAACAAAAATTCCTTTGTGGCAACCCATAACAAGGTTAGGGGACCTGCAGTGAAGATAAAGGTTCTGCGTGCGGTAAACAGGATTTAAAGGACGTATAGCTGCAAAATGGGATAAAAGCAGCTTAAAGAGGTCCAACTAAGTTTTTTCGTTCGCACTTTCCGCTCACATTTCCTTTTTATATCCTTCTCCGTCCAGCACCCCTATTAACTCTTGGTCCACCAGCTTTCCTGTGGGCTATGCAAGAAATTCTTCTTGCGGTTTGGGCATCTGCAAGGAGTTCTAAGCATATTTCTGAAAAGATTTTTCTAAACACCCCCCATGTCCTAAACTGCAAATTTACCGAAAATTTAATTTCCATTTATAAACGGAATGCATCTATAAAATTATAGGTGGGAGGTAAGTATTTTTACATATTAATCGCTTGAATGATCGGTTTCAATCAACTCAATCGAACCAGTTTTTGCAAACAAAATAACAAAAAAGGTTTTTTAAATCAAATTTGTGATTATCTGTGAAGTTTATTGTGTAGTTTTTTTAATTTAGTATCCACGCTGCTTTTATATAGGTTTTACTATGTATCAAAACTGAAGATTCTAATTTAATGGGAAATTGGGTTATCAACATTTAAAATATTTTATTAAAATTCGCTACCATAACGCACTTAAACTCTTTTCAACACATATTTACTATTGCTGTATCCATACTTTCTGAAAATGAAATAAATATAAATACAAAATTCTGAAATTAAAATTTTAATAATTTAACCTAAACATTTGTTTATATAATTTTAAATATGTATGTACTTTCTAGTACCTACCTCGATATTATGAGTACTTACTGTATTAGTTTGAGGTAGGTATATTTCTTGTAATACCTACCAGTGGATTCTGTATAGAGTTTACTAGGTAATACATACCATATCTACAATTTACATGCAGTTTACCTATCACTTTCATATTTGTTTGACTAAATGTTACATCATAGTATACTACTAGTCATTTTGTTCAAGTGAAGCTAAAATTAATAGTTGGGTTATTCTTTACCTAGTATCTATATTAACCTTAAAATATAGGTAACTAGTTGTTTTATATCATAAGATCCTAATAAAGTATCGGCATTAGCAATTAGTACCAGCTGAGTCAATTTCCAGGTTATGCGATGCGCAGAGCATGCACGCTTCTCTGCGACAAATGGTTACGTGTGGTCAGATGAAACTAGCAGACAGAGAAGGGAGAGAGAGATGGCTTTTAATTTTAAATACCGTGAACGTGAAGAATGGTATGCTTAATATTTATACATACTGAAAAGTCGTGATTTACCCCTCGGTATGTACCTAAATTTAAAATATTTTGTAGGTTTGAGGTCGCGCCATTAGAGTTTACAAATATTTGCGGCTACGGTGTTTTTGTTATCGCGTTTTTTGCAGAAGCTTTAAACTTTGTAAAAACCTATTAAGATATTACTGAATATTGTTTGCTTGCAGAAACAAATTGTAAAGTCAATAGATAAAACAGGGTGGCAAAGTTTAGACTAATGTGTTCAGGAAATATCAGATTTATTGGAGCTTCACTAATTCAGAACGTGGCTTTGCGGAAACACTCATCTTCCAGCAAATAGAAACACATCGAATACAGGCACTTAGAGTTTTCTCCAGAGTAGATCCCACTAATAAGCTATTCATTCATCGAAATAGGTTACTACTTTATGGCTTGTGTTATCAAAGAAGCCACTTACTTATATTTTCCTAAGGTTATATAAGGAGTGCGACTTTGTTACTGAAACCACTAAATCCTCTTCGTAATAGTAATGAGCGATAAAGTGATCGATAACATGCCACAATAAAATGGTAAATGCTAACAATACATGTTGGATTTCAATTATGTCAGTGGGTTCTGTTTGCTATATAGACCCAGTCTTCTCGTTGGCTGACCCTTTTCTGCTTTCAATTCAAAACCCTTTTATAATCTCCACAATCTTGCCGCTATAGAAACCTCGAGACGGTTGTGGGAGATTTCGGCCGATCTAAATCCTGTTTTCGCATACTTATTCTATTTTTATAGAAATTCCATCTAAAAAACATGCAACGAGACAACTTTTCGATTAAATTTTGTTTAGGTGAATTCTAAAGCAGCCATATTTTCATAACTGTTTTGGATGAGCCTAGATATCTGCTGGTTTTGAATCGAATTTATAGAACAAACAGGCGTGGAAAGAATCATTTGAATTTTGCGTAGAGAAAATATTTGCGTAAAAGCGTTTAATATAAGGTACAAAAGAAAATAAGAATTTAGTCTACTCATCAAGGAAACAAAAAGTTTCTACTCAGCAAGTGCGTTATAGTAGCGAGTTTTCATATAAAAATTCAAAATACGGATTTGTTTTAATTAAATCGTTTTTTCACAATTCGATTTAGAATATACATACAATAATATTTACTGATTATTATTAGGAACAGAAGCACGTGAGTTCAGTAGAACTTCTATGTGATGAAAAATTCAAACTACAGAGCAGTTGCATCCATCTTCTAAGCAACAGAGTAACAGCACGTATCTTGTCCGTATGATCCAGTTCTCCAATCTGATCCCTATTATTTGCCATTAAATAATCTGTACAATCGGTCGTGATAGAAGTCTACTCCTCTCTCATCAGAATAAAAAAAGCGGAAGATCCGATATTTACAATAGATTACTAAACCACTTGTTTCCCGTTTAAATATATACTTGCCCAATCATAATTAAAAATAACACTCACCTACCAAATTATCTACCCACCAAGCTCGCACGTACGCGCACGCACACTCTCACATTCCCACACTTCCACACTTTTTCATGCACATTAATTATCAAAATTTATACACGTATTATGAAAACATCATTCCGTTTTTGTCCGAATCACTTGCTCAAATGTTACATTCCAACCAAATCATTATTAAAATTAGTCAATACCCTCGAGCAAAGTTTGTGTAGGGCCTGTGCAGTAGAAAAGTTGATCTATATATATATATATATATATATATATATATATATATATATATATATATATATATATATATATATATATATATGCGTAGCACCTAGCTGGTTACTAGTTAAAAACCAAACATGACACAAGAAAGCCTTACGATAAGCAAAAGTACTTTATAGTAAGTTGAAAGAAGATACCAAATAAAACAAGCCAAGTGTTACTGAAACCTAAGTGATTTCTTTCAATTTTATGTCTTGAGACAATTAAAAACAAAAATACATATAGATACCTGAAGAAAATAATATGTCACTTAGGTTGAGTAAAAATTAAAATCAAAATTTAAATAAAAACGCGCATACCTAAAAAGTGTATATAAAGTAGAACAGGTCCTATTATGTATAAATTGTTATAATTCTTTTGTGTGTTTTCAGAAAATCTAGCCTAATAAACACTTGTTTTAAATTAATGTAAATAAACGCTTATATTTGACAAACTAAAATAAGTTTTGTCTCAATGAACTAGTATAGTCGTGCGAAAGTTACTTGTTGCCTAAAAAAGTACCTATATTAAACTATTAACTCAATAAGGGAAACTTAAGGTAAAACAAAATTTGACTCAGCCCGTGTCATATAAGCATTTTCTTTTTTGGTGTATGCTAACACATATCCCAGCAGGAGCTTGAACCCACGAACCTGAAAGAGAGAGAGCCGGAATAGTTAAATACAGATGGATGATATATATATATATATATATATATATATATATATATATATATATATATATATATATATATATATATATATATATATATATATATATGTATATAGGCTGTTTCAAAAAACATGCACCATCGCTCGTGGGGCAATTCCTTACTAAAAAATAAGAAAAAAAGTTCCTGTGCACATGGGCCCGGAAACGCATCGTTTCCAATATACAGGGAGTTGAATTTTATTTTATTTTTTATTTTTTTATAAATAATTTCAAAACCACTGGATTGATTTTAATGAAACTTGGAACTTGAAAGCGTATTATGAAAGTGCATATTCTCAAGTGAAAATCTGCTTACAACTGCGTCAGTGGCGTGCGTACGGGGTAGCTGTAAAAATTCATTTGGGAAAAAATATGTGCGCCACTGTCTTTTTTCAATTTTGATACATCAGTTATGAAGCTTATTACATAAGCCACAAAAGCTGCCTCTTGGTATTTTTTCGTTCAGGGTATCCCCTAGGAGATATCATTAATTTTATAAAAAGGGGCAAAATTCCGATTCGTTGGAGTAATGAAAACAGTAATCGTAAAGTGCCATGAAACTATAATTTTTGACAGCTCTCTAAATTCTACAATTTTGAAGTGCTTTGTAAGTCAAAAGAGTTTTCGTGCTATTCTTTAAATTTTGATACGGTGCAGTATTTTCGTTTTTAGTTATTTGTTGATACTGAGCTGCTCATTAATATTATTTCCTCCTCTCAAGATGGTTTTCATTAAGTACACTTCAGCGGATTTGACTGATATGTTGTTAATTTATGGACAAACAATTCAAAATGCTAGACAAGCTGTGCGCGTTTATCAGGAAACTTATCCGCAAAGAAGAATTCCTGACAAAAATATTTTCCCACGTATTGTAAGACATTTGAGAGAAACTGGTTCTTTAAAACCTTTAAAAGCTGACTCTGGACGCAGAAGATACCGCCGAACTGTACGAGTTGAGAAGGCAATATTAAATAGAGTTGAACGTGATCTTAGTACAAGTACGAGAATTATTGCCACCGAACTGGGTAATATTTCGGCATCATCAGTTCAGAGAACTCTGAAGGATCAAAGTTTATATCCCTATTATTTTACACGTGTCCAGGAACTTCTACCTAGAGACTTTCAACCAAAGGTAATGTTTTGTCAGTGGTTCTTAAACAAACTTAGGCACGACCAATATTTTTCTAAACGTGTACTATTTACTGATGAGGCGTCATTTACGCGAAAAGGTATCGTACATTTTCACAATTTACATACATGGGCCGATGAAAACCCACACTCTCTAAGAGTTGCAAATTCGCAGTATCACTTTTCCATCAATATTTGGGCTGCTATTATTGAAAATCACATAATTGGTCCTGTTGTTCTACCGAATCGTCTCGACCATGAATCATATTTAAACTTTTTACAAAATGATTTGCCGTTGTTACTACCGCTTTTTATGAGAAATGGTACAATGTGGTTCCAGCATGATGGTGCGCCCGCACATTTTGCAGCAGTTGTAAGAACATATTTAGCCAACACATACGGTCACCGATGGATTGGTCGTGGAGGTCCGGTGTCATGGCCACCTCGATCTCCGGACCGGAATCCTCTCGATTTTTATTTGTGGGGTCATTTAAAAGAAATAGTGTATAAAACACCAGTAAATACACGAGAAGAATTGTTGGGAAGAATAGAATATGCATTTGACAGCATTAGAGAAAATCAAAATATTTGCAGAAGAGTAAGAAGATCTTTGCGCAGAAGGTTAAATAATTGTAACGACGCTAATGGTGGTCACTTTCAACATTTTCTTTAGCTTTATTATTAAAGTCAATTGAGTAATGTACAAAAAACAAGAGTTTGGAAAAATCATAGTGTCTTTACGATTACTTTTTTCATTTTTTATTTTTATTTTTTATTTATCATTTTTTATCAATGTTTGTAATATTCATTTCAATGTTTATCACCAAAAAGTTTTACGTAGGTTAGTTATTTGCACGTTTATTGCTGTGATGTTTACTGTATGTTTTGTTTTTCATATTCTTATGGTTGCAGTAAACATATATTATTATTATTATTACGCCGAATAATCGGTACTTTGCCCCTTTTTATAAAATTAATCATATCTCCTAGGGGATACCCTGAACGAAAAAATACCAAGAGATGGCTTTTATGGCTTATGTAATAATCTTCATAACTGATGTATCAAAATTGGAAAAAGACAGTGGCGCATATATTTTTTCCCCAAATGAATATTTACAGTTACCCCGTACGCACGCCACTGACGCAGTTGTAAGCAGATTTTCACTTGAAAATATGCACTTTCATAATACACTTTCAAGTTCCAAGTTTCATTAAAATCAATCCAGTGGTTTTGAAATTATTTATAAAAAATGAAAAAAAAAATTAAAATTCAACTCCCTGTATATTGGAAACTATGCCCATGTGCACAGGAACTTTTTTTCTTATTTTTTAGTAAGGAATTGCCCCATGAGCGATGGTGCATGTTTTTTGAAACAGCCTGTATATATATATATATATATATATATATATATATATATATATATATATATATATATATATATATATATATATAATTCGCGTCAGCCGAACGGTTATTAGCGAGATGGTATTATTTACAATATAAAAAGAAAAACCTATCTAGGTTACAACATATATGAGCATGGTAATGTTTCAAGACCTCGTTGTTGTCGTTTTTCAAGTTTTTTCTTGCAAACAGAGTATATCCAGTTTTTGTTCTGGAATTATAGTCTGTAATATCAGTACGTTGTTGTACAATCCATTTATGTTCTATTGGAGAATTTTTTGAAATTCATAATAAAGTTGAGGATGAAATTTCAATTTAATAATTTTGTTGTGAATATCGCTTTCAGTATCAGATGTTAAATCGCCTGAAGTTTGTATCTGAAGACGGTTTATCAGGATTTTCCTTAGATTTGTACTTTTGGCTTTTAACGATCGTTCTTCAATTTGTGGGTATATTTTTGTTAACATGTCGATTAATGCCGTATACTGTATAGTTTTGGATGACGCTAAGTGGATCTGGTGAACCCTTAGTATCCCCAAAAAGATACAGTAGTTGGTCATAGTTTAAGATGAAGGTTGAGCTTTTTTGTATTAAAAAAATTCAAAATTCATTCTAGCGGAGTTATTGCCTTTATTTTTCTTTTCCTTGGGATTGGGCGCTATAGCGATAAGCTTAAAGAAAAGGGAGTTTTTCTCTTCGTTTGGTGTTGGTGGGGTGAAGGTGTCATCTATGTTTCTTTTTTGACTTGTTTGAGGTCGTTCAACTTCCATTTGCTCTTTTTTAGTGACTTTTTTTTTAAATCACTAATGAGGAGATCATGACTTTTGAATTTTGAAAACATTTCTTCAAATGAGCGCTATTTGGGACCCCTGGAACCCAAATCCGAGGTAGGTTTCAGACATTATATGTATTATATATATATATATATATATATATATATATATATATATATATATATATATATATATATATATATATATATATATATATATATATATATATATATATATATATATATATATATATATATATGTTTATATATTTATGTGTCACACCGCTAACTCAAAAAATAATGCGCCGATTTTGATAAAATTTGGTGAGTACCTTCCTTCCGCAAGTGGCTTGGATAAGTTCGTTAGCGGACAAGTTTTTCCCCGAAAATATTGCGTTTTCTTTCGGAAAAAATTTATATCTCCGGAAATAACAAAGTTAAGGTAACCATATTAGGTGCGAGGGTTTATATCATAAAAAGAAAACCATGCACCAAAATTTGAATCTCTACGTTAAAACAAAACAAAGCTATAAGCTTTTAAGTTTTTATTCTTTAAACGTCAAAAAAGTCGCGATTTTAAACGTCAAAATTGACATGTTCTAGATAGAGAACTTACGTGAACGGCTATGCAGCGTAAATGATGTAAGAAGTTAAAAAGCCTTAAGTTTCAGCTACAATCTTCATTGTTCTTTATTTTATTACATTATTTGCAGAAAATTAATTTAAAATAGACCTTTATGTGATGCTTTGGTAGCAGTTTCACTTATTTATTTAATTTTAACGGATCAGATTACCCTTGTTTAGCGTTTTTTTTTTTCAATTGTGCAATGTGGAAGTTTTTTATGGAGGTAAGTAGTTTCTCCTTTCTATGGACTTCTGCAAGGTGAGTTTTTTACAGTTTGCATTTGTAGCTCCGTTATGCTACACCTTGCACAGAACCTCAAATTTACTATAGGTCTCTTAACTGTATTGTGGAGTTGAGATCACAGCATTTCTCCGATGAGTAATGGATAAGGGGGTTCCTCTAAGCATGTTTATGAATTTTTTTTTTCAAGAAACGAACAATATGCTAATCTCATAATTTACCTATAAATGTTATTAATATTAAAAAAATGGAAACAACGCTCGTGCCTCGAATAAAGTTATCTTAGTCATTTTAACTTAAAATGAAATTTCCTTCTCCCGTTTCGCATCCGTTCAACCACATTGGGCACATAAAATATAGAAATCTACTTAAAATTATCATTTATAATTCAAGGAAAATAAATTTGTTCTAGGTATGCAACGAAAAAATTCACACAAAATAGAATAATTTCTAGATTCTAAAACCTAGTGTGACGCTAAAATGAAACAACGTTAAATGAAACGAAAACCATTTCAGGTTAAGGGATGGAAAAATGTTTTAACAGTAAAACAAGCTTTCCTACTCCAAAAAAAAAAAACAAGATTCTTATAAGGCGTAATACAATAATAGTACTTAATAGTCCACGGCAACAGTACATGTCATATTCAACTGACCACTAATTTTGATAAATGTCAGATCTACTGTCAAAGTGACATGTAAATAAGTATTTTGTTTTCTGACATTTGTAATAAAAATGTAGACATGCTCTTCTTCTTACATTCATATTTATTTTTGGACATCACAATTTTACTCATAAGTTGGATAAAATTTTAGTGACTTTTGAATTTTGAAAATATTTCTTCAAATGAGCGCGAACTAGGCCCCATAGAACCCATATCCTGGTTATTTTCAGTTTTTATCTGTTTTCATATATTCAGGGTGACGCATTTCTAGGGTAATGCTCAAAATATCCATTATTATACAAGATATGAGAAAAATGTTTATATGTTAATTCTACGATGTCTGGAGCTGCATCTTATAAAATTATTTTTACATACACAGGTGGCCCATAAGTCGCTGGTGATGCAATTTTTTTCCTAATCGAACACGCCTTATATTATTACAATTTTTGAATTTTCCATCGAAAAATAATGCATGTTTGTAAGAAAATAAATTAGGGACTCAGTAAGTACGTTATGGTAGCGATTTTTCATAACATTTTTCATTCGATAGCTTAATTTACTATTAACCTAAGGTTCGTCGGCCAGGAAACCAGTTTTTTGGACACATTTAAAGTTTATTTTCGGAAGATTTTTGTATATTGTCAAACAATAAAGTTATTTTGATGAAATATGGTACATTGTTTCTCCTATATAGGGTATACTGGTAACCAAATTTGATGCAAGCTTTCGTAAAAAAAAATTCTATTTCCTATTAAAAACATTTTAATGAATTTTTTTTATATAGTGTAACATTTGGTGTAGACAGCCTTAGGTGGTTCCTATTTGTTTTCATTCTGCGTCATTTATTGATCCTTTATTTGGGCTTAGTTTACCCCTTTGAAAACTAGTATTTTTTTAAATCTCTATGTACAGTGAATTTAAAATAGTTTGGGCTCTCTTTGTTATTTATACAAATTCCCTATTGTTAATTGTTTCATTTTCTCTATATCATGTAAAACTTGTATAATATTTACCATTTATGATTGCCTACCCGAGAACCCCAAACTTCTCATCCGTTCACTGTCGCAATACCAATTTGTCGAACTAGGTTGCATCAAAAATCCTTAATTCACCATACCGCTCATATATGAAATTCATTACCGGAAAATACATTCCCAAGCCTGTACAGCATATATTCTTTCAAATACAATGTGCATCGGTACATCTCCTGCCGTTCACAAGACCTATTATATAAAAAAATATTGCTGCAAATTAAATCATAACTTCCAAATAGCTGTTAAAAATCTACAGAAAGACTTAGTCATGAAAGGAATTTTGAGCTCTTGACTTGACTACAAAGAAAATATTTGTATTTCTGTACCCAAAAACTTCTGAAACAATATATTACACTATTTTTAACAGAAAAGTGTTAGTTTTAGTGCATTTTCTTTACAAAAATTCACTAATGAGGAGATCTCGACTTTTGAATTTTAAAAAAATTTCTTCAAATGAGCGCTATTTACGACCCCTGGAACCCAAATCCGAGATCGGTTTCAGACTTTATATGTTTATATATATATATATATAAATATATATATATATATATATATATATATATATATATATATATATATATATATATATATATATATATATATATATATATATATATATATATGTGTGTGTGTGTGTGTGTTTATATATTTATGTGTCACACCTATAACTAATAACATAATGTACCGATTTTGATAAAACTTGGTGAGTACCTTCCTTTCACAAGTGGCTTGGATAATTTCGTTAGCCAGAAAGATCCGCCAAGGTTTTCCCGGAAAATTTTGTGTTTCCTTTCTAAAAAAAATTATATATCCGGAATTTACAAAGTAAGAGTAACCTTAATTTGGTACGCGGGTTTATATCATTATAGGTAAGTCACCTACCAAAATTTAGCTCTGTAGATTGAAGGAAAAAGAAGTTACAGGTATTTAAAGAAAAAGAAATTTGGGTTTTCCTCAAAACGTCAAAGTCGCGATTTAAAACGTCAAAATTGGTAATATTTAGGCAATAAACCTGAAAATAATATGTGCTATGGAAAGAAAATGTCTCAATGAGAATGCTTTACAAAGCCTGAAGTCTTAGTTTCAATCAACATTGTCCTTCATTTTACTAAAATATTCCCATAAAATTTATTTCAAATAGACCCTTTCTCTGATACTTTGGTAGTAGTGTTGGCTATATAGTTTATCGGTTAATGGTATATAATTTTTGTCGAATTTTCGTAAAAAATCTTTAAAGCCCAATATATCCGTTATTATGCAAGATACGAAAAAAATTGTATACATTAATTATAGGGTGTCTTGTGCTACATCTTAAAAAATTATTTCCAAAATTACTGGATGGTCCATAAGTCATTGGTGATTCAAATTGTCTTTTTTAGGGAATTTTCTTAAAAAAACACTAATGAGAAGATGCGTGTTTATATATATATATATATATATATATATATATATATATATATATATATATATATATATATATATATATATATATATATATATATATATATATATATATATATATATATATATATATATATATATATCCGACCGATAACTCAAAAAATTATGGACCGACCTTGATCAAATTTGGTGAATACCTTCCTTTTGCAAGTGGCTGAGATATGTTCTTTAGCCAGGAAATCGGACAAGGTTTTAATGGAAAATTTTGATAAATATTTCCGGAAATAAGTGAGGGCAACCAAGTTTGGTACGCGTATTTGTATTATAGAGAATGAACTATGTAAAAAAATTAAGGTCTCTGAGTTTAGGGGAAAAAAGTGCCGGGCAGCTAAATAAACAAATTTTGGAGTTTTCCTCAAAACGTCAAAATTGGCAATGTTTAGGCAAAGAACGTGAAGCAAATACGGATTGTGAAAAGAAAATGTTGCAATAAGAGTATTCTCCGAACCCTTAAGTTTCAGATTCAACCGTCATTGTCCTCCATTTTACTAAAATGTTTACAGAAAATTAATTTCAAGTAGACCCTTTCTCCCATGCTTTGGCTGTCGGTTTAGTTAAGTTGATGCTTTCGCTGTAGGTTTGGTGAAGTTTGTGGTTTAACGGTATATAATTTTTAGCTAATTTTCGTAGAACAAATTCGTTACTGCATTTTAGCATCTTCTATCGAAATATGATGCATGTTTGTAAGAAAAAAATCTGGACGCAGTAAGTGCGTTTTGGTAGCAAATTTTCACCATATCCTTCAAATTTCAATAACTAAATTTGTGATTAACGTAAATTAAACGTTTTATTTTCGGAAAATTTTTGTATGAACGCAGCTAGCGCGTGTTGGTTGCGAATTTTCATTAAATGTTTTAAATTTCAATAACATGTGTAAATGAGTGTGATATGTGAATGTGTGCTAATGTAAAACGAATGACGAGATGAATAATAGGTGAAATAATATTAGGTAATTAATATTTGTGAGTACATATGTATGTATTCCATAATTTTGTAATATTATTAGGTATTAGAATATAAGGTCCTAATGTCTGTCCTATTGTTTCCCTACTCCATTATGGGTCTCTTTGTTTGTCTTTTAAAGTTGCCTAGTCAGACCCCTAAGGCATGAAGCGTGTGTCCCTGTCTATCCCAATTTATAATAAGAAAAAAAAAACAATTAAGTAAAAATAACTATTACAGGATAAAATTCTGTTACAAAATTCGATAATCACTACTTTATTTTTAGGGGGTATGTAATCCAGTATATATTATGCGTTTATACATGCGGCACAATAACAATTAATGTAAAGCTTAGTGATCTGATCAAGCTATTCTAGTAAAAATACCACTGATGCAACATAACGAGAGGGGAAGAATGTGCGTATGGCAAATAGCCGTAGCCATCTAAACTCGAAGGAAAAAAAAAAAAAAATTTCAATAACTCAATTTGCTATTAACCTAAGGTTCATTGGCTTGGAGACCAGTTTTCTGGGAAACATTTAAAGTTTATTTTTGGAAAATTGTTGTACATTTTCAAATAATTATTTTGATAAAATTTCCACCAGTTGTCTCGGAAACATTTAAAGTTTATTTTCGGAAAATTTTTGTACATTTTCAAATAATTATTTTGATAAAATATAGTACATTGTTCCTACTATATAGGTTATACCGGTAACCAAATTGATGCCTGCTCGCATTGGAGCGATATATTTGTAATTAAAATCATTCTTATGAAAATTCACTTCCATAACGCACTTGCTGCGTCCAGAGTTTTGTTTCATTTGTTTGTAATTGATGCAATTCGGTATTTGGTAGATGTGACTGTTTAGATGGTAGTTGAATTGTGATAACTGTAGCTTGTAACAAAGGTGTGACGCTTGATACAGACGTTGTAATATTTGCATTTGACGTTGATATTGTAGATATATTTCTTGTATTTGTTATAGGTGTGAGGCTGTGGCTACTGTTTTCTGTGAATATGCAATTTTCAGCTAAATTCCCTGTTTATTTGCACCTATATCATGCTAAGGTATCTCTCGATATAAATATTCTGTAGGATGTGTCGTCAGAATTTATGAGAAATGATTCTGGAATAGCTGCTTGTGCCGGGGTGATAAATATTTCCAAGGTAAAAAAGAACAGAACAAGGCTATGCTCCAGACTGAATTTTTATTAGGTAAAAGCCCTACGCGTTTCGGACCATAAATCTGGCCATCATCAGGGGCTTCCTGAAACATTACAAAAGGTGGTTGTGTCAGAAACAAAGTCTCTGGTAGGTCGGCAAGTATCACACGATACCCGCTGTTACAGAATTCTCAACAGTCTTACAAGCAAAGTCTAAAAACACAAACTATAGTCAAAGCTAACATTCTCTATAACAAATTACACTAATAAAATCAAAGCTAAAAGCTAAAAGTTAAGAAGTTAAAAACATCAAATGTCCAAAGCTCAGTCGAGGCACCTCTAAGCAGCAAAAATAGCAATGCAAAGCAGTGAAAGTTACCAAAACAAGCAGAAACCCGTGTAAATTAAGATTTAAAATTGCAATGACACACTACATTGTAAGGTCTCTAAACAACTAAAAAGCTGCAAAGGCAGGCTGCACAACCAGAGCCGAAATTTCAGAGAAAATACTGAGGTAAACCTATGGTACCAAATAAAAGTAAAACAAAATGGCCAAAAACACTTACGTTCTGTTTTTTATTAAACAGGAACTCGACTTTACAAGAAATCTATCATCGTGACCATTTTCATCGACTGTCGCTTTTGTTTCCTTGCACTATATGGGTGAAGGCGGAATTAGAAACATTAAAACCTCAAATTACAGCAATGGACAAACAGCGATACAAATAAAAATTTCGCATTTGAAATGGAGGACGGTTAAAAGCCGAATATCTGAATAGAACAGGAGGGGACGAACAAATGCGCTACGACTTTTAGCTAAAAGTGACAAGTGACTGACAAGTGACAGACGAAATGACACCTGACATTTAACTCAGCCGTGCCGAGCAGCACAGAACACATAACATTTCAGGGCTCCTTGCTCCACAGAATACTTAGGTTTGTCACTGTAGATGGCACTAGTCAAGTATATTTCTATAAATTGGTGGAAAGTTAATTTCACTAGTATTAGAAGCATTTATAACAGTGTTGTTGGGGTTGTAGGTGTATCTGTAGATTTCCATCTCTTCAAGGACGAACTGTTCAGTACCAAATGTGGATGGGTGAAGGATTTTAACATTGTTTTCCCTGTCAAAGACTTGACCAGTCTCTCTGAGGTGGCAACCAAAAGCTAAAGTGACATTATCAGCATTGTTTCTGCTCCTGAGATATTCTGAAATTCTGGTGTTCAGGGCTCTCCCAGTTCTGCCAATGTAGACAGTGTTGCAATCAGGGTCTCCACAGCTAAGGCAATAAACTCCTGGCCTCTTCAAGAGGGGGGTGTCGTCTTTATTGTGAACTTACATCTTGTTCAGGGTGTTCTTAGACTTGTAAGCAAATTTTAGATTTTCTCTCTTCAAGATTTTTGTGATGGCATTGGTAATGGGTCCACAATATGTCAACGGAAAATAGCAAGTGTTGTCAGCCCGAGATGCTGGAATGACTGAGCTGTCTTCTCTTAGAATTTGGCGACTTTTCTTCCTGATCAGATATCGACAGTGCTGATAGGATAATCGTTGTTAGTGGCTAGTTGTTTGATAATATTTAGCTCATTATCAAACTTTATCTGTGACATAGGGATTCTAAAAATTCTGTCTATCAAAAACCTCAAGGACGCCAGTTTATGAGAAACGTGATGACATGATTTGAATGGAATTAAATGGTCTGTTTGGGTTGGTTTTCTGTTAATTTCGAATTCAATATTGTTGATTGTTCCAGTCAATTTTAGGTCCAAAAAGCTAATGGAACTATTTTCTTCCAACTCCATAGTAAAGTTTATGTTGACATGTAAGCTGTTTAGCCAAGTCAAGAAATGATGTAGCTGCTCTGTGGGGCCCGACCAGACAACAAGTATGTCATATACGTAACGTGTCCAGGATGAGATAAAGTCTTTAAACGGATTATAATCCTTGAAAATAAGATCCTTTTCGAAAAAGGTCATGAAGACCTCTGCACAGAGGGGGGACAAAGGGTTACCCATGGGAAGGCGATCATTCTGTATGAATATTTGATTACTGAAGGAGAAGAAGTTCTGTTCGAGACAAACCTTGACCAAAGCATTCAAGGCCCTCTGTAAATCTATACCAAGTGAAGAAGATGCAATCAGATTTCTGAGTATGAGTGGTGTCTGTTTTACCGGAACACTGGTGAAAAGATTGGAAACGTCGAACGAAACCAACACCGAAGTGTCATTTATTGGGACATCTCTAAATCTGTCGACTAGAACAACTGAGTTCTTAATGGAAAATGGGGAGGTAACATTTGCATGCGAAGTTAAAAATGTTGCCAGGAAGCTTGACAACATCTGCGTTAGACAACCTACGAAGGAGACAACAGGGCGGATCGGACATCCATCCTTATGAATTTTGGGGAGCCCATAAATGCGAGGTAAGAAGTGGTTCATGGGGTAAAGAGACTTATAATTCCCAGTTAAGAGGGGTACAAATCGATCGAAGACTTTCTTAAACTTCAATGTGAAAGAGGGGAGTGGATTGAAATTAACTGTAAGGATACCATTTTCTCTCATGAATGTGAGGACCTTCGAAACATAATCCTGTCTGTCTAAAACAACCAAACAGTGTCCCTTATCAGCCTTTGAAAGGAAAACATCATTTTCTCTAATAATACTCTTGAGAGATTTAACAATTGAACTGTATGGAAGAAGGCCATTAGAAGGTACCTTGAATTTGGCAATGATATTGTGTGCTAGACCACGCAGCATATCCGAGTCGTCGACCCTGAATCTTCCCAGGAAAACCTCTAAATCCGTAATAGTGTCGAACACGAAAGACTTGACTCTTGGGTGGATGGCAAATTTAAGACCTTGTCTCAACAAAATAATGTGGGACTGATCGAATTGATTGTAAGATGAAATATTTTTTAATCTCTCATGGAATACATGATTACTATATTTTAAATTAACCGAATGTGGAGGGCCATCATTTAGACGCTGCAAATGAATGATTTTTCTGTTGAGAGAACGTTTTTTATAAAATTGAAAGGACAGTAAGTGTTCATAATTGAGTCTCATGAAAGTATCAAGCTCTACATTGCACAACCTACCTGTCAGTGCGTCGTGCACAATTTTCAGCTTCAAGTCCGTCTCATCCTTCCTTGAGTATGCTGCCCTCAGTGCTGACCTTTTGAACCTTTGAATCAGTGTAACCAAACTGGTTGGAATGGACTTATTGACGATGTTCTGGATGAACTTGGGGCACAAGTCTTTCTTGATGCAGGTTGTTAGGAACCAAATTCTCAGTGACAGTGCGAGTGAAGACTTTGAAAGTTTCTTATAAGTTTTTGTGACTATTGGCAGCCTAGCCGAAGAGATGTAAATTTTTTTTGCCTTCTGATACTAAATATGTGACTAAATTGAGGTAGTGATGAATTAATTTTCAGAAATGTCATTGTTGAGCGCAACTTCAGTACCATGTCTTCTAATTCTTTAATAAGGATTTCGCCGGGGATAGTAGGACACACATTTGACAATACAAGTCTCTCTGGTGGTGTGGCATATCGACGAGCTTGAATTATTTCATTATTTACTTTGATTTTACCATCATGCTCGTTCATAAATTTTTCTACAAGTTTTTGTGACGTAAGATACACTCATGTTCTATTTCCTGAAAGTTTGGATGCAAATATTATATTTGTTGGTTGTATTATGTTTGCCAATGGTATGAGATAATCTTCTAATCTTGCTTCGTCTATTGCGGAAAATATAATTGCTTGATTTTTCGATGGATATTTTTGTTGTGTTAGTATCGTAGGATATGTATTGTTTGTAGAGGTTTCCATTTGGGAGCTCCTGAAGTCAGAAGCCCCAGAAGAAGATTCAGACACCTTAATAAATTTCAGGTACAACCCTGTCTATCTCGGACCATACCGTAAAGGTAAACAGGTAAAATGATAACGTTCTCAAAGATAAGACGTCTGTTAATTGATGCAGTATAATATTTTAACTAACATATCTATATAACCGCATGGAATTGTATTTTACTCACACTGTACTGTAAACCGAACACACCAGTGGATCAATTAGGCACCATATTTTAAATTATAACTCTGTAATTCCGATACGATTGATTACTTATTAACTGTTAACTTAAAACACACAGTTCTGTACAAAATACCGGAGCGCCCTGTAACCTATTTGTAAACACATTATATTTATCACACATACAAATATAAAAGATACATATTAAATAAAATCGAATAAAAAACACCCACAATATATACACTATAAAATATCCCCTAAACGTGGGGCTAGTAACAAAACATCTTTCCTTTATATACTCTAAACGACACTCTAACGTTGGTGGTAATGACGAATTTGAAGAAATTTATTAAACAGCTTTCTTATGAAAATGGCTTGTAGTTCTCGTAGCCACGAGAACCAGGCCAGTTTTTCCAGGAAATTTTGGCTTTTCTTTCAGAAAATTTTTGTGTCTCTAAAAAGAACACCGATATGGCAATTAAATTTAACATGTGGGTTAACATTGTAAAACATATAGCATATTATAATAAAACTTGAATCTTTACATTGAAAGGAAATAAGTTACAGTCGTGAAATAAAATAAAAGCATTTTCGTGATATGAAATATTTTTATAAAAATTCACTACGATAACGCATTGAGTTCAGACCTTTTTTTTTCCTACAGGCATGCATTAGAGTTCTATGGCTACTGCAAAAATGTATATGTGTTTTATTAAAAAATATGTTTGTATCACCACTGACTTATGGGCCAGCCTGTGGTTCTCAAGATAATTTTATAAAATGCAGGTGAGGTCGCCCATTAAAACTAACGTATACAGGGTGGTGCATTGAAAACGAAACAGACCGATTTGCGTCCAGAGAATTTTTTTAAGAAACGCTGAAACACGCCAATTTTAATATCGAGGGGGGCATATTTTGACATAAAACTCAACTTTGTCACATCAACCCGTTAATATGGAACATGAGTCGAGTATTACATCATTTGAAACCTCTTTCTTTTCGGATTTCAGCTAATTTTTTTGCAAGTTTCATCAACTCGTTTAAAAATTATTCACAGAGTTGCAAGAACGTATTTCATTCATTGTGATAATAAATGCACTAATTAGTCAATTTTTCGTTAAAAAAAATTAAAAACAAAACCAAACGTTCAAAAACGTCTATTCAGTTAAGCAAGTGTTTAAATTGTTGACCACCAGCTTCCATACAAGTACAAATTTTGTTCAAAACTATCTCTGACATTCTGGAGCATTTGTGGAGTTATTAGACAAGATTCTTGGACAATGCGTCGTCGTAATTCTTCCAGAGATTCCGGTTCCGTTGCGTAAATTCTACTCTTTTAATGGCCCCATAGAAAGAACTCTAAAGGAGTTAAATTCGGTGATCTATGGGGCCACTCAATAGCACCTCTACGCCCAATCCATTGCTCTAGAAACTCTCTGTTCAAAAACTCAAGTTTTGAAAAATGCGGAAGAGTTGTTGCAACATAAATTGATTTTCTTGATAGCCATAATCATTTTTAACAATGTCAATTAGTAGAGGGTAAACGATATATTCTAGTAACTTCAAATACGTTTCGCCACTCAAATTGCCATCAGGAGAAATTGGTCCGATTAAACGGTCTCAAAAAATGCAAGTCCAGACATTCAATTTCTGTGAAGTTTGAGTGTGATTTCTTGGATTATTATCTGCCCAATAACGACAATTTTGACGATTGACTGTAGAGTTTAACAAAAACGTACACTCGTCTGAAAAACAGATATTGAACAGAAAGTTCCCGTTATCAGCTATTCGTGCAGTTATAACTTCACAAAACTCCAACCGCCGATCAAAATCAGCTTTATTCAGTTGTACAAGATTAATTTTATACGGGTGAAATTTATGATGCTTCAATATTCGCTGAATAGTTCTTCTTTTGATGTTTGAAACAGTGGCCAATTTTCTTGTGCTCAAAGTTGGGTCTGCAGCAATTTGTCCTAAAACTTCAATCTCAGTAGTCTCATTTCTAACCGAAAATTCACGTTCAGGATCCCGTTTTTTGTTGGCCACTGAACCACATTGTTAAAACTTTGCATAACTCCAAAATGTATTTTCTGTTAACATGTCTGTTCAGATGTCGTTCATTAAACAAATTTGGGGTACGGTTGGCACAGTCATCGTTTTTGAAAAAAAAAAGAGTAATTATTTCAACTCTTTCTTCTACAGAATACACCATTGTGCAATTAATTTTCGGTAGTGCTATCAAGTATCAAACCGACCGATAAACTGAAATA
Source organism: Tillus elongatus (assembly GCA_964006375.1). Taxonomy (NCBI): domain Eukaryota; kingdom Metazoa; phylum Arthropoda; class Insecta; order Coleoptera; family Cleridae; genus Tillus; species Tillus elongatus. Next base: position 112,169,786 of record OZ023262.1, on the reverse strand, counting down.
ATAAGCCGCATTTCTCTCATTCCGATAAGAAAGGTTCTGATAGTCAATTATTGGTATACAAACCAACAAAACATTGACTATCATCTCATTTCTTATTGGAATGAGTGAAATTGCATCTTCAACTGTGAATAATTTTTAAACAAGTGGATAAAACTTTAAAAAAAGGTAGTGTGCCGAATTCAAAAAAGAAAGAGCTTTCAAATTATGTAACACTCGACCCATGCTCCCTATATAAAATATAAGGGTTGCTATCACCACACTTAAGGGGTTGATGTGACAAAGTGGAGTTTTATGTCAACATGTCCCCACAATATTAAAATTGACGTGTTTCAACGTTTCTTAAAAAAATTTTCTCTGGACGAAAATCGTTCTGTTTCGTTTTCAATGCGCCACCCTAGTTTTTTCTCGCATTTTGTATAATAACAAATCTTTACCGTAGAAATGCTCCACCCTGTATGTTTTAATTAAAAATTATTAAAACCCCAAGTATAACTTATGCTTGCGAGGTGCACCTTTAAACTAATGGTTCGCAAGGAATATATCATTAAATTTTCGTTTCGGCAAATAAGCCTGCATTTCTGATTTAATCTCCATGTTGCAAAGAACTTGATTACGCGCCCTTCTTCCTTGCGCCATCTGTAATATTCATTATCCAGTTCTTAGTAGCAAAAAAAAGATGGATGAGCGAACTCACACTTTAAATGTATGGAATAATCTGAAAATCTCAAGTTCTCGCCTGTGTAAAGCGGCACTGCTGGAAGTTTCTATTCAACACTTCAGTTTTGTTATTGAAATTCCATCAAATCCCCTTAATTATGATCCATGGATCCTTTACCGCCATATTGCCAAGAATGGGGCGGAGGCTAGTAGCTTACTAATCTGTATTTAAATTGTTTACAGTCTGCCATTTCTCACAACTGAGATTTGTGTGTAATGGTTCGTTAAATTTAACCACACACATTTATTAGCTTCGCTTTTCCTTTGAAACGAGAACATCCTTCCTCGCACAGTTGCCATTCAAGGAATCCCAGATGTAATCTTTCGGAAAATTTCTGTTCATAATAATTCCTACTATTATACGGGTCAGATTTCTTCACAACAGCATATCTTCCATTTTAAGTTAAAAATGACGAGGTCTTGAAATCTTGCTCCATTTACCCTGAGTTCCAAAGACATTTATATTAATAAAATTTTGTTTGCTTTGTTAATGTTTCCTTTAAAATAGCAAAGCTGGACGCAGTACGTTTGGTATGATATCGAATTTTCATTAAAATTTTCCACCACCTGGAGAATCGAGAAAAAGTAGACCTGTTGCTTTTATTAGCGCATTTTTCGTAAAACAAAATATTCACTAATTAGGAGGTCTGTATATATATATATATATATATATATATATATATATATATATATATATATATATATATATATATATATATATATATATATATATATATCACCGATAACTCAAAAAATGGGCCTATTTTAATAAACTTTGGGTTTCCTTTCGGAAAACTTTTGTATCTCTAAAAATAACAGAGCTATGGCAACCAGATTTAGCAACAGTGGCCAATTTTCTCGTGCTCAAAGTTGGGTCTGCAGAAATTTGTCCTAAAACTTCAATCTCAGTAGTCTCATTTCTAACCGAAAATTCACGTTCGGGATCCCGTTTTTGGTTGGCTACTGAACCACCTTGTTAAAACTCAAACATAAATGGGCCTATTTTAATGAACTTTGGGTTTCCTTTCGGAAAACTTTTGTATCTCTAAAAATAACAGAGCTATGGCAACCAAATTTAGCAACTACGTTTACACTATTAAACCTACCCTACGTCCCGAAACTAAGGTCTTTAGGTTAAGAGTAAAAAAAGTTATAGGCATTTAAGAAGAAAAAAAAATGGGTGCGACTGCTGATCAGAGGAAAGTACAAGAACAACACATTTTGTGTGATTAACAAAACCAATTGAATATTACGTAAAATGGTTAAGTTTTCTTGACGCAAAAAGGTCAAGAAGTAGCGGAAAAAATATTTTCTTAATTTTATAATTTTTCTATTTAGAACGTCAAAGTCGCGTTTTGAAACGTCAAAATTTCAATTTTCAGACAACAATATTGAAACAAATACGGATTATGTAAAATGAATGTCTTAATAAGTGTGTTTTACAAAGCCTTAAGTTTCAGCTTCAGACATCACTGCCTTCATTTTACTAAAATATTTTCGGTAAATCCATTTCAAATAGACCCTTTATGATGCTTTGACAGTAGTTTCAGCATTATATTTTATAGGTTAATAGTCTATATTTTAGCAAAGTTTTGTAGAAAAAAATAATTTTTGAAAACACCGTGACTTAAATGAATTTTAAAAAGATTTGTTCAAATGAGCGCGAACTAGAGCCCATAAACCCATATATGGGGTCAGTTTCACTTTTTGTCTGTTTAAATTTATACAGGATGGCACATTTCTACGGTAAAGCTCAACATATCCGTTATTATACAATATATGAGAAAAATTATATACGTTAGTTATAGGGTTTCTCAAGCTGCAGTTCATAAATACATTTTCACGACCACAGCGTGGCCCATAAGCTGTTGGTGATACACACTTTCTTTTTCATTTGAACACTTCTTATGTTATTGCATTTTTTTATTTTACATCAAATTATAATGCATCTTTGTAAAGAAAAAAAATGATATCGTTCATAGTTTTTGAGTCATATCAATTGTTTTGCAACTTTTCATGTTTTAGGCGCATATTACAAACACATACTACAAATTTTGATACTGAGTTTTTACCAATAGATAGCGGAGTCCCATGGGAATGACGCATTCAGAGAGGTTTTTGTTTGTATTATTCGTCGAAAAAATCGGGCTGCCGTATACAGACACTCTTAAATGGTGTCTGAATTTGAAAAGTTTGATTTCTTGTAAGATTTTTGTGATACGTTGGTAGTTAATAATAAATGTTTAGTAGGTGATTCTAAAAAAAAAGGTTTTCGAATTTTTGTGAACAGTTTTATTTAGTGAAGGCAATTTCTGTAAAAACGGTTAATTTTTGTAAAAAGAATTTTGCAAATTTTTATGAATTTTTCAACAATTTTGCTCCTAAAGCTGTTTGTGAATAATTATATCTTGGAGGTGTGTAAATAGCTTGAAGAAGTTCGTTGGCCAGGAAAATCGGACCAGTCTTTTCTGGAACTTTTTTTTCTCCCGAGATAGCCTGTGAAAAGAGCTTTCCAACGATGTACAACATGCTTGAGAAAACTTGTAACTGCACTGAAAACTTTGAGAAAAACCGTTTTGAGACAATACTAGAAAACAAATGACAAAAAAAAGTGTTCAAAAAGCAGTAGGCCATGGAGTCTAACAACAGACTTCTACTTTAACATCATTTTCTGTAATGATTCGCGATAAAAAAAATATTGTGATACAATTTACAATACTTAATTGGGTAATAATGCTATGTAATATTATGTGAAACAGTTTAATAGCGGCCCGGCAATAACAAATAGAAACTTAAACTTCACAAAACAACACAATTAGAAACTGAACTCAACAAATAATAAAATGGATGCTTAAAATCACACATAATAGAAAATTGTTCAATATGGCAACCGTTTTGTTTAATGCACTTTATACACATTTTTCAAACATGCCTGCAAACTCTGGTGAGGGTGTTTTGGTTAATATGATTTATAGCTTCCCTGATTCTGTTTCGTAATTCATTGATATTTTGTGGTGGATCCAATTTTTACACACCATTCTTCAGAGTAACTCAAAAATAAAAATCCATGGATGTCAGGACTTTGAGCACACCAATGAACCGGCCCATTGTTACAAATGACACGATTATTAAAATTTTGGTACAAAATTTCTTTGACGATCCTAGCATTGTGAGCTGGACAACCGTCTTGTTGGTACCAAATCTCGTCTAAATTATCATGAACTCTTCTGAATGGTGGTAAGATATCATTTATCAGTAGATTAAGATACCTTCCCCCAGTTAAATGATTTTCAAGAAAGAACGGAACAACAAAGATGGTACCTGAATTTTTTTTTAAATCAAATGTCTAACCTACAGACAAAAATAACAGTTTTTTACCTAATAAGCCGCACCAAATATTAATACCAATTTTTTCTTGCATCCATCTTTATCCCTTTAGATGTTGTTGTTGCCTCTTTCCTCCTTGTAGATACCCACGGTACGATAGTATTATTTAGGCTGTAAGCCCTCGTGGTGTGTTGTTGAACTATAATGTACCAAAATCTAGGTCTATCTTGAAAGACAACAAAGGTATAGGCATTTAAAGAAACAAAAATTGGAGGTTTCCTAAAAATTTCAAATTTTGGTACAAAAATTATTTGACGACCGCCTTGTTGGTACCAAATCTCGTCTAAATTATCATGAAATCTTCTAATTGTTGGTAAAATATCATTTCTCAATAGATTAAGATACCTTTCCCCAGTTAAATTATTTCCAAAAAGGAAGGGAACAACAATGAAGTTACTTGAATTTTTTTTAAATCAACTGTCTAATCTACAAACAAAAATAACAGTTTTTTTACCTAATAAGCTGCACCAAACATTAATACCATTTTTTTCTTGCATTCATCTTTCTCCCTTTAGATGTTGTTGTTGCCTCTTTCCTCCTTGTCGACACCCACGGTACGATAGTATTTAGGCTGTAAGCCCTCGTGGTGTCTTGTTGAAATTAAAAAAAAAAGATGGGGACTTCCATTTGCCCAATAGTGGCTATTATGGCGATAATATACACCACAATTTGTAACTCTGGATTCATCAGTCCATATTATTTTCAAATAAAAATTCTCATTTTGTTCACATTGTCCTTGATACCATATAGAATTGAAGTCGCTTAGGGTAATCGTCAACATTGAAGCCTTGTACAATTGTAGGTTTGTATGGATGGTAATGATTTTGGTTTAATACACGGTGTACAGTACTTTTTGGAACGTCAATTTGTTCACCATAAAACAGAACGGATTGTCGAGGGTTTTTGTTTGACACCTGTAAGACGGCATTATTTATTTATCCATTTCTAGGCATTGGTAGTTTCTTTTCGGGAAGCTACCGTCGTTCAATAGATTGGTCACTATCATGCGAAATATTTTGGTGTTTGGTTGTCGTAGTTGTTTTGATATGAATTTGCAGCTGCCTCAGTATTTCGGTTAGAACGAATATAAAATTCTAACATGTCAAAATATTCTTCATTACTAAACATATAATAATATTTAAAATAAACTGGAAACAAACCATTTAGTACACCTCAAATTGTTCAGATAATTAAGTATTACAGTATTCTTAATTGTCGCGATAGTGTTATATCCATACAAACTTTTCTTTTGTTGTTTTTCAGTTGACTTACGTTTAAAAATCAAACAACTTTCAAAGGCGTCTGCGTAAATCATTAACCTGCTTTTTATTGAGTTCTGTTAGCAAATTTAGTTATTTACTAGGTTTACCTATTTAATTAAATTATAACAATTTATAGGATAATGTAATGCAAAATATAATTTGTAATAATGGGCCGATTTATTGGTGTGCTCAAAGTTCCTTTTTTTTTGGTCGTGAATCATTATGGAAAATTATGTAAAAAGTAGAAGTCTATTGTTAGACTCCATGGACTAATGCTTTTTGAACACTTGTTTTTTGCCATTTGTTTTCTAGTATTGGATTTCATAGCCGACTTTCCTCAAAACGGTTTTTCACAAAATTATCAGTGCAATGACATGATTTCCCTAAGCATGTTGTACATCAATGGAAAGCTCTTTTCACAGGCTATTACATGAGCAAAAAATCGAATATGGCTGCAATAATAATGTAGCTCAAAAACAAATGACAATCCCAAGTTAAGAATAGCATAAAAATACTACTCTGTAAAAAGTGTCCTAATAATGTGCAAGTCTTAGACATGTCAGATCAACGCCTACTTAGATATTAAAAAAAAATCGAGAAATTTTATTTTTTTCCAAATAACTCGAAACCGAAAAGGGGCAGGGCAAAATGCGGGTCATGCTTGGAACGGGCATGAAATTCTACAAAGCATTGCTAATTTAACCGTCTCCCTGTATCTAATAATAACGGAGATAGCAAAACATTTATATCCAGTTTGGGACATACTTTATAGGTTATATCAGTGACCAAATTTTATGCCTTTTATTAAGAAAAGATATATTTGTCATTAAAAACCATTTTATGGCAATTCACTACCATAACGCACTAGCTGTGTCCAAACTTTTTATTGTTTAAATCATTGTTTAGACACAAAAAGAACCAATCGACTAGCAATTTTTTTTATTGGAAAATATTTTTACAAAAATATTCTAAATCGGTTCGGATTGCTTTTTGGTAAAATCGCTCTAGGGGGTAGGAGATGAATGGGGGATGATTTGGTGAAGATTGACATTTTTCATTAAAACTTGAGTAATATAACGGTTTAGAGTTTATTTATTAGAAAACTTTCAATTTCATCACACATCTGGAATCATGTGCTGAAACAAAATTAGAAATTGAATCCATGGGGGGTGGAATATTGGTGACAGAAATTTCGATTTTTTTTTAAACCGTGTAAAAGGTCCCTAAACATATAAAAAACTTAATTTTGGAATGATAATTTTTTAATCCGTCGGTCTGTCGGTCGGGCTGTCGGCCCGTATGTCTGTCTGTTAGTAGGCGCCATAACTTTTGAACGAATTAGATATCATCTTCAAGTTTGATATCCAGTTAGCACCCGACAAGGGAAGGCTTCGAATTGTTTTGGATAATATTGCTATAGAGGGTAAAGGAAGAATGAGAGGTAATTTAGTGAAAATTGAATTTTTTTGTTAAAATGCGAGTAATATAACGTTTCAGAAGTATACGAATGAATACGAATATTTTCTTTATGGTCAAGTCATGGATCCTAAATTCATTTCATGAGAATTTCTTTCTGATGAGAGTGAAATATCACGGCTATGTGGAAGTTATGATTCAATTTACAGCACTATTTTTTGGTGTTTGCTAGAATATCCAAGCAACACATACTACTTGTGTGCGTGTTTTTGTTTCTTTTACGTCGGCCTATTTCCGCGACTATGGCCAATCACCGACGCCAGGGAGCAGTTTCACCCCACTATCCTGGAAACTTAGCTGAACACATGCCTTTCTGTAAAAAGGGTAGGGACCTTTAACGTGCCGAACATCGCATGGACACGGTACCTACGGCTTTACGTCCTCTTCGAAGGGCGGAACGTGCAGACATTTAACTTGCTCAAATACAATTCCAGAACCTCGGTTGATGTTAATTTTACAGTTTATACTGAAAAAGTGAAAGGAGTACTGTGGGATAGAACCCAGTACCCTTCGGTTCACATACTACTTAGAATTGCCAATAACGCCTGGACGCAGCAAGTACGTTATAGCAGTGAATTTTCATAAAAATGTTTTCCATGGTACACATGTGTTTTTTAAAGAAAGCAGGCATCAAATTTGCTTACCAGTATAACCTTTATAGGCCAAACAATGTACCATATTTAATCAAACTAACTCTATTGTTTGAAAATGTACAAAAACTTTCCCCAAATAAAATTAAAATGTTCCAGAATAAACTGGTTTGCCGGCTAACGAACCTTACGTGTCAATAGCAAATTGAGCTATTGAAATTCGAAGCACGTAATGAAAATTCGCTACCAAAACGCACTTTCTGCGTTCATAATTACTTTTTTACAAACTTGCATTATATTTCGAGGGAAAATGCAAAAATTCAATTATATAAGGCGTAATCGATTAAAATAAAGAAAGAAAAATTGCCCTGTGATTGTAGAAATTGTCTTTTAAGATGTAGCTCAAGGCACCCTATACGCAACATATACATTTTGTTTATATTTTGTATAATAACGGATGTATTGAGCTTTATTTATTTTTTACGAAAATTCACTAAAAATTGTATACCATTGAACGATAAACTCTATAGCTAAAACTACTTCCAAAGCATCAGAGAAAGGGTATATTTGAAATGAATTTTCTGGAAACGTTTTAGCAAAAAGAAGGACAATGACGGTTGAAGCTGATACTTCAGGATTTGCAAAACACTCTTTTTGCAGTGTTTTCTCTACAGAACACGTATTAGCTTCAGGTTTTGCCTAAATGTTGCCAATTTTGACGCTTCAAATTGAGACTTTGACATTTTGAGGAAAATCGCAAGTTTTTTTCTTTAAATGCCTATAACTTTTTTGTTGTCTTTCAACTTACAGATCATATTTTGGTACTTAAGTTACTTTTAATGATGTAAATCCGCGCACCAAATTTGGTGGCCCCTACTTTGTTATTTCCGGACATATAAAGTTTTACAAAGGAAAACGCAAAATTTATCGCGAAAAACTGGACCGATTTTCTTGGGTAACGAACTTATCCAAGGCATTTAGAAAAGGAAACCAGACAGAGGGCCTAGTTAACGCTCATTTGAATTTTTTTAATTCAAAAATGATTTTTGTTAAAGAAAATTCACTAAAAAGCTCACATATATTAAGATCAAAAGCAAAGTTCACATAAGTGTAAGCTGCTATAATACGGGTTCAACAAAATTCATCACTATGAGAAAATGTGATAAATAAGAGAATGCACCATAAATCAAACGTGAAAAATTACACCGCTGACATTAATGGACGCTTTCAGATAAGAGATCCAACGTCAACTCAAATCGGCGACGTTTAGATGGAGATATGGGCCATATTATCTTGCTACATGTCCCTTATCGTAACTTATTTAAATTCAGTACAGCCTCACTGTTGTCCAAAATATAGGTATCATTAATTAAAAAAGAGTTCGTGCGTGTTCCTATTTAAAAAATCACTATTTTTAAACGTATGTATTTCGCTTTTGCCGTAATATTGTGCCACCATCTTAAGTACTTTTTAATAGGGAGGTCAAGTGAGGTATAACAATTTTTAAATTTTAAAAGGTTCAAATAGATTAGATATAAAAAAGTGAACAAGTAATACAAATTCAAAGCTGGCGCCATAAAAAGAACTCTGATTGACTCACGTGGAAAATGTATTTAAAATTAACTCATGGATAAACAGGAGAGCACTTTTAACTAATATTCTAATTGACTCACGTGATTGGCACACTTAAAAGAACTAATTGTTGATTGGCCACAAATTAAAATGCAGTTGGCCGATGTGACGAGACATCCGTAAACAGAAGAACAAAAAGGTTGTTGTGAATAAGGCTGACAAGAAAGCGTCACCTTACAACCAGCGTTGCTGTAAAATTGTACTAAATAGTCAACATTTTCTGAAAACAAAGCCAAAAAAGTCTTCTGAACTGTGGTAAATATCAAGACGTAACTCTGTAATTACCTTTAAAGGCGGCGCAACTGTCAATTTGAAGGAAACCAAGTGAAACACTGATGCTAAGAGGACGCCGAATTAGCTAGAAAAAAGGAATTTGTTGTTCTAAATAGGCTGTGCAAACTATAAAAAGTAGTGATTGAATGAACCTAAGAGAACTGATAAACAACCGTCTGAATGACATATTAAAATGAATAGAATGTCAAATTATACAGAAATTAGTAGTTCATAATATAATTCGGAGTAGAACAAGGTGCCAATTTCATCATACATAAACAGATGGCATTGCAATGTCGATTCCAGATTCATGAAAATATTACTTGTATAAATTTTGAAGATATTCTCTTGTAAAAGTGCGAATTTAAAGCAAAAGTAATATATAAGGTAAATGGACAATATTTATAAGCCTCTAGAAGGATCCTTTAAGTTAAAATTCATGTTAAAAAGTGAAAAAATTGTTGTTAAAAGGAATTTTGTTTGTAGTACATTTATACTCTCTCTCTCTCTCTTTCTCTCTTTATATATATATATATATATATATATATATATATATATATATATATATATATATATATATATATATATATATATATATAAATTATCTTCGTAGGTACACAGCTATTTTGATGAAATTTGGTGGAAATGTTGCCTTGGGAAAGACCCTAGTACATACAAAGATTCAACTTTCTCGGTTTATAGAAAATTGAGTTATACAGATTTGAAGCATTTAATGAAAATTCGCTACCATAACGCACTTGCTCCGTCCCGAACTTTTTGTTATTGCGTCTTCTCTGACTTAGTGGCACTGAAATTTTACTTCACTAAGTACCTATGACTTTTTTTTGGTTTTAACTGAAAAATTTACATTTTGGGGCTTAGTTTGGCTGTTATAATGTGAACCTGCGTACCAAATTTCGTTGCCCCTTACCCTTACCTTAAGAGCTAGCCAAAAAACTTTAAACAAAATTTTCTTGTCATTATCTAAGCTATGTCGAGAAAATATACTCAGCTTGGTGTAATTTCCGGTTACACGAGAAGTAGCTATTGACTTTCGAATATATAGTTATACTTTTTATTACAGTCTTTCATAAAAATATAAAAAAGCCTGGACGCAGCAAGTGCGTTATGGTAGTGAATTTTCATAGAAATGATCTGGCACGAAATATTTTATTAAAACTTTTTTTCTTGTAACATAGAAATATAAATTTTGGTGTATAGTTCACTTTTGGTATCGTAAACCTATCTACCAAATTTGGTTATCATAGCCTTTTAGTGAATTTTCTTTAAAAAAAATTCACTAATGAGGAGATCCCGATTTTTTAATTTTGAAAAACTTTCTTCAAATGAGCGCTAATTAGGACCCCTAGACACATATCCGGGGCCAGTTTCGATTTTTATATGTTTATATATATATATATATATATATATATATATATATATATATATATATATATATATATATATATATATGTATGTATGTATCATCCCGATAGCTGAAAAAATAATGGGCCAATTTTGATCAAATTTGGTGAATACCTTCCTTCTGGAAGCTTTTCCCCAAAAATGGTGTATTTTCTTTCGAAAAAAAATTATATTTCCGGAAATAACAAAGTAAGCGCAACCAAATTTGGTACACGGGTTTAAAAAATTATAGGTAAACTACCTACTAAAATTTAGCTCTGTAGGTCAAAAGAAAAAAAGATATAGGCATTTAAGGGAAAGTAAACAGGGGTTTTCTTCAAAACGTCAAAGTCGCGATTTAAAACGTCAAAATTTGCAACATTTAGGCAAATAACTTGAATCTAATACGAGCCATGGAAAGAAAATGTCTAAAGAATAATGTTTTACAAACCCAGGAGTCTTAATTTCAACCGTTATTGTCCTTTATTTTGCTAAAATAGTACCAGAAAATTTATTTCAAATAGACCTTTCTCTGATACTTGGCTGTAGCCTTAGTCATAGACTTTAAGCGTCATTTTACTAAAATATTTCCAGAAAATTCATTTAAAATAGACCCTTTCTCTGATGTTTTGGCAGTAGTCTTTGCTATAGAGTTTATCGTTTAATGCTATATAATTTTTGTCGAATTTTCGTAAAAAATCAATAAAGCTTTAAATATCCGTTATTATACAAGATATGAAAAAAATGTATACATTAAGAATAGGGTATCTTGAGCTACATCTTAAAAAATTATTATACTACAGACACAGGCTGGCCCATAAGTCGTTGGTGATACAAACTTTCTTTTTTTTTTAGTCGAACACGCCTTATGTTATTGCATTTTTGCATTTTCGATCGAAATATAATGCACGTTTGTAGCAAAAGAAATTCCGGACGCAGCAAGTGCAGTATGGTAGCGAATTTTGATCAAATGCTTCATATTTTAACAGCTCAATTTGCTATTAACCTATAAGGTTGACCAAGAAACGAGTTTTTTCGGGACCACTTTAAGTTTGCTGTCGAAAATTATTGTACATCTTGAAACAACAAAGTTATTTTGATGAAATATGGCACATCGTTTTTACTATATAGGTTATACTGGTAACCAGATTTGATGCCTGCTTCCTTAAAAAAACACACATATTTGCTATTAAAAACATTTTAATGAAAATTCACCAGCATAACGCACTTGCTGCGTCCAAACTTTTCTATTTTTTGACATAATTTTTTTTTAATGAAAATTCAACATTTTTCCGGAAAACCTTGTCCGATTTTCCAGACTAAGGAACTTATCCAAGGCACTTACAAAAGGAAGGTAGGTGCCAAATTTTATCACAATTGGCCCATTATTTTTAAGTTATCGGTGTGACACACACACACATACACAGATATATATATATATATATATATATATATATATATATATATATATATATATATATATATATATATATATATATATATATATATATATATATATATATATATATATATATATATATATATATATATAACATATAAAAATTTAAACTGACCCCGGATATGGGTTCTAGGGGTCGTAGTTCGCGGTCATTTGCAAAAATGTTTTCAAAATTCAAAAGTCGGGATCAATTAGTGATTTTTTTCTACGAAAATTCACTAAAACAAGTGTCACTTTGTTTATCATTGCTTATAGCGGTTTATGATATTTATTTCTAAAGATATTACGACTTCCTTTTTAAGCAAATTTTTATTTTAAAAAAATCTTTAATAGAGCGGTATCAATGGCGAGACTTTGCAAAAAGAAATTCAAATCAGCGCAAATTTATGCCCCTAGAACCCGAAACCAAGGTCCGTTTAAATATTTTTATGTATATATATATATATATATATATATATATATATATATATATATATATATATATATATATATATATATATAATGTGAACGATGTCCTCGTTCTTTTTACTTGAGTCTTCTGGTGTTGACAGTTTGTTGGGTTTTTGTTGCTTGATCATCTTCCTGATATATTGTCTGAAGACGTAGCACAGGATGACCGGTAGGATGATGATGAGTGACATAGTTACTCCCATATGACTGGAAACTACCAAGGCATGTAATAAATGATGATGATCGATGTTTTCTAGCTGGTTTCTTCGTTCTCTAATCTTCTTAAGGTGTATTGGGTTGAATCTAATGATGTGTTGAGGCTGTTGTTGTCACGGTTGTACTGGTTCTGGTACCCAGGAGATATTAGAACTTGTGTCTTCGTACATTTCACAATTTATTGTTATCTTGCAGTTATCTTTGCTGGCTATAAGGGTGTTATTAGTAGTTGTCTGTCTGTCCAATCTTGACGAACGTTATTCAGAGATGCTGGTCTTTTGATTGGTAATAAGTAGAATATTTCCATTGTGTAGTTGAAACGATGCAGTATAAGGGACGATTGTGGTAGCCAAGAGACATGTTGTAATTTCGTCTGGTTCCCACCTCTCTTCGTGTTGTTAATCGGAACATAGTATTGCTTCTTCGACAATTGGGCAATGTGGTCCAAAGATTTTTCTGAGGTGTCTCCAAGTAGAATGAAGTGGGTGGTACAAGGACTTTGTTATTTTGAGGGGTTGGAATATTCGGAAAAACGATCCTGGTGTGGGATGTAAAATCGGAAGTTTTAGGAGACAAATAATTGTATTTTTTACGGACGAAACATTAAATTTGGTGAATTATAAAATTTGGAAAATGTGATTTTAATCGAAGCAAATCAATTCATCATTATTATAAATAAGTTTTAAATGCTCGCTAATACCTTTAGGTCTTTAGCAGTAAATATGTCTATGTTTGTTAATTGATTAAAAAAGTGAGATTTTCCGGTTTAATACTTTTATGACACACCGATTACTCAAAAAAATAATGGGCCGATTTTGATCAAATTTGGTAGGTACCTTCCTTTTGCAAGTGCCTTGGACAAGTTCGTTATCCAGGAAGATAGGCCCAAATTTTCCGGGAATTTTTTTGTGTTCTATCGGAAAAAATGTATATCTCCGTACAACACGTCTTTGTATAAAGAGAGTGAACCATGTACCAAAATTTAGGTCTATAAGTTTAAAGACAAAAAGTTATGTAATAATAACTGTCCTGAAAACGTCGAAGTCGCGATTTGAAAAGTCAAAATTCGGAACATCTAAGCAAAGAATCTGAAACAAATACTGATTATGTAGAGAAAATGTCGCAAACCCTCAAGTTTCAGCTTTAACTGTCATTGACCTTCATTTCACTAAAATATTTACACAAGATACATTACAAATAGACCCTTTCACTTATGCTTTGGCTCCAGGTTTAGTTAAGTTCATGCACCGGCAGTAGGTTTAGTTAAGTTTATGGTTTAACAGTCTATAATTTTTAGCTAATTTTCATAGAAAAAAATCGTTAATGAGGAGACAGCGTTTTTTTTATTTTAAAAGGATTTCTTCTAATAAGCGCAAACTAGACCCCCTAGAATCCATATCCGGGTTTAATTTCGTTTTTTATGTGTTTACATGTATACATGGTGACGCATTTCTACGGCAAAGCTCAATATAGTTGTTATTATACAAGATACGAGAAAAAATGGTATATGTTAATTATAGGGTGTCTGAAGCTGCATCTTATAAAAATATTTTGAAAATCACAGGCTGGTCCATAAGTCGTTGGTGATCCCTACAATTGTTTTTTCCGAACAACCTTATCTTATTGCATTTTTTCAGTTTTTATCGAAATATGATGCATGTTTGTAAGAAAAAAATCGAGACGAAATAAGTGGTTTTGGTAGCGAATTTTCATTAAATCCTTCAAATTTCAATAACTCAATTTGCTATTAAGCTAAGGTTTGTTGGCTAGAAAACAAGTTTTCTCGGAAACATTTAAAGTTTGTTTTCGGAAAATTTTTGTAAATTTTCAAACAATAAGTAATTTTGATAAAATACAGCATATTGTTTCTATTATATAGGCTATACCGCATTAGAGACATATTTGCTATTAAAACATTTTAATGAAAATTAACTTCCATAAACCACTTGCTGCGTCCAGACTTTATTAATTTCTTTTAGATTCCTGATCTAAATTTCCTGCGATCACTTTTATGGCAGAGCCTGCACCGTCTATGGCACTTTTTTATTATGGGTTAATTCCAGCATTTCGTTTATAATTTTTAACTGACTGTTCAAAATTCGGGTATAATATTTGTTAATTGAATCTGACTTAATTTAACTACTTTGTTAAGCATTGTACAATAAGTGTTCATAATTTTCTTCCATAAGGGTGAGATTGAAATAAAAGTAAAATCTATGACAATGATTGAGAATTTTCGCAACCTCAATAAAATCTTTAAAATAACCATTAGGTTAGATTGGCTAAAATTGAAGGGAGAGGGTGGTCCTCAGATACAGGCACAGCCTGCTGTAAAGAAGGAAATTTATTTTTACTTCTTTTGGTGTTAGTAAGGTGGCCTGTTTGAAGGAGTAGCTTGTTACGTGGCAATGTATTTTTTAAAGAGGGTCCGCCTTTCGGACTGGTGGTACTTTTATAGCAACGTTTTCCTCATTTATTTGAATATTTTGTTCTCGAGTTTCGTTTATTTTCTCGAGTCGCTCTGTTGCTTTTTGGTTTTGGTTTTGATAGATGGCGTCATAGAACGGAAACATTTCTTTCAAGCGTTTTTTGTTATTTTCTTCAAAAACCGTTTCATGGGGATCAATAGGTGGTAGGCCATCAAATAGGCCATAAACAAATTTAAAAGGACGGTGACCTGTTAAAGAGTGTATCGATTGGTTGAGATTAGGACAGTTGTGATCTAAAGAGATTAGGGACTCTCATTAGGATTTTGGATTTTAAGGTACTTTTTCTAATAGTGTCGAGTGCAAACGTTCTATGGGTGAATTAAGATTAGGATTCTGAGGGGTAGTGATGGGTTAATTGATATTACATATAAAACATAACTATTTGAGTATAGCATTTTCGAATTTCCCGCCAGAATCCGAGACCACTTTAGAAGGATAATTATGATGTGAAAATGAGTGACTTATTTACTATTGTTAGTGCCTTAGTATCTATGAGGTAGAACCCTGTGCACATTTGCTAAACAACTCAACTGTTGTTAGAAGTTTACAACTCTCGAAGCTGAATAGGTCAAGATGTATAACTTGGAAGGGTCTGGAAGCGACAAAGGGGCCTTGAAATGGGAGTTAATAAGAGTTACGGTCACACTTTGCCTGTAAACATATCTCACATTTATTTATAATGTCATTAGTTTGGATTTTTATGTTTGGCCAATAAAATTTAGTTTTTAATTGTGCATAGGTTTCATTAACGCCGTTATGATTTTGTTCGTGGTAATTCTGAATATTTCCATTTTGTTCTTGAATTTTCGTTACGTCTTTTAAGTGTTTTGTACATTAAATTATTTTAACAGAACTATTTAAAAGAGTGGAATATATCGCTCTAACGTAATGTTCAAGCTGTGGGTCCAAAAATAATATGCCGTAATTATTATTTGGATTGATATGAGGTTTTAAAAGTTCAGTTATTTGCTGTAACTCCGATTGGCGTTGAATGTACACTCTATAGCGTTTATTTATAAACACGGTATCTGTCTTTTTCGTTAATAACGCAATAATATTTCACTATTTGATATTTAAAATGATTTAAGGATTTTCTGAAATAGGCATATTAAAAACAGGATTTTCGGCAGAGGTGTGTTGCGTTTAAGAGTCAGAACATTATTCGTCTTCCTGGGTGTAAATTTTTAATTCTTTAAGATCATCATCAGTTAATACCCTAAGTTCGGATGGATCGAAATTATTGAATATCGACACTAGATCATCATCGTCTTCGACTGCGTTGATTTCGACGCGAGACAAGGCATCAGCTAGAACACTTTCCGTACCTTTCTCATACATTATATCATAGTCATATTCTTCTAATTTTAACCGCCATTTTACTAAACGTGAACTTGGTTCTTTAATTGAAAATAACCATACAAGTGGTTTAGGAGCCGTTTCAATTGTAAAATTATTGCCAAAGAGGTAGGGCTTAAAGTGTTTGGTATTTTCAACTATTGCCAAAAGTACTTTTTCTACTGTTGAATAGTTGCTTTCTGCGAAACTAAGAGAACGACTATAATAGGCTATGGCCTTGTTATTTTGTGACAAAACATTTCCTATAGCGATACTGCTAGCGTCTGTGGTTAACTGATAACTGTCATTAAAGTCAGGGTAGGTCAATATTGTGGAATTTGGGATTAGTTGTTTTGCTTTCTTAAAAGCGTATTGACATAAAAAATACCGAATTTATTGATATTCGGTATCTTTTGTGTCAATATTTTAATCTTTGTTAAGACATTTTGTTAGTGGGAACACGACTTTTGCAAAATATTTAATAAAACGTCTAGAATAACCTATCACCCCAATAAATGATTTAATTTCTTTTTGAGATTTCAGTGTAGGATATTTTTGTATCGCCTTAATTTTATTCGTGTTAGGCCGGGTTCCTCGGGTAGTGATCACGTGAGCTCAAAATTTGATTCCTGATGGAGTAACTCAGACTTACCTAGTTGTACCTTCAGGTTGACTTCTTGTAATTTTGAACAAAACTGTTTTAAGTATAACAAATGTTCTTGTGATGATTAAGAAAAAATGACAATGTCATTCATGTAAAAGAAACAAGATTTATAAAAGAATTTCCTAAGGACATTATCCATTACCCGCTGGGAGGTACTGGGAGAATTACGTAACCCAAAGGCCAGACTCACATTTGCATAGTGCCCATTGTAGTTTTCTCTATACTGTTTTCACCTAGATCAATTTAATGAAAACCTTAGGCAAGATCAAGTGTCGTGAAATATATACATCTACCCAAACTAATAACTATCTCATCTATTCTTGGCAAAGGGGTATTTATAGTTAGGGGTTTTTTCATTTAGTTTCCAATAATCGATAACTAGACGCCATTTTATTTCCCCAAAGGATCGATACGTTTTGGTACAATCTATGAAGGTGATGCATAAGGTGATATCGATGGTCTAATATTTTACTGTCTAATCATTTTTGTATTTGATCTTGAATTTCTATTTTGAGACTGTAGGGATATCGATATGATTTTACGTAGACAAGTTCGTCGTCTTTTGTTCTTATATCGTGCCTAACACAATCAGTAAATATAAGGTCACGATTTTCGTGGTAAAATACGTTAAAAAAATACATACTCTTATATTCGTGACAAAGGGAAACTAATTTAGACTTTTCTTCTTCTGGATTAAGATGTTCCACCCTTAATTTGTCTAAAATATTCGATTATTGATTTTGTTTTATAGGCTCATTTAACTCGTAGTAATTCTGTACAGGGGTGGCTTAGATTTGTTCGTTAAACTAAATCTGAACATCATCAGGTGTATTTTTTGTTATAGGAACTTTACAAATACCTGAATGCGAAGTAGCTATAGTTTATGCTTCAGTTACAGTGTTGTGAGATAGTTGGGGAATTAAAACTATTACATTTGCTATATTAACTGAAATTCTTATGTAATTTAAACATATGTGTTTAAGCTCTCTCTCCCCATATATATATATATATATATATATATATATATATATATATATATATACATATATATATATATATATATATATATATATATATATATATATATCTATATATATTGGGACTGACCTCGGATATGCGTTCTAGGAGGCTTAGCTCGCAGTCATTTGAAGAAATTTTTTCAAAAGTCGCAATTAATTTATTTATTAAAACTGCTCCATAGATCTCTACATGATATCGGAAATAGTCAAAACACAAAAAAACAGCTTATCAACGCTGAACACTAAAATTAAAATATTCGTCCACAGAATAAAAAGAATGCTCTCTAAAAAACGATTTTAAAGCAAGCTTAAATTGCCTCAGGCTGCTCAAAATTTTGACGCTGTCAGGTAAATGATTATATAAGCGTATTGCAGTGTCGCGAGGTGCCCGATTAATTTGTTCGATCCTATAAGGGGGAACATACAAATCTTTAGCCTGTCTTGTTTCATACGCTGTAATATTACCGCAGGTACTAAAATTTGCAATATTTTTTCATAGAAACGCGCCTCAAGCATATATACGCACGTCACTGTTAAAATGCCATACCGTATAAATAATGGTCTACAAGATGCGGAAGACGGCAGGCCAAACACGGTGCGGACAATTCTCTTCTGCATCAACAGAACCCTCCCCAGATACACACAGCCGCTCCAACACAGCAACTCATATGCCAGGAGACAGTTGACACTACCATAGTAGCATGTCAACAACGCCTGAGTACTCAAGGAATCCCGCAGCTGCAGCAACGCGTAATTCTTAGATGCAAGCGAGTCCACCACATGGTCAACATGGACATCCCATGATAAGTTAGAATCCAGATGGAGCCCCAAAACCTTTACAGACGTGCCCTATCTTATTAAACCCTTATCAGATCTCACATATAGGCTATCTCCTCAATAGTGAATTTTTTCTACGAAAATTCACTGCAATGCATTTTGAAACCACTCAAGTTTACAGAATTAACTGATATTTTATGCAGTCGCTGACCACACTGATGTTAACCAAACAAAAGTCGACATAATATTAATTATATTAATACCCTTAATATTCATTATAGTTCAGAATATGAAATTACAATCACGGTTGTAATCACCGAGCGGATTTGTTTTAATACCAATTATGTTAATAACATCCACTACTATTTAAATAAATGTATCGTGAAAATCATTGTTGTCCACTCTTTGTTTGGCTGTTGTAGCTGACATACAATTAAACTACATAATTACATGCAAACGAGATTATATAAAGTACGTCAACGTATTTAGTAAATTGTGGGTTTTACATACATATTATTTTAACTCAAAGGGTTGACAAAAATTTAAGTGATTAATTTACAAATTATGTTACAAGCATTTGGCGTTTACTCATTTAGATGGTACAGCCCTCTAATATAAATATACAGGTTGGTTCTAAACTAATGGTTTAGAATTTATCAAAACTTTTCTCAGTCCAAAAGCCAAAATTAAAATAGAGAGTGTGTTGAAGTTGTGTGTGTGTTTTCTTTCTTTAACGTCTGCCTAGTTCCGCGACTATGGCCTATCACCGACGCCAGGGAGCAGTTTCACCTCACTATCCTTAAAATTTTGCCGAACCCCTGCCTTTCTGTAAGGAGGGTAGAGATCTTTAACAGGGCGGAACGTGCAGACATTCAACTTGCTCAAATACAATGCCAGAACCTCGGTTGATGTTAATGTTACAGCTTGTACTGAAAAAGTGAAAGGAGTACCCTGGGATCGAACTCAGTACCCTTCGGTTCAGAGGCATACGTTCTTACCCCTGAACGACCGAGGTTCTTTGTGTTAAAGTTAGAAATTGAATTTAGATTTTTAGTTAATTTTCGTCAAAAAACTGCACTAATAAGGAGATAAAAATCTTCAAATGAGCGCGAACTAGGCCCTTAGAATACATATCCGGTCTCAGTTCTAGTATATATATATATATATATATATATATATATATATATATATATATATATATATATATATATATATATATATATATATATATATATATATATATATATATATATATATATATATATATATATATATAAGCAAAAAAACTATATATCACGAACGAAATCAAACAGACATCAATACAGCAACATAACCACACGTACAAGAAATTATATAGACTACATCTCTTGTTATCAAACCAGATAAAATATGACACATGGACAAAAACATATAACAATATAATGAACAACATAAAAACCGATTATAAACACGAATTAGAGAAAATAAACAAAAAACTGTACAACCTTAAAAAGAACACACTAGATAATGTAAACATAACAACCACAACACATTTCATATTTCAGGATAGATTCATAAACATAACAGACACAAAATTCACAAAAGAAGAAAAAGAATTCATAGAAAACAACATAAAAACCAACTTTTTAGATACAAAAAAATCTACAATAGAGAACATAATAGTGGACACACAACACGCGATAAACTCAATAAATAGCCCAAACTTAAAACCACTGAAAAACCAACTAGCAACAGAAATAAACAGAATTATTTACAAGACTAAATCAAAAAACTATACACATGAAAAAATGATCAAACAAATAAGAAACAAAGTCACATATAACAACATAACAATAGCAAAAACAGATAAAAGCGACGCACTAATAGCAATAAAAACACAGGACTATATAGAAAAACAATCACTTTCATCTCAACAAACAAATGCAAAAAACTGAACGAAAACCCAACGAAAAAATTCCAAAATCAAATATTAAACATCATAAAAAAACACAAGACAATATTCAACCAAAAAACAACACATTATTATAACAACAACCCTAAAGCACCACCAATGACAGGAATAATAAAAATACACAAAACGGGATACCCAATAAGACCACTCATCAACTTCAAAGATGCACCTTCATACAAAATAGCAAAAGAAATGTACCAAGTACTAAAACAAGAATTACAACTAGAAAACAAATTTAACATAAAAAACTCCATAGAACTAGTAGATAAACTAGAAAATATAAACATAAACAAAAACACAAGACTTGCCTCATTTGACATAACAAATATGTACACCAATATACCAATTAACGAAACTACAAATATAATCGAAAATAAAATGCAAAATAACAACAAAAAACAACAAATTAGCGAAATATTAAACATCATATTAAAACAAAATTACTTTGAGTTCAACGGAGAATACTACATCCAAGAAGATGGACTACCAATGGGATCTCCACTATCAAGCATCATGGCAGAAATATACATACAACAGTTAGAAGATAAAATCAACACCATCATAAAAGAGACAGACCCAAACATCAAATGGATAAGATACGTCGATGATATATTAATAATATACGACAATCAAAAAACCAACATAGACAATATCCTCGAAAAAATAAACCAAATTAACAGAAACATAAAATTTACAATAGAAAAAGAATCAAACAACACCATAAACTTCCTAGATTTAACACTAATCAGAAAAGAAAACCAGATTGAATACAAAATATACAGAAAACCCACACAAACAGACATCACTATACCTAAACACTCACTACACCCACATACACACAAAATGGCCGCATACAGATACTTAATAAACAGAATGCTAAATATACCACTTCATAACGACGAACGAGAAAAGGAGTACAACATCATAATACAAATAGCAGAAAGAAACGGATACAACAAAAAAACAAAATAAAAGCTAGTAAAACAAATCAAAAACAAACAAATCAACAAAACCGAAAACAAAACACCAGAAACAAACACAAAATACACAACATTCACTTATAACCACCACATCAAAAAAATAACAAAAACACTCTAACAATATGACTTAAAAATTAGTTACGAATCCAATAACAAAATATTAAACAAAATGAATAAAAACAAGAACACAACCTACATGAATTAAACGGAATATATCAAATAGAATGTAACACATGCCATAAAAGATATATTGGAATGACCAAAAAATCAATAAAACCAAGATTTAAGGAACATATAACAGCATTAGATAAAATCCACATACCTAGCTACAAATCAAACGTAGCTACACACATTCACAACACAAAACACCAAAAACCAGATATCATCCATTTATATCTAATGAAACATGTTAAAGAACACAAAAAAATGGAAATATTGGAACAATACTAAATTCAACAAACAAACAATAAGAAACAATTAATGCCAGAACAAATCCAAGTACAAATATTTAAACAAAACTTAATAAAGGCCATACAAATAGACAAATTATCAAACCACAGTGATTAAGACAGGATATCGATATACACGACACAGTCCGAAGGCACAACCAATCAGACAACAGTAAACCGACCAATAGAAGCTCACGGCGCAGGCGCCACGTATAATCTCAGACGTAGACCACAAAGGAGCGATAACAGTCAGTAACGTGCTGATGATGAACCGGGATGGTTCGAAACTGCAATCCACACAAGCCAATAAGAAATCACAAACGTACAGCAAACAAATAAAGTGTATATTTAAAGTGATTACAGTGTAGTGCAATATTTCAAAAGATATATATATATATATATATATATATATATATATATATATATATATATATATATATATATATATATATATATATATATATATGTGTGTGTGTGTGTGTGTGTGTGTGTGTGTTCGGAAAGATTTTGGCGGTCATTAATGTGAGATACGGGTTGTTCCGCTAAGGTCGGCCAGCGGCTGTATCTCGAAAACTATTTGTCCTACAGCTTTCAAATTATAAGAAAAGTGATCATTAGAGGTATACCTAAATTACCTTCCACTTTTAAGGTTTACCGCTAGATGGCTTACTTATAATTCAAAATAGAGAAATTTGGTTTTCTCAAATAACGTAATATTCAAGATACGTCACGTAGAGCGGTTTTTGACTGCTATTAAAACTGTAAAAATTATTTATTTGGATTTTTGGATTACCTCTTAATAAAATAAGGGCGGGGGAGAGAGTTAACTAGTATTGCAGAAAAAGCTTGATAACTCCAGAAAGCAGTGATCGGTTTTATCGAACTTGATTTTGTTTTAAAGCTATTTGGTAGCTGAATTATAGTCTGTAATAATACTTGTGTTTTTGTTTAAGTCTGAGTCGCCAGATGACGTTTTTTGGTCGTTTTAGTAGTTTCCTTAATTTGCAATGAAAAGCTAAATGGAAGGCTAACCTTTTAGTGAATTTTCATTCAGAAGAATTCGGTATTAGAGAGGTCACGATGAAAAGCTTTTGAAAAAATTCTTCAGGTGAGCTGCGTCCCTATAACCCAAACTCAAGGTGCGTTACAATTTTTATATGTATGTATGTATATATATATATATATATATATATATATATATATATATATATATATATATATATATATATATATATATATATATATATATATATATATATATAAGTATCCGATAACTCAAAAAATACTAAACCGATTTCAATCAAGCTTCGCAAAAAACTTGACTGGACAAGAACCGAAGTCTGGCTCGTTAATCAGCCTTTATGCTTTCAAGTTTTTCCGGTGGAAAATCGGGAAAAACCTTTTGAAAACGCTATATTTTTGTGAGTATCAGAGCAACTGAAATGAGACTTTACTTGTGGCTATAAATAGTGCAAATAAACCTATGTTGTAAATCTTAAGTAATTTGGTATACAATATTTAGAGTTTTTTCCAAATTAAAAAGAAAATCCGAAAAAGATTCGTTGAAATAACCTACTCATTAAATTCCAATGCCTGACAGAGTAGTTAACTGCCACGCGTAGATTGATTCGGATAACAGGTTCAAATCATACATCAACGGTAACCAAACTAAATATATACCAGGCATAAAACATACTATCCGAACCAACAATCGTGAAATCTCGGCCGCATTTATGGAAAATGACAGAGGACATGAAATTAAAAATTTGCCAAATGATTGTTATTTAACGGGCGGATTCAATCAATTATTAAAATACACTATATTTATAGCTTTATGAACGGGCCCAATTATCGTTTTCGCATCTAAAATAGTTTGTTTTATCTTTAAACTTAAACATAGGACATCATATAAGACCGAAACAGTCGTGGGATGTGTTTCAATGGTAATTCTACTAATTCTGTAATTAATTGTGACCTCTACTTTTTATATGCTACCCCAGGCATGAAGCCTGTGTCAAGTATCATGTGAACAAAAGCTTAGTTGACGTACTACCACATAGCTCAGTGGAAGCGTGCTAGTCTACTTCGCAGAATGTTGCATGACCGAATCCAGCTCGATGAATGTAGGTTTTTTATGTTTTATTTTTGACATTTGGCGAAACAATAGTGCACAGATTTCATACGTTTTGAACAAGAATTTAAACGCCTGAATAAGTTTGTCACCTTTGAGGATGTAATTATAAATTGTTCATATTGAAAAAACCGGTTCGATTAGGTTGACTGAAACGAAATCATACTGGCGCTTAATAAGGAAAAATAACTGGACGTTTATAATTTGGCAGATACTTTACTTTTATAAATATGAATTATGTTTCCTTCTAGAAATCTTTTGTATAACTTTAATGAAATTTGTAATACAAGTTTCTCTTAAATATACTTACACTATCTACCGGTATAACAAAACTTAGTTCTTTAGCTTCATATAAAATTGAGTTTTGGGCATTTTTCTCAAAAGGAGTTAGAACCCAGGATTTTTTTGATAATGGGGAGATATCGGTGGTAACACTTTCGAAAGAATTCTTTAAATGTGTGCGTACTAACCTCTAAAATCAATCTTCAAAGTGTGTGTAAGTTTAAAGTATCAACTTTACTAATATCCCTTATAATAATAGTGTACAATTCTTAGGAAAATTCGCTACTATAACGCACTTGCTGCGTCCCGAACTTTTTTGTTTTACTAGTCATATTATTCCTAAAGTTATTCATAAAGTGGCGCAAACTGAAAGTCAATATCATTTTTCAAATTTAAGTTATCACCAAAAATATTTAAAAAGGAGTTTTTTTTTAATTTCAAAGCAAAATTCAACCGATTTTTGCAACATCTAGCATTAGTTGACCCTAAACTAATAAACTCAGGCTTACTTGTTTTAAAATTCATATAGCTATCAAATTCCCAAAAAAAAAAATCTTGAGATTTTTTGAACCTATAGTATAAATTTCGATTCAATTTAGAGTCTATTGAATCTATACAAGTACAGATATACACAAATATACCACCAAAAATACTACCAATTTACAAAAACTAACAAACTGTTTTCTAATTATAAATCGAAAGGTATAGAGCATCTAAGTTTAATAACTTGTACGTGCGCTGAAATATCAAAGACATCAAAATATTACAACAAAAATTGTAATTAATCTGTACCTTGCAAAGATCAATAACGTTTAAATAAATAAATAAATTTTCTGCAAATGCAATGACCACCATTATTGTCGATGTAACTTTGAAGTCCTCGCCGTGTTCCATCAAGAGCAGTTTCGATCTCTGCCACAGAAATAAACGCTATCGCATTTCGGATTCTAAGAATATGTCTTCTTGTGGGGTGGCCGGATCCGGTTATCAATACCATAAAGTCTTGCCACTAAATAAAAGTCCAAAGGGTATCTGGGTGGTCAGGTAAATAAACCACCCCTTCCTATCAATTTATTGTGAAACTGGGTGTTTAAGTATTCTCGCATTGAGAGCATAATGTGCAGGGTAACCATCGTCTTGGAAACCACATGCTTTCACGAGTTTCTAAAGATACTTCATCCAAAAGATTGGCAAATGGTTTCTTAAAAATTCTAAATTCCTTGCTCCATTAAAAGTCTTTTCAAATATAAAAACAATAATTTGGGCTTCAATAATACCGCACCACACATTTACGCTGAATTGATTTTGATGATCAATTTTCAAAATCACCGTCCGGTTCTCGTCTTGAGCTGCGTCTAGAATTCATTAAAACTCGACATTTCGGCTCCTGTTTTAGAGTTATTTTCAAGACGTTAAGGAAACGAACCCCAAGGCCTCAATCTCCCTACTTCTTAGAGCGGCGGATAAAGATATGTTGGGTCGTTGTAACTTGATTACAGGCGGTGTCAATCTGCCTATTCCCCAAATCTCGCTGAAGATCCTCTCTAAGGTCTCAGTGTGTTCAACCCTAGATCAGATCTCACTAAGGATTCAGAAATAGGTCTCGTCTTAAACGTAATATTTACGTCATAAGTTGACAATTGAAAAGATAAAATTGACCTGTCCGAGTTTTTTGTTTGAAAAAATTGAATAACGCATTTATGAATTATGTTCCAAACTTTATCATCACACTGTATAATATTACATTTATAATGCTAATACTAAGTAGCTTTGCATAATAGTGTGCCCTTTGAAATTAAAACCAAACGCGTAGCTTGTATCAGATTGAAGCAAATAATTTACTATCTAAAATAAAATCGTTTGTTTCATTATTGGAAACAAAATCAATCCTCCGTAATTCTGAAAATCGTTCATAGTAAATTTACAATAATAGAGAACAACGAATTATTACAGATTTACATTTATCCATTTGCCGTCGAAAATTGATATTGAATCCAATCATTTTCAGTCATAAATTTTCAGGGAACATAACATGTCCAATCATTTTTTTTAATTGCTTTAAAGCATCTCATTTTAACCTGAATCAAAACTTTTAACTCAGTTGAAAACAGTTGTGTCGTGAAAAATTGTAAGACAGTCTCCAAAAGGAGTAAGATATAGGGGAAAGAAATGAATTACTTTTTCAATAATTGCTAAAATGTCAAGTGTCCAGATGATTAAATGGTTGTCAACGTCAGAGTAGCCTCTGTCAGAAGCACCAACGTTCATATCGCTCCTTAAAAGCTCTGAAAGCTCCCTTTTTGCCCGAACATCTCGGATTGTTTTCATTGACGAATTATTTTTTACGTTACTATAAGAAGATATATAACTTTTACGATAGGCTGGCTACACATGTCCGACTTCGTTCTGACATAAATCTTAAATTGTGATAATGCAGGTATTAAATAAGTCAGAAGATGACGGAAGTTTTCTTCTCTCGCCTAGTTTACAAGGTATATATATATATATATATATATATATATATATATATATATATATATATATATATATATATATATATATATATATATACAGTGTGTCCCCGGATCAACGCATGAATGGGTGAAAAAGACGGTAATTTTTTGTTAAAACTTTTTTTTCTGGGAAGAGCCCTGCTTGAATAAAAAATAATTTGTCATAATTTTAATTTCCAAAAATCAAGTATGGCTTGGAAATTTGCAAATAACTAATATTTAGACCAGTAGGGAAATTTTTAAAATCCTAGGCCTACTGTGATATTTTGAAAATATGATAACAAATAGTATGCTATGGAAGAAAAAGGAATAAAATAATTATTTGACAGTTGTCAAAAATAGTTAGTTGTAATTATTGTCGTAGCTGTGCTCTACACCTGATCCAAACATAACTGTGGAATGGATCTACCTAATCCAGTATTACGAAACTGGTGAACTATCTGATCCAGACCTTCAGACTATTTGATTCTCATTTTTTAATAATCTAAGTGTCTAATAGAGGAATAGAAAGAAGGCGATCATGTTCCATTTACTATTTTGAACAACTTTTGTTAATGATTTTTTTAAATGTCTTCAGTAAGGAGGAGTGAAAATTATGCGAAATAGCGAAGTAGGCTTAGGATTTAAAATTTTGGATTCCTACCCAGTTTTTCTTTCCGATTATCTTTTCTTAATAACATTTTCCATATCTCCTAGAGAAAAGTCACTTTACAAGTGTAAAAAATTACATCCTTGATTTTTGGAAATTAAAATTACGACACGAATTATTTTCGTTTTAAGCAGGGCTTCTCCCAGAAAATGAAGTTTCAACTCAAAAAATCTGTCTTTTTCACTTATTCATGCGTCGATCCGGAGACACTATATATATATATATATATATATATATATATATATATATATATATATATATATATATATATATATATATATATATATATATATATGGTTTTCGTTTAGCAATTTGTACCCGAGTAAAAATGCGACCAACGTAATTAATTATCTTAAATTTGAGATTATAAATTCTAAGCTTACGGGTACTAAGTGAAGATTATGACCTGTGATGCGCACTGATAAGTATGCTTGGCGATGTGTGTGTTTTTATTTCTTTAACGTGGGCATATTTCCGCAACTATGGTCAATCACCGACGCCGGGGAGCAGTTTCACCTCACTATCCTGGGAATTTTTGCCGAACCCCTGCGTTTATGTAAAGAGGGTAGGGACTTTTAACGTGTCCAACATTGCATGGACACGGGACTGACGGCTTTACGCCCTCTCCGAAGGGCGGAACCTGCAGACATTCAACTGGCTCAAATACAATGCCACAACATCGGTTGATTGCAATTGTACAGTATGAACAGAAAAAGTGAAAGTAGTACCCTGGTATCGCACCCAGTACCCTGCGGTTCAGAGGCACACGTTGTTACCACTGAACCACCGAGGCTCTTATACTTGGAGACCTCAAATCCCAAAAACACATTTTAAAAACCTAACTATCGTTTCACTACCCAACTTAACGTGATCAGAGGATGAAAAATGCTAAACGTTTGGCGACTTCAACTGTATTTATATTACGTGCAGCTACTCGGCCTAGACGTTTCAGAGTGGTTCAAACAAACGAAATTCACGGGTTATTTATCAAAAATTCCCACCACCATAATTCTGTTATCTTCACTCCCACGCTGTTTGTCGGCATCTCTCATAAAGTGGTCAATCAATGAACATAGGCGGCGGTGCCGAATTCATGCAACTCTCATCATTGATATATATATATATATATATATATATATATATATATATATATATATATATATATATATATATATATATATATATATATATATATATATATACGACGCGATAGATACCCGGGAACCATGCATGGGTGTCTTTATAGATATAAAAAAAATATTCGATACCGTGGACCACTCAATGCTGCTAGACTGTCAGGATGAATAGGCATTCGAGGCATTCTATACGAATTATTGAATAACTACCTGTATAACAGAACACAAAGGGTACGGATCGGTGATACGTTCAGCGAGTATAAATCTGTGACTTTTGGCGTTCCGCAAGGTACTGTGTTGGGTCCTCGGTTATTCATTAATTACCTAAACGAATTGCTTCTCCTTGACGCTGATGGTATTACAATAAGTGTTGCTGATGATATAGCTATACTTTTAAGGACAATACTTGGTCAAGTTTAAAAATTAAAGTAGAAAATAAACTTTCTAAAATATTGCATTTTTTTGCTGACAGGAGGTTGACTGTAAACGTTGAAAAAACAGATTTCTTACCAGACGCATAATCTGCCGGATTACTGTAAACTATGTATGGAGAATAATTGTCAGTGCCAAAAGACAAACAATAAAGATGACATCTACATGTAAATACTTGGGTATATACTTGGATCAGCATTTAAGATGGGATAGTCAAATATATAATTTGACAAGGAAAGTACGATTCCTGACCTGGAGGTTCAAGAGCTTTCGCCAGGTATTTTCTGTACAACAGCTGTTTCTTTTGTATGACGCTCTAGTGAAACCACATTTAACATATGGGATACGTCTTTGGGGTGGTGCTACAAACAATTATATATACATGCCGCAAAAGGTGCAAAAATTGACCCTCAAAATAATACTTAAAAAGAATATTACATATCCAACAGAGAGTTTATATACTGAGTCCAGTGTGTTTGATATTAGACAGTTGTTTTGCTTTTCGCTTCTAAGTTGGCAGCATCGAAACATTAGTCAAAATATAGGTATAAGCCATGGGTACTTTACCAGAGGAAGTCTTCAGGCGATTTGTGTGCCTAGAGTCAGGAATACGCTATGTCAACAAGCGTTTTCTTATCTTGGCCCAAAGATTTATACTACAATACCAAGCAAATATAAGAGAATAAATGGAATTAACTTGTTTAAGGCAAAAATCACAGAGTATATCAAGGCTAAATCCAGAATGGAGATACACAGTATCATAGATATAAAAAATGTTTACCATTCTCGGGAAAAATAGACATTTTGGTGTATTTTATTGGGATAATGAGTTTGCGTACGGCTAGTAAATGACTAAGCGTCCGTATTTGAATATATGTGAATGGTCGGTGAATATGACTGAGCGTGTGCGTATATTAGTGTGTGGAAGATAAGTATTCAATTCGAGTGAATGCGTTTGTGGATCTGTGTATGTGTGATGGTTGTGTGCGTGCGCGTGTGTGTGTTATTATTATTATTATCTTTATTAAAACTATGCAATAATACACTTGTCAAATATACATTAAAAAATAACAACATTAAATTACCACCTAAGAATACAGAAATTATAAGTGTATCATAAGCATACAATGCACTACATACACACATATCCACATATACAGATTCAAAAATTATACATGTAGCGTTTTATGTCCAAGAAAAGGAAAAACACAAACTGTCCAATATGTTAGTCTTTTTTCTAGTAGTATAAAACAGCAAACAGTACTTCTTGATTTTCAGTGACTACACAAAGCACTTCGTTGACGCACCAGATGGATTTGAATTGTTCGATGTGATTCTTCTCAAGTACCATGAGAATTCTGTTGTCATCCTGCATTTGATTGTATTCTGGAATACTATTATGTAGGGAGGTGGTCTTTTCCGTCTTTGAAAAGGTCGGTTTTCACTCGGTAGATCGTTGATTTTGCGATGTTGATTATAAAATTGGCCAAGTTGTGCTTAAACGATTTTCCTGAATACCCACAATATAAATCTCTGGTTTGAATTTCTTGGCGTTCCAAAAGATTTTTTAGCAACATTTTAACTCTGCACCAAAGGTCTTTTGTTCTTTGACAAGACATGATTATATGCCATGCTGTTCCTACAATACCTGGGCAGAATGGGCAGTTTTTCGAGTCGACTACTCCGATCTTGCTGAGAAAAATTGGATCAGCTAGGCGATTTTTTGCAAACCTCCATGATACATCAGAATCATGTCCTAGAGTTAACGGGCTAAAGTAAGAAGACCATATAACTTGGTCATCCGTCCATGCGCCACACATGAATTTCTCGATACCAAAGTAATTTGCTGTAAGTTTCTGTTGAATCTGTTTCCTAGTTTATTTTTTTAAATGAAATATGTTTATCCGAAGAATCCAGAAGGTTTAACTTTAGCTCTCAGCTATCATTGTGTTTATTTTTGCGATAGGTCTCGAAAAATGCTTTAATTCGATTATAATGGGTTAGCAAATTGTTTTTAATAACATTTGATATAGTAGCCAACTTTTCTTTCAAGGAATCGTTTGAAATCCACCTATAGTCTTCCATAAAAGCTGATATCGTTTCAAAACCAACGTCTTCCCAAATTTCACTAAACAGAGGTGGTATTGTTTTTTCTAACAATTTGGTGTCCCTAAGAGGCATAGTTTTTACATCTTGAAGTGACTGTGGAAAATTCTTTACAATGACTTTTGATTTTTTAATAACCTTGTGCAATGCGTTGATGAAATAAGTGTTTTTGTTCGTTGCACAATTATAAAAGTTATTACAAAACAACATTTGCCACGAAACGCCATACCCTATGAATTCTTTTATAAGTGCTCTATACCAATTTTCAATTTTTGTGATTCTGAAGTCGTGATCATTGTATTTACAGTGTAAAATCTAAATGTATCAATCTTTGACTGCAGATGCACAACACCTAAACCCCCATCGGAAACCGGCACACAAAGATCTTTTACGCCTGTCCAATGTTTTCTTGTCCATATAAAATTTGTAAACATTTTTTGAAACGATTCAACCTGAGTCTTTGTGAATGAAAAGATGTGAAAAAAAAGCCAAAGCTTAGGGGCTACAAATTGGTTTATGATTATTTTTCCTCCAACAAGAGATATGGATGGAAGTTTTTGTCTCCACTTATAGAGGCACTGTTCTATTTTTTCCATAACGGTCTTTGATGCATTCTCAGAATCTCTTGCTGGATCGTTGGAAAATATCAGTCTAAGGACTTTTATGCTTTCTACAGACCACTGAACATCCAAAGCTCGACCGGTTCGTGTCTTCCAAGCACCGCACAAGAAATTTCTACACTTTTTGGTGTTCAATTCAGACTTACATTCTCTTGAGTATGTTTGAAACGCTTTCTGAAGTACTTGAAAGTCAGTGTTTTTACTCACAAATATTGACACATCGTCGGCATATGCAGCGCATGTTAGATTAATGCTTTCCAAATAAGGTGCCCCAAATCCTTTGAGTCGCTGCCTGCACAACTGTAGGAAGGGCTCAATTGATATAGAATATAATGGGCCAGATAGTGGACGTCCTTGACAAATACCATTCTTGAAATATATTTTGCCAGTAAGTAGTGTGTGTGTGTGTGTGTGCGTGCGTGCGTTCGCGCATGTGTGAGAGAGTGAGTAAGTGAGGCGTGCAAGTATATGGGTGTGTACGTCCGTATGGATATTGATTTATAAAATGTACTAGTCTTGCAGGTGTAAGTTTGTAATTAGACTTAATACGTCCTTTTGGTGGTGATAATCTGTAGTTCGCTAGTCTTGAGGCAATGTAGACGACTCTCTCGTAAGAAAAGGAGGGAGAAAAAGAAATTGTGGTCCTGGGAATGACCTGACCTAACATACAAGCATTGCTTTATAAGACCTTCAATCCCGGAGATTAAACTACATGCCAGGATTATGCTTCTGGTTTTCTTTGTGTGTATATATGGCATACTTTCTTAGCAAAGGTTATAGCCAGCAATTTTATACCGTTACACAATGTTGATTGATAAGATAATACTTAATAACAAATTTCAAGGGTTTAGAACTACTATTTTAAAAACTAAATCATAAATTGAAAAGTAAATCGAAGAAAGTCAATTAAATTAGGCAATTTTCGCTTAACTTTGGTTTCTGCTGCGGAGATGATGCAGCGAGGGATTGGTTTCAAGCGTGAGGTAACCACTCGCAACTGGCGAAACTTATTTGAATACGGTACGATCTAGTCACAGGCCTTTTGGGACTAAGGGGTCCCCATTGAACGGAACTAGACTCTCGCGTGGGCTTCTTCTCGAGGAGTTTGCTTGTGGCGTAAGGCTCCTCTTGAACGGCTCGGTTGAATGGACTAAATTTTTTCTACGCTTCCACTTTTTGTCCGCGCACTTTTAGAAGTTTAATGTGAAACGAAATAGGGGGAGGTTGTATCAAATTTTCTACGTATGTATTGCCCTCGAATACAAGTGACTTTTCTTATTCGCAGAGTCTACGTTGACTGACTTTCTGTATCAAACCATAGACTAGACATTTATTCTATGAACAGAGGCAATGAAGTCAGAGACGACAATTATGTCTACGATTGAAATATAATACTAGAAAGTATATAAAAGCATGTAAAATATTACAGAACCAAAAAAGCTTTCCAAAAAGGATCCACTTCACCTTTATCTTCTATTCAAATTAAATCCTCTTATAGTTCACAAAAGTTTCTTCCCACAGCAAGCCAAAGAGGTTTGACGTGTTTCAGGATTTTTAGAAATTATGAGCAGTTCTCGTAACACCTGTGTATTGTTACGACCCAGGTATCGTAACTTGTTTTTATTGTTAATCAACCATTTTTTTAAGTTTTGTTCTATTTAATGTGTTCTCGCGTGAGTGAGTTATTTAGGATGACACAGACCGTGGCTGTGTTCGTCCATTATCATCATCGAGCGGGTGATACCTCCAATATCCCTGCTCATTTAATTCTATGAGGTCTGTCTTTCTATGTCCTGTGAACGGCTGGTTACATAGCGCAAAGACGATACGATGTTTATGTTGGCATGACTGAGCGCATGTGCATTAAATGTCGACGGGAGCCATCTCCAACAAGTGCTCTCTTCTGGTTTCAGCTATCGTAGTGATAGGAGTGCCATAGTGGCCATGTTCAGAGAACAGGTAATGTCTTCATAAAGGCCGTAATAGACGTAAAAACATAATTGTTAAAAACACTAAAATAATAATTAAAAATAGTTCATTTTAATCCTTTCAAGCAAGGAATGTAAATATTGCGAATAATTAGAGGTCATAGTTGTATTGATTGACATTGAAAATATCACATTCAGTATGTAAACAGTAAACAAGTAAATTTGCAAGACAAGCAGTAATTTTGCAGTCAGCAATTCGGAAGGTCGTAAAACTAATTAAGAATCAATATAAGTATTATTGTTTGGATATATAAGACAGATTAAATTGTAGTAAGCAAGAATGAGTCAGTTAAATAAGTTTTTACAATGTAGACGGTTAATATTAGATTGCTTCAGATATAACGACGCGATACTTGTAAAATAATCATGTAAAATAATACTGTTGAATTAATATTCACTATGTCACTATCTACGTAAGTTCATTTATTTGTTATTTAATAATGTTAAGTTTTGTGAGTATAATATAGTTTAAATTATCCCGTTACATATGTCTATATTTGCCTAGTTCAACGATTTATCCTATAATTTATCCTCCGCTTCCTGAACATGGTCCTTCGAAGCCAAGAGTAGTTGAAGAAGATAGTTCTTCGACGAAAAAAAAACCAGTGCCAGTGAAAATACAGTCCTCACGTAAACCTTATCAAATATCCTTTAACCCAAGTCTTCAAATACCCTTTATTTTAGTGAAAATAATCAGGGCAGTACCAGAAGAAGGTCAGTTCTAATAAAGCAAAAATACCAGGACAGAAAACGTCCAGGGCAGTACCAGAAGAAGGTCAGTTCCAATAAAGCAAAAATACAGGACAGAAAACGCCCAGGCAGTACCAGAAGAAGGTCAGTTCCAATAAAGCAAAAATACAGGGCAGAAAACGTCCAGGGCAGTACCAGAAGAAGGTCAGTTCCAATAAAGCAAAAATACAGGACAGAAAACGTCCAGGGCAGTACCAGAAGAAGAAGGTCAGTTCCAATAAAGCAAAAATACAGGACAGAAAACGTCCAGGACAGTACCAGAAGAAGGTCAGTTTCAATAAAGCAAATATACAGGACAGAAAACGTCCAGGACAGTACCAGAAGAAGGTCAGTTTCAATAAAGCAAATATACAGGACAGAAAACGTCCAGGGCAGTACCAAAAGAAGGTCAGTTCCAGTAAAGCAAATATAGCAACAGGAGAGAAGCATCGAGGGCAGTACCGAAAGAAGGTCAGTTCCAGTAAAGCAGATACAGGGTCAAAGACAACAATACAGAGTTAAAGGCAAGATATAGGTCACATGCAACCAATAATCAGAATCAAAGAAGAACTAAGCATCAGACAAGGTAACAACACCACAAATATTTATTAAAGCAATCAAAATTAAGGAAGCAATGGAGGAACAAAAAATAAAAATCACAAGACGTTCGAGAGAACTAAAATTACGGGAAAACCAATTTATCCAGGAATTAGAAGAAGCAAAAAATTGACGACGGCTATATACTGATCAAGTATAAAATCATAATAGGAAATTTAGATAAGCAGTGTGATAGAATTGAAGACAACATAATGGATATAAAAATAATAGCAGAATCAGAAAGTCTGGATGAAGCTTATTTGACGCTAAACCAATGGTATAATAACGCCATAGTCAAGCTGAAAAGAGAAATTAACAAACAAACAGACCGCTATGCACAGTTTTCAGCAGTCAAATTACCAATATTCGCAGGCAAGTTCAAGGAACGGACAGCATTCCAAGAACAAGTCCAGAAGGCAATAGATTCAACAGTTGAGGAACTCTACGCAAAAACAGCGTCAAAAGACAAGCAAGAAAAATTTAATTTAAATTTAAGTAAAGAAATACCAGAAGTTGAAGAAGCAATCATAAAAGATTTAATTTAAATTTAAGTAAAGAAATACCAGTAGTTGAAGAAGCAAGAAGTAATCATGAAATATTTAATTTAAATATAAGTAAAGAGGTACCAAAAATAAAAGAAGCCACAGACCAGCAAGAAATATTTAATTTAAATTTAAGTAAAGAAATACCAGAAGTCGAAGAAGCCAAAAACGATCAAGAAATATTTAATTTAAACTGAAGTAAAGAGATACCAGAAGTAGAAGAAGCCACAAACTAGTAAGAAATATTTAATTTAAACTCAAGTAAAGAGATGCCAGAAGTAGAAGAAGCCACAAACAAGCAAGAAATATGTAATTTAAGTTAAGCAATGAAGTAGAAGAAGCCAAAAACAAGCAAGAAATATTTAATTTAAATTTAGGAAATGAGGTACCAGAGATAGAAGAAGCCAAAGACGAGCAGGAAAAAGTTAATTTAAAAAATTATCCAGATAATCTCATATCTGGAGCCAAATCAGAGGCGGAGAATTCAAATGTAAGTAGAAAGAGCAATTTATTAAATTTTGAGACATCAATGATAAAGGGGAAGAAAGAGTTACAGTAAAACAAGTAGTAGTACAAATAGAAAAAAGTCCCAATAGAAACGAATATAGGAAATAAAGAATGTTATATGGAGAAGGTTCAATCTGGAATGGAACCAAAGCAACAAAGAAAAGTAGCACAAACAGAACCCAACAAAATGTGCAAATGGGGTGGGTTCAAGTTAAGAAAATGATCCAGCAACAAAGCTCAGATGGTTGTCAAGCTGAAAATTCCCAAATTTTGGATAAGTCAACCAAGTGTGGAAGAAACATCGACCACATCAAAGGTTAATGGTTTGACCAATGCTTCCAAGAAAGAAACCACGAAACAGTTGATGGGTAAAGTAAGAACGATAAGAAGTACAACCACCCAGGTATTTACACACACTGAGGTGGTGTATGGAGGTCAGATGCAGGGACAAGCAAAAATGGGCAGGGGCCACAAAGGATACAAGAGCCATCCAGTAAAAATGGAGGGCTCACGAGCAGAGCAAAAGTACAAGGTATATGGGTATAAGGTGCATGTTCGCCAATGGAAGCACAGGTTTAGATGGAAGTTCAAGAGGAAGAGAGTACACGCAGAGCACATGGTAACAACCAAACAATGGCCGCTGCGTGGTCAAGTTCAGTCAGGGTTCAATGGTAAAGCACTCCAAAACGACTCAGGGTCGGCGTGGCTGGATTTTGTGAAGTGGGAAGAGCTCTGCAAGCAAAGCTGAGACAGTTCGTCAACTCATTTAGCAGGGGAACCATCACAAGACAACATGGAGGAGAGACTCCAGAAGGAAGACGAAATGACGTATCCAACCTATCACCAGAAAGGGGGAATAAATTATTAGATCATGTAAATCATTAGTAATTATATTACGCTCCTAGAGTGGTATACATAATTATATTATTTTAATTAGTGTTATATCGACGATCAAACGTAGGATGGTATTCAAAATATTATTTTATTTATTATATTACCATCCTAGAAGCGGTATACATAATTCTATTATTTTAATCATTGTTGTTTCGATTATGATACATAGCGTGTATCAAAAATATTAATTTTTTATCATTATGATTTATATTACCATTTTAAAGTGGTATACATAATTCTATTGTAATTGTAATTGTTGTTATGTCGATTATCTAACGTAAGGTTGTATTCAAAAAGATTAATTTAATTATTATTACGATTACCATCATAGAGTGGTATGCATAGTTATATTATGTTTAATATTGTGATTTCCATTATCATACGTAGGATTGAATCTAAGATTATTAATTTTATTATTAAGTCCAGTAACATACCTAAGTTTGTCTACATTAATTCAAGTATTAGTAGTTCAAATTTTAACCCAGGGTACTATACAATTTAACATTCTTGCGATCATTATAATTAGTGCGAAACTTAGATAAAAGATAAATTAAACATTTAGGTCAGAGACATCCAACGAGTCGTCATTTTTGTTGACTCGGCAAAATGTTCAGAGAACAGGTAATGTCTTCATAAAGGCCGTAATAGACGTAAAAACATAATTGTTAAAAACACTAAAATAATAATTAAAAGTAGTTCATTTTAATTCTTTACAGCAAGGAATGCAAATATTGCGAATAATTAAAGGTCAGAGTTGTATTCATTAACATTGAAAATATCACATTCAGTATGTAAACAGTAAACAAGTAAATTTGCAAGACATGCAGGAATGTTGCAGTCAGCATTTCGGAAGGTCGTAAAACTAATTAAGAATCAATATAAGTATTATTGTTTGGATATATAAGACAGATTAAATTGTAATAAGCAAGAATGAGTCAGTTAAATAAGTTTTTACAATGTAGACGGTTATTATTAGATTGCTTCAGATATAACGACGCGATACTTATAAAATAATCATGTAAAATAATACTTTTGAATTAATATTTACCATGTCACTATTTACGTAAGATCATTCATTTGTTATTAAATAATGTTAAGTCTTGTGGGTTTAATATAGTTTAAATTATCCCGTTACCTATGTCTATATTTGCCTAGTTCAACGATTTATCCTACAATTTATCCTCCGCTTCCTGAACAGGCCATGTCCATTTTTGTGTAGATTAATGTCACCACGTTAAGCCGATAAAATAACGTCGTCCGTGAGGGAAAGCTGGTGCTTACAGCCAGATTATGTTGTACATATTTTAGGGTCACTTTCATGCCAGTGTAGGAGCATTGAGAACGTTAGATGGGTGCCACAGTCGATAGGTAGCTGGTTAGTTGATTGGATCTGGTTGGTTACGCTGAGGAAGCTGCTCCTGATCTCACACAGAAGAGTATTAATACAATCACTTCATCGTGGCATTTCAGTTAATTGTGAGAATTAAGTATTGTGCCTTGTGCCATCGCCTGAGCATATATTCTTTTTCTGAGTACGCTTATCTACAATGTCATTTGAACTTGTGTGACAGATAACAATTGTGATCGGTCCCCATTACCATACAGCGTATTGTTTATCGTGGCATAATTCTATGCTACCGCTGTCATTATATTGTGAATATATGGGTTAATATTATTTCTGGTAGTATTATTTGCTGAGCATACCATTGCTTGTGTTTGTCTCGTTCGAGCTCACATTTTGCTGATTGCATAACTAGTATTGGTGTTGATCCTAAGTCACCAAGCCATCATAGTTCCCTCGTAGGTATTAATGATATCTTGAACTTGGCCACGGGTTGCGGAAAGTGGC
The DNA here is from genome assembly GCA_964006375.1 of Tillus elongatus. Lineage (NCBI taxonomy): Eukaryota > Metazoa > Arthropoda > Insecta > Coleoptera > Cleridae > Tillus > Tillus elongatus. The sequence continues at coordinate 112,130,281 of OZ023262.1, read as the reverse complement.
TGGCGTCTACTAAATTAAGTCTCTAAGACTGTGACAAACTCAGAATGTTACTATAACCTCTGAACCCCTCTGAGATATTTCTATGCTCAAGCTTTGCTTAGGCCTCCGCTCCTTATTAAGGGAATTGTAGTATGTTCCACCTCTCTGGTACTTAGTAGCGAGTGTACGTAGCAATATACAGTGTGGAACAGCCAAATGGAATAAATTCGATAACGGATAAATGAGGACGTGTTGGGAAAAACGCTTGGACACGTCGATTTGTATTTTTAACTGCGCATCTTTTTCAAGAAAAAAAAATTATATAGGGTGCGTCATGTGACAGTGGCCAATACCAACTTTCTTATTTTAAATACAAGCCCCTGTATATTATTAATTTTTTGGATTCTTCAGAAAATTCTAGACATAATTCATGTACAATGTCCTATACCTATCTTCAACTGTTTCGGAAATATTAAGTATTTTCAGATTTATTACAAAAATTAACATTAAAAATAGAAAATTATTTTATTTCACAAATTCTAATAAGAAATACTGATTATTTCTTAATAATTTAAAAAAACAAAAAAAAATTAATGTCAATGTAGTAAATGTTCAAAATGCTCGCCACGAACATCTTGGCAACATGCTAATCTGGTATAGAAATGTCTTCTAACATTACTCAACATCTCAGGCGTGACTGATCTAATCGCAAGCGTGATTCGTCTTTTTAAGTCATCTAAGTTGAGGGGCTTAGTTTTGTATACAATACTTTTGACATATCCCCACAAAAAGTAGTCTAATAGCGACAGATCAGGAGATCGTGCTGGTAATTCTATCGATCCGCGCCTCCCTATCCACCGATTTGGAAAAATTTGGTTCAGGTACTGCCGGACATTGATTTGGTAATGGGGCGGTGCTCCATCTTGCTGAAACCATATTTTATTGGCAGGAACTTGTGGGTTTGCTGGATCTGGATATAAGTTTGTCAAAGTTGGCACGACATTATTTTGGAGCAGTTCTAAATATTTATCCCCATTCAAGTTGCCATCAATGAAAAAGGGACCTACGATATGATTTCCAACAATTCCTGCCCAAACATTAACTTTTTCAGGATATTGCGTATGTTCCTCTCTCATCCAATGAGGATTCTCATTAGACCAATAGCGGCAATTTTGACGATTAACATGACCGTGAAGTGTAAATGTGCTCTCATCAGAAAACAAAACATCTTCTAATTGGATCACATTGTTATCTAACATTGCCATCATTTGTTCACAAAAATACGTTCTCCTATCGAAATCGTCCTCCATGAGCTCCTGAGTTGGTATCATTTTATAGGGATGCATTTTACTTTCCTTTAATGTTCGAAAAATTGCTGTGTGGCTAACGTTGAATAGTTGGGCTGCTTGTCGACCAGAAGTATGTGGGTTTTCTTGAAACTCAAGCGTAATATCCAATTTCGTATCATCACTTACTGCATTGGCAGCTACTTTTTTTATCTGTCTCACATGACCAAGCTCGCGAAACTGCTTTTCTATTTTGCTAATTGTTCCTTGGGATACAGGCGGCACATTTGGAAATTTTTCGTGAAATAAGCGAGACACTTCCATCTGTGTCCGTGTGTTATCTCCATAACCAATCATTTGTAGAATGGTTATTTTGTGCATTTCTGTTAAATGAACCATTTTTCTGATATTATTACGTACAGTTAACGAAATTCAAACGACAATAGCACTGACACTAATCACTACTGTCATGCAGGCAGACAACAAGTTGCTAAGGCTACGAGTTTTATACGAACAGAAAGAAAACTGTTTTTGTTTTTGTTTCATTTCATATCAGCAAAAAGAAACGCAGGAATGGTTTTTGTTTACTTTCTCATTATCAAGAGCTGAATGGGAAATAAGTATTGAATGCAATGTAGCGAATTTGTGAAATAAAATAATTTTCTATTTTTAATGTTAATTTTTGTAATAAATCTGAAAATACTTAATATTTCCGAAACAGTTGAAGATAGGTATAGAACATTGTACATGAATTATGTCTAGAATTTTCTGAAGAATCCAAAAAATTAATAATATACAGAGGCTTGTATTTAAAATAAGAAAGTTGGTATTGGCCACTGTCACATGACGCACCCTATATAATTTTTTTTTCTTGAAAAAGATGCGCAGTTAAAAATACAAATCGACGTGTCCAATATATATATATATATATATATATATATATATATATATATATATATATATATATATATATAGCGGTATCAGTACATGCAAACATTTTTGTTATTACAAAATGAATTATATTAATTTCAGCCTTTGTTATCCTGTAAAAACTACCTGCATTAACTGAGATGCAGTGGCAGTATGCTAATCGAATTTAAATTATCAAAGTCCACAAAGCTAATGTCAATGTGTATTTTGCTTTTGTGGTTAGGACACCTGTCAAAGCAGCAGACCACCGAACAGTAAAACACGATAAACATTATAATTCGCATATTCGTCATCCTTGTTTTGCATGACAATCATTGTGGTGCATTATAGAACAATGAAACATTTATAACGTTAGCATTTCCATTTTAGTGCATATGGTCTTATAATGTAATGAATTAGTTATCAGCCACTGTTATTTTGAAGGAGTAGCAGACTAATGTAGTTGAATCTTGGGACGTGTAGGCTTTGTAGCACTCCACTTAAACACTGTATTCCTAGTACTCATCGCTGTAAGATTTGGGGGAATCTTAAATCCATTTCCAAGTCATAAAATATGAAGTGTGCCACCATACGCAATTCAACGTACTTAATAAAATATATTTGTTTACAGAAATGACACTATATAAATAGAGATATACAAAGACTTTGAAAACAAGACTTATATATATATATATAAACACCTATTGAATATTTTCTTTTCGATATAAAGCTTGGTAAAACCTTAAAAGGTCCTAACGACATAAATATGTTGTGGGTAACGACTTTCATAAAAAAATTGTCTTTCATATATAACTGGAGTTGTTACTGTGTTAAATATATATATATATATATATATATATATATATATATATATATATATATATATATATATATAAAGAGTGTGTTCCAAACTGGATGGGAATGTATTGCTATCTCCGTTACTATTAGAGATAGGGAGACGCTTAAATTAGCAATGTTTTGTATAATTTTATGCTCGTTCCAAATATGGCTTGTATTTTGTCCTGCCTCTTTCTGTTTTCGAGTTATTTTGAAGGAAACAAAATTTGTCGATTTCTTTTTTCTTCAATATCTAAGTCGGCGTTGATTTGACATGTCTAAGACTTGCACATAATCAGGACACTTTTTACACTTTACTTTTTGTGCTATTCTCAACTTTTGATTGTCATTTGTTTTTGTGCTATAGGTATCAACGTTTGTTTTTATTATGGCAGCCATCTTGGATTTTTTGCTCATGTGATAGCCTGTGAAAAGAGATTTCCAATGATGTACAACCTGCTTGAGAAATCTTGTAATCGCACTGACAATTTTGAGAAAAACCGTTTTAAGGATAGTAGGCTATCAAATCCAATACCAGAAAACAAATGACAAAAACGAGTGTTCAAAAAGCAGTAGGCCATGAAGTCTAACAATAGACTTCTACTTTTAACATAATTTTCCGTAATGATTCACGATAAAAAAAAGGCACTTTGAACACACCAGTGAATCGGCCCATTATTACAAATGATATTTTACACTACATTATCCTAAAAAATGGTGTTAATTTTATTAAAATTAAAAAACTAAATTTACTAACAGAACCCAATAAAAAGCAGATTAATGAATTACCAAGACGCCTTTGAAAATTATTTGATTATTAAATGTAAGTCAACTGAAAAACAACATAAGAAAGGTTTCTATGGATATAACACTATCGCGACAATTAAGAATACTGTCATTCTTAATTATCTGAACAATTTGAGGTGTATTTAACACGCTGCATGATGTTTTTTACTAAATAGTTTGTTTTCTGTTTATTTTAAATATTATTCAACAATATGTTCAGTAATGAACATGTTGGAAAGTTATATTTGTTCTAACCGAAATACTGAGGCAGGTGCAAATTCATATCAAAACAACTACCCAGAAAGACGACAACCAACCACCAATATATTTTTCAGGATAGTGACCAATCTATTGAACGACGGTAGCTTCCACGCAAAGAAACTACCAATACTAGAAATGAAGAAATAAATTATGCCGCCATACAGGTTTCAAATGAAAACCACCCGCAAAATGTTCGGTTTTATGGTAAACAAGTGACGTTCAAAAAAGTACGGTACACCGTGTATTAAAACAAAGTCATTACCATCCACACAAACCTACAATCGTACAAGGCTTAAATCTTGACGATTACCCTAAGCGACTTAGATCCTGCAGATGGTAGCAAGGACAATGTCAGCAAGATGAAAATTTTCTTTTGAAAATAATATACTCGAAGTCCTGATATAACACCCATGGATTTTTATTTTTGGGGTTGAAGAACGATGTGTATAAATTCGATCCACCACAAAATATCAATGAATTACGAAACATAATCGCGGAAGCTATATATCATATTAACCAAAACACCCTCACCGGAGTTTGCAGGCATGTTTCAAAAAGGTTTATAAAGTGCATTGAACAAAACGGTGGCGATATTGAACAATTTTATATTTAGTGTATTTTTAAGTTTCTATTTTATTATTTGTGTTGTTTTGTGGAGTTTAAGTTTCTATTCGTTATTGCCGGGTTTCGATATTAAACTGTTTCACATGATATTACCTAGCATTATTACCTATCTAAGTATTGTAAATTAAATCACAATATTTTTCTATCGGAATCAGTACGGAAAACTATGTTAACACTAGAAGTCTATTGTTACACTCCATAGCCTACTGCTTTTTGAACACTTTTTTTTTGTCACTTGTTTTTTGATATTGGATTTCATAGCCTACTATCCTCAAAACGGGTTTTCTAAAAATTGTCAGTGCAATTACAAGATTTCTCAGACATGTTTTAGATCAGTGGAAAGCTATTTTCACTGGCTATCACATGAGCAAACATTCAGTATGGCTGCCATAATAAAAAGAAACGTTGATACCTGTAGTTCACAAACAAATGACAATTCAAAGTTGAGAATAGCACAAAAAGATTACTCTGTGAAAAGTGTCCTGATAATGTGCAAGTCTTATACATGTCAGATCAACGTCTACTTAGATATTGAAGAAAAAAGAAATCGACAAATTTTGTTTTTTTCAAAATAACTCGAAAACGAAAAAAGGCAGGGCAAAATACATGTCATTTGGAACCAGCATGAAATTCTACAAAACATTGCTAATTTAACCGTCTCACTAACTCTAATAATAACGGAGATGGCAATACATTCCCATCCAGTTTGGGACACACTATATATATATATATATATATATATATATATATATATATATATATATATATATATATATATATATATATATATATATATATATATATATATATATATATATATATATATATATATAATAAACATGTAAAAATTGAAGCTGACCCCGGATATGGGGTCTAGGGGTCCTAGTTCGCGCTCACTTGAAAAAATGTTTGCAAAGTCTCACCATCGATACCTCTCTATTAGTGAATTTTTTTAAATAAAAATTCACTAATAGAATCGGCCTTTAATATGGTCGTCAATAATTCCCGCCGATACACTAACCTTCTGAGAATGCTATGTGTGAACTTCCCGCATCCAATGAGGATTTTCCCTGGCCCAATATCTATAACTCCGTCTAATGACCGTTCCGGTTAAACAAAATGTTGTGTCATCTCAAAATAGAAGACTGGGAAGCATTGAACCTTGAAGACAGATTTTCGCTATCTTTGCACATAATTATTTTCTACGATCAAAGTCATCTTCTGCCAACTCATAAACTATTTTTACCTTATATGGGTGACATTTTTAAAATGTTAACATTTTAGTGAATTTTCGTAGAAAAAATTCACTAATGGGGAGATCCCGACTTTTGAATTTTGAAAAATTTTTTGCAAATGAGCGCGATCTAGGATCCCTAGAACCCATATCCGGGGTCAGTTTCAATTTTTATATGTTTATATATATATATATATATATATATATATATATATATATATATATATATATATATATATATATATATATATATATATATATATATATATATATATATATATATATATATATATATATATATATATATATATATATATATATATATATATATATATATATATATATATATATATATCACACCGATAACTCTAAAAATAATAGGCCAATTTTGATAAAATTTGGGACGTACCTTTCTTTTGTAAATGGCTTGGACAAGTTCGTTAGTCAGGAAAATCGGATGAGGTTTTCCGGGAAAATTTTGAGTTTTCATTCGAAAAAAATTCTTATCTCAAAAAATAATAAGCCGATTTTAATAAAATTTAGCGTGTACCTTCCTTTTGTAAATGGCTTTAACAATTTCGTTAGTTAGGAAAATCGCATGAGGTTTTCCGGGAAAATTTTGAGTTTTCATTCGAAAAAAATTCTTTTCTCAAAAAGTAATAATCCGATTTTAATAAAATTTGGCGCGTACCTTCCATTTGTAAATGGCTTTGACAAGTTTGTTAGTCAAGAAAATCGGACGGGATTTTCCGGGAAAATTTTGACTTTTCATTTGAAAAAAATTTTTATCTCAAAGAATAATGGGCAGATTTTGATATAATTTGGCACGTACCTTCCCTTTGTAAATGGCTTTGATCAGTTCGTTAATCAGAAAAATCGGCCGAGGTTTTCCGAAAAAATTTTGAGTTTTCATTTGAAAAAAATTTTTATCTTAAAAAATAAAAAATCTATGATAACCAAATTTGGTAGGTAGGTTTACGATATAAAAAGTAAACTATACACCAAAATTTAGATTTCCATGTTACAAGAAAAAAAAGTTATAATAAAATATTTTGTGCCAGATCATTTCTATGAAAATTCACTACCATAACGCACTTGCTGCGTCCCGAGTTTTTTAAACCAAAGTGTGGCTGACGTCGTGATCTAAAGCAATGCTCCTACTAGTTGCATGTGGATTGTTTTCAGCTTCTAACAGCACACAAAGTTGTGCATCTTCACTAAATATCACCCGTCGTCCACTTTCTGCAAGATTTTTTGCAACGCGATTTTCCATAAAAAAAATTTCAATCCTGTTAACAGTTATCGGCTTATCCGGGTAATTTTCTCTAAAAATTTGACAAATTTCTTGATGCGTTCTGATTTTATCGCCATATCTAATAAGCATTAACACTTCTATGTTTCTCGCTCAATTGAATCATTTTTATTGCCAAAGGGTCAATTTTGCTGTAGAATGGGCAAAAATCATTTATTTTTTGTTGACTCGACAGTTGACACCAGGGTTTTACATTTTATATGGTAAATATATTCACTCTTAGAAATAAAGAACTCTTTTCATATACGAACTTTACGACATTTTTTAGTGAACTCTCTTTTAAAAAATTGACTAATGAGGAGATCCCCACTTTTGAATTTTTAAAAAAAATTTTCAAATGAGCATTAAATAGGCCCCCGAGAACACATATCCGGGGTCAGTTTTAATTTTTATATGTTTATATATATATATATATATATATATATATATATATATATATATATATATATATATATATATATATATATATATATATATATATACAGTGTGTCCCAAACTGGATGGGAATGTATTGCTATCTCCGTTATTATTAGGGAGACGTTTAAATTAGCAATATTTTGTAGAATTTCATGCTCGTGCCAAATATGACTTGTATTTTGCCCCGCCTGCTTTCGCGTTCGAGTTATTTTGAAAAAAACAAAATTTTCCGATTTCTTCTTTCTTCAATATTTAAGTAGGCGTTGATCTGACATGTCTAAGACTTGCACATTATCAGGACACTTTTTACAGAGTAATGTTTTTGTGCTATTCTCAACCTTGGATTGTTATTGGTTTTTGAGCTACATGTATCAACGTTTGTTTTTATTATAGCAGCCATATTAATTTTTTTACTCATTTGATAGCCTTTGAAAAGAGCTTTTCAATGATGTACAACATGCTTGAGAAATCTTGTAATTGCACTGACAATTTTGAGAAAAACCGTTTTGAGGATAGTAGGCTATGAAATCCAATACCAGAAAACAAATGCCAAAAAAAATGTTTTCAGAAAGCAGTAGGCCATGCATTCTAACAATATACTTCTACTTTTAACATAATTTTTCGTACTGATTCATGATAAAAAAAATTATTGTGATTTAATTTACAATACTTAGATAGGTAATAATGCTAGGTAATATTATGTGAAACAGTTTAATAGCGAAACCCGGCAATAACAAATAGAAACCTAAACTCCACAAAACAATACAATTAGAAACAGAACTAAACAAATAATAAAATATATACTTAAAAATACACTAAATAGAACATTGTTCAATATGGCCACCGTTTTGTTCAATACACTGTATACACCTTTTTGAAATATGACTGCAAACTCTGGTGAGGGTGTTTTGGTTAATATGAGTTATAGCTTCCGTGATTCTCTTTCGTAATCATTGATATTTTGTGGTGGATCGAATTTGTACACATCACTCGTCAGAGTACATACATAGATACACACACGCATACACACATACATACATACATACATATATATATATATATATATATATATATATATATATATATATATATATATATATATATATATATATATATATATATATTGCTATGGTATTTATTTTAGAGCTGAGAACATTAATCTTAATCATCAGGTTGGGTTCACTATAATTATAGATAGCTTCTACTAATTAAAATTCATTAACATGTGCTATTTAAATTCATTTATTTATTTTTGCTTGATCAAAAATTAATTTCGCTTTGCACAGATGGCTATACAACAATTTTACTGATTAATTCTTAACGAAAAACAATACTTCTGGTTAATTACAATCTGTCATACATTCCATTTAATTCATTACACAAATTTTACGGTGTCTAGGTGACACACATTAAATACAAACAGAAACATTTAAAGCATTCATTACATAAACATAAATTGAAAAATCCTATTAAAACATTCAGGTAACATTATAAATAATTACACAATTACCGGTTAAACATTGATATAACATAAGCAATATACATCGACAATTCTACAGAGATCACAGTCTCTTTCTGTTCATGTCAAGCAAATTTTTGCTTATTGAAATTTATTGGCACTCAATCTTTAATTGGTGCTGTTAAAATGGTGAAATTCAAACCGCACTGATCAACTTAGGAAAAGAAAACACTTACTGAAACATTTTCCATTGGATTATATATTGTTTTTCCATTATTACTGTCCATTATTAATTATTATTATTTTTCTAATTTGTCCATGCCATATTTTACTGCCCATTTATTGATTATTAATGGATTTAATTTATTTACATGTTGATATATTCCATATTCGTAGCACTCTGGAGGTTTTTATAATCTCCTTTCGATGCACTCTGGAATCTCTTATATCAACTTACATAATGATGACGATAATCACATGATCTGGTGAAATGATGCTGATGAATTCACTTGATGAAAAGACCCCGGACACTCCCCGACTGTTGCTTTTATTAACTTTCTTACAGGTGAAAAAACGCTATTGTTCATCAAACCACCTGTGTTTGAGCTTTTCGTCAAACCTTTAGTGTCTTTTTACGTTTTTTTCTTGCGCGCACATATACCTTAATACTACATAAAGTTTTGTTTTTACAAAAATCCTCTGCTCTTTTAATACATCGAGCCTTTAGGTAGCTTGGTCATACTTATTTTTACACACAATAAATCAACAGAATTGCATTTATTAGCTACAATCTCATTCTCCCTACAAAAACTGAAGCATTGTTCTTGGTTTCTTTACGGATATTTCTAGAATATATATTTTTTTATTACTCGAATGAAACTTAACATCGAGGGTTGCTACATGGGTCACTGACATTCATGTCGGGCGTTGACATCTCATGCTACACTCTTTCGTTGCTACATTAGGGTGTATACATTTATTTTATATATACTAGGATGTATAAATTTCCCGTTTTCCCATTAAAATTTCGTAATCTTTTCTATTATTTGCTATCTATAGCAATATATATATATATATATATATATATATATATATATATATATATATATATATATATATATATATATATATATATATATATATATATATATAATATATATATATGAACATATAAAAATTAAAACTGACCCCGAATATGGGTTCTAGGGGGCCTAATAAGCGCTCATTTGAAGACATTTTTTTCAAAATTCAAAAGTCGCGATCTCCTCATTAGTGAATTTTTTTAGGAAAATTCACAAAAACGAGCTGTTGAAGGCAGAGAGCCAGCTGTGCGACGAAAAGACGACATTGATCTTGTCGGTGATACACTTTACTGAGTACTCGTATGTAAGTAAAGTCATCGTCGTGAAAGTGAAAGTTTTTCTAATATTTCCTTTTAAATTTTTATTAGAACACCAATTTCTAGTCACTCTTATCCGTGCTAATTGGCTAACTGATTAATTAGGTTGTGTTGCATTTTGTGGTATATAAAAAACTAGGCTACCCTATAATTGGTGTGAAACATAATTTCAAACTACTAAATCTGAGCGTAGAGGAAAGCTGAAATCGTGTCCCGGTTTCAGTGATTTTGTAAGCTTATCTACCCCATGCTTAAATTAATGACGACTGCATAGAAGCCCTAGTAATGAACCGGGGTTGTCCTTGTTTTGGTTGGCAGCCCTGTTTTCAAACAGCCAAACCGCAAGCAAAATCCCTAATGGACAAAGTCAGCTGTAGCTTGCTCGTTGAATTATTCTTATACGCTCCCTAGTGATAACAACTAGTGGCTCTTTGATACTTCAGCTGCTCTCGGTTTCTAGCGGTGATTTCAAATTACGCTGTCTGTGATAAAATAGATCTCCAGATAAATATAAGTAGTGTTTATGTCGCTATGAGAATGGTCAAAATAGTTGCATAAATGTAATTAAAATTCATATCATATTATTAGTGAATTTTCCTAGAAATAATTTGAATTTTGAAAAATTGTTTTGAAATGAGCGCGAATTAGAACCGCTAAAACCCATATCCGGGGTCAGTTATAAATTTTATAGTTGGCCAGTTTTCGTAGACATTTTTTTGTGTTTCCTTAGAAATCACTGTTTGTGAAATTTTTGTAATTACTTAAAAATAATAAATAAGTTATTGTAAAAAAATGTTTTAGGATAAAAATGTCTGCTAATTTTAATGAATTTTTTAGTGAATTTTCTTTTAAAAAAAATCACTAATGAGGAGATCCCGCCTTTTGAACTTTGAAAAAATTTCTTCAAATGAGCGCTAATTAGGCCCCCCAGAATACATATCCGGGGTCAGTTTCAATTTATATATATATATATATATATATATATATATATATATATATATATATATATATATATATATATATATATATATATATATATATATATATATACTGGTCTAACAGTGAGTTCATGTTCAATATCTCCTTTATTTAAGGCTAGATGCATTCTCACAACAATTATAACCGTAGACCGGTTTCGCTCTAATTAGAGCTCATCAGTACGGCATACTAATTGCTGCAAAAATACACCTATAAAGTAATACTACTTTAGCAGTCAGCCTTTCAACACTAAGTGAGTGGTGAACGTGTCGCCACCGAGTTGCGGAGCCAAGTAGTATGTTGTCAAGTCAGCTCCAAATAACACAAAGTGCTAAAACAATAGAGACTGTATACAACCAACTAACAATTTTAGTAAATTGTCAGCCCTGGCCTATTTGTACCCTAATATAGGAACAAAGTATGTAAGGCTGGATGCATTTTCACAACAATTAGAACCGTAGACCGGTTTCGCTCTAATTAGAGCTCATCAGTACGGCCTTCCGAAACTAGGTGGCGTCACGTTCCCCACTAACTTAGTGTTGGACGGCTGGCTATTATAGCCGTATTACTTTTTAGGTGTGTTTTTGCAGCAATTTGTATGCCGTACTGATGAGGTCTAATTAGAGCGAAACCGGTCTACGGTTCTAATTGTTGCGAGAATGCATCTAGTCTTACATACTTTGTCCCTATATTAGGGTAGAAATGGGCCAGGGCTGACAATTTACTAAAATTGTTAGTTGGTTGTATACAGTCTCTATTTTTATAACACTCTGTGTCATTTGGAGCTGGCGTGACAACATACTACTTGATTCCGAAACTAGGTGGCGACACGTTCACCACTCACTTAGTGGTGGAAGGATGACTACTATAGCCGTATTACTTTATAGGTGTATTTTCGCAGCAATTTGTATGTCGTACTTTCTATGGTTGTAATTGTTGTGAGAATGCATCTAGCCTTACATACTTTGTCCCTATATTAGGGTAAAAATGGACCAGGACTGAAAATTAACTAAAATTGTTAGTGGGTTGTATACAATCTTTATTTTTTTAACACTTTGTGTTA